>JAQPZY010001438.1:0-600000 GCA_029931535.1 Margaritifera margaritifera
GATTAGTTCGGTGCTCGGTGCTACATCATAATGACATGTTTTGCAATCTGCACAGCATCCAACCTTTACAACAAGAACATATTTTAGAAAAAGAGCGTCCGTACTAATTTTGATTAAGTTTTCAATTTGGTTTTTCTGAGGATTCGTCAGTTGTGATTAATATTTGTTTTGGGGAGAAAGTTTGAATTGTAACAATGAGTTTGTGCGTATATGGTATCATATAAGTATACTCATGTTGATTTTCTACTGGTTCTTTCGGTTTGATTAAGTTGTGGCAGAGTAATTTTGCTTTGTTATTAGACCTTTGTTGAAAAATATTATTCTATTTTCCAGTCTACGTCTTTTTTAAAGGTTTCCAAGACAACTTATTCAAATATTGAGGCCATACTTCCTGGGGTATAGTCATAATTGGATGCAACAAACCTGGCTGCTCGCTTTTGGATTTTTTCAATTTCATTTTCTAAAAGCACTGTAAATGGGGATTCAAAACTGTACAAGCATATTTTAAAATATGTCTAACTAAACCCTTCAAGGCTAGTTCTTTCGCATTTTGTGGGCAAGATGACAAGTTAAGTCTTAATAGGCCTAAAGTATGATTTGCTTTGGTGCATAATTCTTGAATTTGAAGGTTCCATTTCAGATCACTAACAAGTGTGACCACTAAATGTTTTATTTGATAGAGGTTTTCGAAAGTATTACCTTCCAATGAATACGACATATAGTTTTATGGCTTTTCTTTCTTGTCATTTGCATTGTGCTGCCTTTTTTAAGTTGGAATCGAATGCCCCATATTCGTGCTCCACTGCTCTAGTTTTTTTAATGTCATTTTGTAATATTTTAGTACCTTGCTCGGTTTTGATTGATCTGTATCATATACAGTCATCTGGGATGAGTCGAATTTCTGAGTCAATTTCAATCATGATGTCATTGATGTGCAAGGAGAAGAGCACTGGTCCAAATACTGTGCCTTTGATTTACTACAGAGGCTACTTTTAACCAGCCAGATTTGGAACCATTTACCACCACACATCATTCTTGGAAACATAAAAAAGCGTCTATCCAGCGTGGAGGTTTTCCCAGCAATTCCATAATGAACCAGTTTACTCTTTAACAATTCATGGGGGACAGTGTCAAAAGCTTTTCAAAGTCTAATACAAAAATGTCTACTTGGTCACCTTTATCTAAATGTTCAACCCAATCATCAATAACACAACAAAGTTGTGCTTCGCAGCTGTGTAATTTCCATAAGGCATGTTGCTTATCAGATATGATAGAAAAGTTATCCAAGTGCTTCCTGCTGTTAAAACAAACAATATGCTCAAGTGCTTGCAAAAGAACACTGGTGAATGAGATTGGGCGGTAATTACTGACCATTGCGCGATCACCTTTATTGAACAGTGGGCATATATTACTAGAGCCAATCCTTTGAATGATTCAAATGTCCAATGATTGTTAAAAGATGTGCGTAAGCACTTGTGCCAACTTAGAAGAGAGTGCCTCAAGTACGTTTGGATCATGTCATCCCGGACCACAAACTTTTGATAGGTTTAAACCATGTAGCAACTTTTGAACTCCTAAACATGTTACTGCTGTATTACTCACTTTGGCACTTTTTGGGAATATACATGGTGAAGCCATGTCACTGAAGTGGTTACAAACACTGCAGAATTTAATGAAGGAATGTCATGTGCGTCTGTTTTTTTTTTTTTTTTTTTTTTTGTATGATGTTGATGTATTTCCCGCATGACTTAGAATCTGAGGTTAGGTTCCTACCGTGTTGTTGACGTAGTTACGTCCAATTTTTACATTTTGTTTCATTTCAGCTTTTAGCAGTTTCCATTTTGTTCTTAATTTTTCACTACCGGTATGAGTAGTTATATGGGCCCACCCCTAGAGCCAAACGGGAATTAACATTACGCCATAGGTTACATTAGAAGCGCTCTAGAGCCAAAAGGGAATTGAACATTGTGGGGTATTTTAGAGCCAAACGGGAATGTAACATTGTGTGTTTCTGGAGCCAAATGGGAATTTAAAAATTGTGCTGGAGCCAAACGGGAATGGTAATGTCAATTTTTTTTATTACAGTCCAATACACCACATACACAATCCAGCAACCTGCTTTTTTTATTACAATCCAACACACACCCCTACAATTCAGCAACCGCTTTTTGATTGCTATCCAAACACACACCCCACTATCCAGGAACCACTTTTTTTACTATCCAAACACACAACCCTACAATTCAGCAACTGCTTTTTAATTATTATCCAAACACAAACCCCTACTATCCAGCAACCGCTTTCTGATTACCATCCAAACACCCTCCACCCCTACTATCCAAGGAAAAGTGTAGGGGTGCTTATATACACGCACTATACTAGCATACACAACAAACAGCCATCTCACATACTAGGGATGGAGTGTTTATGCACACTACTGTATACTTATATACACACAAACATACTATCACACACAAGGGCATAAAATGTTTTAATAGCACACTACTATACCCTCTTACACATACAAACACACATGAGAGAGAAGGGGTAAAGGGGTTTTAAGTTTTTTAGTTGTGTGTGGGGAAGACATTGATATACACAAAAAATATACCACAAAACAATAAACACAAAGAATTGGCGATTGATTAATATCTCTGTTTTCTAGTGATCTGGGCGGCCCTGAAAAGCGCCGTTGGGTTTTAACACCTAACAATTTCGGATTTCATTTGAGTTCTTTCATTTAATCAAATCAGACATCTGCAGTGGGCTAATTGGGCTTAGCCAAAAGATTTCTAATGCTTTGAAAATATATAGTTCAGAACTTTTGGCTAAACCTTCATAGTGCAGAACCTTAGCCAAAATTTGGCTAAATTCCGATAGTCAAAAACTTGAGCCAAAATTTGTTTAGCTTTAATGGTCCAAAACTTAGCTAAAATTTGGCTAAGCCTTCATAGTCCAGAACCTTATCCAAAATTTGGCTAAAACTCGATAGTCAAAAACTGTAGTCAAAATTTTGTTAGCTTTAAGGTCCAAAACTTGGCTAAAATTTGGCTAAGGCCTTCATAGTCCAGAATTTTAAAACCAAAATTTGGCTAAGCCTTGTATGGTCCAGTTCATGAAAGAAGCTTCCCTAACTTTATTCTGTATTGTTATGCAGTTATTGTGTTATACACAAGTCTTCCCTTATGGTTTCACAATTATTCCACCTTAAGTGTTGTTATGAATGAGTGATGTATACTTGCCGTATCAAATACTATTCATTTACACTGCAGAAAATATCCTCCTGTATTTTTCAAATAGTCCAGGTCCTGCAACTGTATATCCAATGTTGATGATTTGGATTATTCACTTGTACAGACTATGTTCGCATACCTGACAGCTTAAAAACGGAACTTTATCTCTCCTTCCTCCCACCCCAATAAACTGTCAGTGAACAGATGGTTCTCATTGCAGCAGTTGTTGCACAGCTACAGTGTAAAGGTGTGTGGATTCTGGCTAGCGTGCCCTCCTCACAACAGGATACTAATTAGGTGTGAATTGGAACAACTCCACAGCTCCAACAAATCAATATCACCCATTGCAAGGATTATAGGGCATAAAATATGATTATCAACAAGTATACATTAATCTAGTTCATGCTAAATTACTGTAGTAGAGAATTTTTCCGGGAGCATAACAAGAACAATTTATATCTCTTTAATAAAGTAGTATATCAAATAGGTTACTTGCAATGGAAACACTTTAGTCTTTTAACAGTCTAGACACTTACTGATCACATCTGTACTCGCTTATAAGTCAAGTGCTACTGCAAAATGCACACAGATTTGCGGTCGCATAATGTGCCGCAGAGCTAGGTCTATGCACTATGTTAGGAGTTATCAGTAGAATAAACAACATAGACTCTGATCTGCCGGTGCATTATGTGACGGCAGATCAGGGTCTATGTTGTTTGCAGTTGGACTTATAAGCGAGTAAAGACATAATTATTTTGTCACGGTATTATAACAGTGTTGCATGTTAATATTCTTGCCATTTCATTAATTATCGTATGGCAACATTACCATCTTCAAATGTTTTATTCATTCATTTAATTATTTTTTTAAAAAAGAAAAGCATCTTCTGGATAAATATTCCTATTTTCACAGAGCAGTTAGGTTGTGATTCATAATGTACAAAAGATTTTAAAGTACAAAATTTAATTGCACAATAAGAATTTTATGAATCATGGAGAAATTAATTATTGAAGAGTAGTTGAACTCTTCTGAATGTATTTAATCAATTTTGGCATTTTGTGTCACAGAAAGAAAGTCTGATAAAATTTTAAGCTCTCATTAAAACTTGAAACTTCATGTTATTTATATTTGCCGATTTTGTGGATACTTTTTTTACTAGTGCTTCTTTCCAAAATTTACAAAAATACTTGATGTTGACTACTCTAATTAAAAAGCTATATTGGAATTGGTGTGCAATAAATATTACACTTTTTTATTCTCTGTCTTTCACTTTATAAAATGTATCTGTTAAAATTTTAAGTTCTCATTAAAACTTGAAACTTCATGCTATTTATATTTGCCGATTTTGTGGATACTATTTTAGCTTGTGCTTGGTTCCAAAATTTACAAAAATACTTGATGTTGAATATTCAAATTAAAAAAGCTATATTGGCAATAAAGTTAACTTTTTTTCTCCGTCTTACACTTTATAAAATTTATCTTTTAAAAAATGTAACAAAAAAGATGATATTTTGAAAAGGCAGGTTTTAAGAAGTTTCTTATCAATACTTCTTCTGAGATGCTGAAAAACTTGTTGACCTAATTTGCTGTTACATATATGTGCAATAACGATTTAATTTGTTCTCTTTCTCGTTTTTGAATAAATTTCTGGGAAAAAGATATATTACAAAAGGTATTTTTCTAAACCTCAGGAAGGATTTAACATAATGTTTATAGGCTATATCAGTGATTCTGGAGATATGCTATATGGGTTACGTTTTACACTGTGGCTTTCTTACTAGTCAGATTTCAATAAAAAGAAATTCTCATATTGGGTTTTAGTTTGTGTGAGGTTTAACACCTTTTTCAGCACACAATAGGTTATACATGGCGGCCAGTATATTTGGCGGAGGAGGACCCTGGGAAGAATCACCGACCCAAGGGAATCTACTTGCATTGCAAGCTTTCTCACATACCCACGTTGGCTGAGACGAGACTAGAACCCACATGGACAGAGGCAAGATGTGAGTGATCTGTAAAGGCGAGCGCCTTAGACGACTTGGCCACCCGGGGCCGCAAAACTTTGTCAGAGAAAAGAATATTTCTTAATAAAATTTCAGGTTGAAGATTTTGTCATCCCCTGCTACTAGACTACATGGATGATTGCACTGAAGGTTTTCAGGTTACATAAGTAGTTGATGTAGATGAGCTGTAAAAAAACAAATGGATAATTTTATCATTGAAGTTTTCCTGGATATTAACTAATAAAAAGTTGTTAGTTCATTAGGCTAGTTGGTTGATTCAGCATTTGTCCTTATAGCTCCTTTTAACTTTGACAGTTATACTACCATTAAAATGCATAAATTGTATGGTACTCAAAGCATATAATCACAACATAGCATAACAAAATCAATTCTAAACATTTTCGAAACTTTCTTTCAAATAAAACTTAAATATCTGATATTAAGAAGCTCTGACTCTGGATTTGAGCTTAGGTGCAAGTAAATCAAATGTTTTCACCTATCACAACTGAATTCTTAACTGTTTGCTAAACTTATGGATTAACATGCCTGATGAGGAATGCATCTTTAAAATGGCATATACATTGATATCTAGTTGAAACGTCTAATTGTCATTAAACACTGTTTTGCAAAAAATGTTCGCATTCAACCTAATTTGTTTTGAAGCCTGATATTGATGAGAACTTGGTTGAGTTTCATTGTCAGCAATTTACATCATTGTTTAGCAGAGTTATAGCCCATGACTGTTAGAGCCACCTATACTTTTGTTTCCGCACATTAACTCACTAATTATTATTGCAACTTTGGAATGCAGTTTGATATTAAAGAGGCCTCAGCTGAGTGTAATTGTCAATGTTTGAGATCATTCTTCAGTAGAGTAATAGCCTCCAATTTTTGGACCCATCTAGTTTCATATCCACACAAGAATGCCTTTGGTTCTGCTCCGGGGTTATGGGGTAAAGCTGAAAGGCAGGGGTGGTACAGAAAAAGTTGTTTGCTCTAAAACTCTCACATTGTAGAGAGAATGAACAAACTATTGCATGTCTTTCGCCTACTTGAATTGGCATTTTTTGTTATCACTATTAGGAAAATCAGCTGAAAATTGTATGTTATTGGCCTACTGTTTATAATTTACCAAGAACTTCAAAAGAAAAAATAAATAGCCACACACAGCTAGCAATCGCCTGAGAGATGCATGTCTCAGGTAAGGACCAGCTGTGTACTATCAAACCTTAATCGATTTCCACCATTCAGATACCAAAATAAAGAAAATTGAAAGTTCATTACATTTTCTATAAAACATGCACATCCCTATTTGTATAACAAGGTTTACCAGTGGGATAAATCCAGGGAAGACCTTTTCCTTAAACTGATAACTTGTGCACAATTGAGAAACTCCAGAGTGGAACCTTTATTTAGGTATACTGCTTGACATTGATAAGACCTTGGCTGAGTTTGATTGTTTGCATTTTTCATCATTTTACATAATCATCATTTAACAGATTGTCACCATATGGTCAGTATTATGCTGATGTACTGTTAAACCCTATGTACACACATATACATACATATATCATTTACCAGAGCTGCAGCCCCTGATTCGGGAATCTTGGAATTGATGCCGAGTTTGATTATCATTGTTCCTCATTGACTTGATCACCGTTATCACCAAGCCACTTTCTGTGTAAAACTACTCTCCTACTTCCAATAAAAAGCATGGTAGATCAGTTCCTGGAACATGCTTGTTTTCTTAAAAAGTGTCAGTCATAGATTATTAAATTTATTACAGAATAGAATAGACCCTTTTTGCAATCTCCAATTGGAGCATCCTCAACCTTGTCTGCAATGTTGGGGGGGGGGGGTATCCAGTATGAGACTCAAAGTGTAAAGCCACTGCCTGATAGCAGTGCGATGCAAAGAATATGATGAAACAGTGCATGTTGCCCTCATATATTTGAGTGTATTAAACTTGAAATGATCATCTGTTTAGTTTACCAGGTCAAAGTTTTGCTCCACACCACCCCCTTCCCACTGCACGTTATTGTCTCATATGGCATATGTATTTATTTTTTTTTTCAGAGTGAGATTTCATTTAAATTAATGATATGCAGTAAGTATGTACACCATATATTTGACTTCCTTTTATTAATATGCATATTATTGCTATGTACAACAGTCAAGGGGGATAGTACATTCGAACCCTGGTCCATAGGAAATATTGCCAGTCACTAAGACGACGATTGTTCTGTGTTCCTCGTGTTTTTTTTTAGGCAATCACATTTTCTTTCAAACTTTTTTAGTTTGTTATCCCTTTCTTCCACACTAGTTGTTGTATATTCTTCCTTAAAGAATTGATTAAAAAAATCTCAGTTTCTCACAGCAAACAATATTTCAATTTCTGGAACCGTTTTCCCATGTCCTACTATTAATAAGTCAAGCAGCTGATGAAAGTTACCTTAAAATCGTAATTTACAGTGATTATCTAATGTAATTATCATGCCTGAAACGTCATTGCTGGTAATTTAATTACGAAAAACTTAACTGACTTCTGCATTCGTTTTGATAATGCACATTTCTTTTAGTTATTGGCCTCAGACATGTAATCAAGATTATAATATCTAGTTATTAGAATGTATCTATTTTCAGACTGTTTCAATATTTTAGTTTTCATTATATTTTTGAGGTTTTCTCTCAGCCTAGAGCCATTAAACTCGAATAACGAGCTATCTATGTGGTTCGGCTGTTCGTCCACCATTGTCTTTAGTACACATACATGAAGCCTCTCCATGGATTATTGAGATGATGCAGTATTCTGCTGAAACATTCTAAACCTCTTTATGTTAATGTGTACATCAAATTTTCAGCAATACTTTATATAAGAAGACTAGTCCTAAAGAAACCTTGTCAGCTAAATTGGGAAGTAAATATAGAAGTACATTCTTAAACTGTTCACTTACATTATAATCAAAATTCTAGTTTCTATGTTGATGTTTATTCGTGAATCGTGCATGGTGCATGCAAACTAAGTCTCTCTTACCTAGTTTAGTAAGAATATGGTTAATGGTCTTCGTTTGTTTTATTTTTTAATCAATTTTCTGTTGCTTAAAAATCAAATCAGTCTAAACATTGAGACTCTTAGGTTTATCCTGATCATGTTTTCAAATTGATGAATCTATCGAGCGTAATTAACATTGATACCATTTTATCCTTTATAATTTATTATACTTTCAAGTTTGAAGTTGACTTGGATTATATATATTTTGACATAAGAAGGAAATAACTGATTTTCTCCTTTAAATTCTTTTCCTCTCATTGTAATTAGACAACAGTTTATCACAAGTGTGGCTTTACAAAAAAAGTAAAGTTAAATTACTTTGTTTTGGATCTAATGACTTCACGTTATGACACCATCTAATATGAACTTTTGCAGTTATAAATGAAATGTAAATATATTTTCATCATTTAAGTCTTTGGTTAAATAGACAAGGATGCCATTGTAATCATTGGACCTATCACATGCTTTGTCTAGTGTCAGTTGGAGACAATGGCCATTATCACCAAGTGAACCCTTTTGTTTGAGTTAGAACCCTTAGCTGAATGTTTAGATTACACAGATGTATGTGATTGACCAAATCTTCCCCAACCATGTGTTCAGTCAATCTTAGATTAGATTGTAGGATTGTAATTAGTAAAGTCACTTTGAAGAATGATCACTATTGGACTTTAATGCAAGAGTAGGCTTTTTGAAAACTCAAGCATACATCAGCCCATACTTTTAGAACAAAATGCAGCGAGTTCCATATCATTAAATGTTACCAACTTTTTACAAATTGATGTATTTGAAGGAAGCATAATTGTATCATTCATCTATTTTTACTAGCTATTCAGGCTTTTCACATTAAAAATAAACATCTTCTTTTGACTATAAAGCAGAGAGAAGATGCAAACCATCATTTAACTTTGTGATCATTGGACTATATTTGTAGGTATTGTCAAATAAAATTATATTTGTGATGGATTTATTTTCAAATTTTTTATTTGCTAACGAAGATCCACAAAATTAAATCCACTATGAAAAGTAGTGTTGTTTAACAAAACTAAGATAAACAGTGTGAGTCTACAAATTCTATCACTACAAAATTATCTGTTTGCAAACAAAACTCAACATGTTATCTCCATGTGTATTTCAGATACCATAGTATATTTGTATTTAGAAATCTTTGTTGTCTGTTATGGGCAAAAAGAAAGCATGTGTCTTGGTGTACAAAGACTTTAATTATAGAAACAGAATACAGGTTGAACACTTCAATGCCATTTTACAGTAAACCCATTTCCAGATATTAAGGTTTATGCTACTATTTTGGATATTACACCGTGTATTGTGAGCATAATAACTTCAAATGAACAGAGCATAAACTATACACTGTAGTTAGTTCTAACTGATAATAGTACCTGGATTACTTTATGGCACACGCAATTGCAAATTGATGAACATTTGTAATCAAATACAACTAGAAAAAACAATTTGTCTTTTGTTAGTTTCATCATCATCAAAATCCTCATGCCAAGATGTTTTCTGTCAATTGGATCAAATGTGTTCACTTGTTTTGGAGAAGAAGTTAATTAAATATATTCTATTTTAGTAATGGTGGCCATATTTGATGTTGGATCGACATATTTTTTTGTAAAATCTTGAGCCAAGTTTGGTTGAAATTGGTCCGACGCTTTATGAGAAGTTGAAAATAGCAATTGTTGATAGACAACAGATGACGTACGACCGACGAAGCACCATATCACAAGTTCACTTGGCCTAATGTCCAGGTGAACTTAAAACCAACGGTGTGTGCTTCGAGAAACTGAGATATTCTATCAATTCTTTAAGAAAGAATATATATCAACTAGTGTGTAAAAAAGGAAGGATAACAAAATGTTAGGTAAAGTGATTGCCTTAAAGAACTGAGGAATACAGAGTGATTATCATCTTGACAATGTTTTGAATGGACTAAGGTGTGGACGTACCCTCCCCATTGACTGACCGTCATACAAAGTAATCATATGCATATTAATAAATGAACTAATATGTGCAGTGTATATACTAATTACATATCCCAATTTTAAACGAAATCTCACTCGGAAGAAGAAATCTATATATATAGAATTATGTATCATCTTTTAAATTATAATATAGTTTCATTTGGTTTATGACCTTTGTATTATAATTTATATTTTTTTTTCAGTAGCCAACGCTATTATTGAGTACATGTATATCTTATGTTAGGAATGTTGGTTAAACTTGACACACGACATCATATGAGTATCGCGTGGTGAAATGTATTATTCGTGACCTGGTTCCCATGATTCAGTAAGATTAAATAACTTGTTTACCTGAAGTAAGAATTAGAATCGCAATTCGGGTTTGTTTATTTGAAACGGCGTAGATTGGGTTTTTATTTGTTTTACCAAGTGTAGATACTATAAAACGAGATTTAATTGCTGCGTGGTTCATTCTTTACAGTTACGGCAGTTTGTAAAGCCATAGAGGAAATGTGTTTATTGTTTGTGATAATCAGCTTAGTGAAATCTTAACTCTAAACAGTACATTTGAGATTATGTACTATTATTAAAAGATCTGAACATTATTCAACTCTGTCGGAATTATCGGAAACATTTCAAGAACTTTTGTGATATTCTACGTTAACAGGAATTTACCTGGAATTAATAACATTTGGATTTAGAACTGTGATTCTTGTTGACACATAAGCACATTAGTGTCTTCATTCGGATTACTTTTGGACTGTTTCTGGATTAGTAAATCCAATAGAACAATTTAGGATTATTTAAGGAATTTCTACACTGTAAGTTATTCTTAATTCTTACACTTTGTTTAAAATATTTTATATTTTAGGAAAATAAATTTGTATTTTGGAAATTGTGAAGGCTTGTTTAGAGTCTTTCTTTCATTGGTTACATATTCAAACCCCTAGATGTAATATATATATATATATATATATATATATATATATATATATATATATATATATATATATATATATATATATATATATATATATATATATATATGATACCATAACTTTTGCAGGGTGCAGGCAATATGTTTCATATATATATATATATATATATATATATATATATATATATATATATATATATATATATATATATATATATATATTATATATATATATATATATATATAACACAATTTTGTCTATGCAATAAATAAGAGTCTGACGCAGTGGGGGGGGGAGCTCAACCTTTAAACTTTAACTTGTGTGTTTATATTTGAAAGTTATATATTTGGATATAATGACTGGATATGGACATGTTTTGGACTGTTTACTGTTATTCCAAAGTGTGCATGACCTCAGAGCTGGGAATTCGTTGTGTAATTAACATCTCTTTGAATGCAGTCTTCAGGTTCCTAGTAGGAAATAATGTTTTTACTTGTCAGAACCATTAATCATTGTGTTTCACTATGAACTGTGGATTTAAATCAAAGGGATTCTATTGTTAATTTAGTTGGTTTTAATGAAGTATGTGTAATTATGAGTGGCAGACAACTGAGATACTGATCTTGGTTATGTAAGTGATCCTTTTGAATGTGGTACAAGCGCAGATAGATTACAAGTCTGCTTTTGGGATTTGAATGGTAAAGATCAAGTAAAGTGAGAGTGAAATACCTATGATACAATACTGATAACATCTTGACATAGACAGCTGTTGTAAATATAATGTTGATATTGTTTGTGGAGTATAAAATTACATTACTGAAATTAGTACCATGAAACATTTCAATTCTGAATACATTTGGAATTTGAATTCACCTGGACTTGTATACTTTAAAACCTCTCACATTCCCCCAAAGACTGTTATCTTACTTTTTACCTTGAAAAACATCAGAACTCTAGACAAAAAAAAATACCCCCCCCCAACAAATAAGAGTCCCTAGAAGGGACTGATGCTCTACGGGGCAAAAAGAATATCCAGGAATCATGATAAGACCATTTCTTCCTTTTTAACAATGTCTAACATTTCGAATGATGAAAACATATGGTTTTGCATCATTTCATTCATGCTGCAAGATCGTGGCCAGGTAAACAATTGCTTAAAAGAACTTTGTCAAAATCAGTGAATATCATATGATTATTCATTCATCTTGTATTTTTGTAATCATGGATATTGTTCATCTAAGTACTTAAATTCTTTTGGTAAATCCTCATTATCAATGATGCTGTTAAAAATTGTTTTATTTTTTAAAATACTTACCAGATTTCTGCATACAAGTAAAATGGTGGTAAATCTAACAAGGTCAATACTGGAGAAAATTTTCAATGGATCCAGTCTATTTGAGATCTCTGGATTCACCCAAGAGGAATCTATTCATGATGTGGAAGTAAATTCCCAGATTTTATCCACATTAAAGTAACTCAAGACAGTATCCCTATCCATGTCAGGAACAACTCAACAGTGAAGCAGATGAATGAACACAGGACTAATTTCCAACTCTACAAATACTCACAGCATGTGTCCAAAATCACTACTTCACATGACAATAAAGGTACATGTACTGTATTGTCATCAACAATTACCATTTTATTTCAGGGCAGTGGATGCTTGGCTTGGACTTATAATGGATTTCCTGAAATGTGTTAAGACATAAACAATAGATCTAAGGCCAGCACTGTGTCACAAGATCAATCCTTAACCCCCATAACCTCCACCCGGATCTGTGCCTGTCGAGCAAAGTCATAAAAACAAACTCCCTTGCTCAAGTAGACACAAGTTACACAGGGCCTAATTACTTAACACTTTTCTTGATTTTCCTAGCCCTGGTAGACCCAGATACACTTTATCAAATTGTAAAAGACAATGCCACTAATCAAGATAATGAAAAACCAAATACAGGCAGGCACAAGTCACATAGTGCCTAAATATGTAACATTTCCCTCTCTTCCAGTCTAGGTAGACCCAGATATACTTCATCAAAGTGTAGAAGACAATGAAAATAATCATGATGAGACTTCTTTCAAACACAATGCAAGTCACAGCTCACAGCACCATGGAAAATTATGTTCTAAGTGACTTGATAGTTATGATCAGGGATCTTAATCTATATGTGCAAGTGTATGTATATATATATAAATATATATATATATATAAATATATATATATATATATATATATATATATATATATATATATATATATATATATATATATACACACATACATACATATATAGTTTCAAGGCAATCCTGAAAATAGTTTAGGAAAAGTAGCAATAACAAACTTGTGCTAACTGACAGATTTACATCAGATTACAAATCAGTACCATTTTCATTTAGGACCAAGTAGACATGATAAGGAGTCTTGTAGTGAAAAACTGACGCTGATATGCTCATCCATTCAGGAGGAGTAGTGACCACAAGATTTTTAAGATGGCTGCTATATTGGACATCAGATCCATGCCATTCTCATTTAAAACAGCCTAGACATCATAAGAAGTCTTTTAGTCAAAACCCCAGGTCACTGTAACTTTCTGTTCAGGAGGAGTAAAGATGATACGATTTTCAAGATGGCTGCCGTGGTGGCCATATTACACTTCCGATTGGCACCATTTTCATTTTGGACCAAGCAGACATTCTAAGAAGTCTTTTAGTGAAAACCCCATGTTGATATGACCAACCATTCAGTAGAAGTAGCGATCACAAGAATTTCAAGATGGCTGCCATGGTGGCCATATTGGACTTCAGATTGGCACCATTTTAATTTAGGACTAAGTAGACAACATAAGAAGCCTTTCAGTGAAAACCCTATGTTGATATGACCATCTATGTAGGAGAAGTATTGATAACAAGATTTTCAAGATGGCTGCCATACTGGATGTCAGATCTGCACCATTTTCATTTAGGATCAACTAGAAGTCTTAAGAAGTCTTTTGGTGAAAACCCCATGCTGATATGATCTGTGCATCCATTCAGGTGGAGTAGCAATAACAAAATTTTCAAGATGGCTGCCATGCCAGCCATATTGGATGTAACATCTGCATCATTTTCATGTAGGACCAACTAGGCATCATAAGAAGTCTTATAGTGAAAACCCCATGTTGATATGACTATCAATTCAGGAGTAACGATAACAACATTTTTAAGATGGCCACTGTGGCAGCCTTACTAGATGTCTGAGAAGCACCATTTTCATCTAGAACCAACTAGACCATGAAATGAATGTGTGTAAAGTTTCATGGCAATCCTCCAAATAGTTTAGGAGTAGTAGCGATAACAAACTTGTGCTAATGGACAGATGGAAGACAGACCATCCTGTAAGCTCTTCTGGTTTATGACCAGTAGAATTTTAAAAAAAACCCCAATATTTTTAATACTTTTTCTTCCCACTAATTTGATCAAAAATGAGACACAGGAAAATATTAAATACTTATTGCACATCCACATAACAGCATATTAGGTCAAGAAGTTTTTCAGCAGCTCAAGAGTTGTACTGATAAGAAGCCTCTTCTTAAAACCTGAATTTTCACAACACCCTCTTTGCTACATACTTTAGAAGAGAAACTGATCAAATGTAAGGCAGAGAAAAAAAGTTTAAACTTGATAGTGCATTTATTTCAGTAGCTTATTTAATACAAATAATCAACATTAAAATAGTATTTTTGTAAAGTTTGGAAAGAAGCACAAGTTAAAAAAGTGTTATATTTGCAGAAAATATTGCTACCTACAAATTTCAGTAAATATAAATAGCATCAAGTTTAAAGTTTTAATGAGAATGTAAAATTTTAAAAGATTTTCTTTCTGAGACATGAATTGTCAAAATTGATTAAATATATTCAGAAGAGTTCATCAAGTCTTCAATAATTAATTTCTCCATGGTTCATTAAAGTCTTTTGTTTCGATAAATTTTATAATTTAACATGTCATATATTATGAATCATAAATATATTATGGTGAAAAAATATGAATATTTAACTCGAAAATGATGTCCTCTTAAAAAACAAATGAATGAATGAATGAAACGTTTGAACACGGTAATGTTACAATAAGATTATTAATGAATTCACTAGAATATTAGTAATCAATAATTGTCTAGACTGTAAAAAGACTGGAGTGTTTCTTTTGCAAGTAACTTATCTGATATGCTACTTTTTGAAAGATACATCACTTTTTCTTGTTATGCTGCCTGAAAAATTCTCCACTACAGAAATTTAGTATAAACTAAGTTAATGTGTACTTCCTGATACTTCTATTTTATGCCCTATAATGTTTGTAGTGGGGGGAAGGGGGATATTATTCCTTTTGGAAAATGGAGTTGCTCTCATTTATACCTAATTCATATCCTGTTGTGAGTAGGGCACACACACCCTTGACACTGTAACAAAACAATTAATGCTTCAGAAGCAAACATCTGTCCATTGGCAGTTTCTTGGGGTTGTGGAGTGGGGGAGAGAAAGGGGGGTAGGAGGTTCAGCCTTTAAACTTTAACTTGTGTGTTTATATTTGAAAGTTATATATTTGGATATAATGATTGGATATGGACATGTTTGGACTGTTTACTGTTATTCCAAAGTGTGCATGACCTCAGAGCTGGGAGTTCATTCTGTAATTAATGCCTCTTTGAATACAGAGTCTTCAGGTTCATAGTAGGGAGTAATGTTTTTACTTGCCAGAACCTTTAATTATTTTGTTTCACTATGAACTGTGGATTTAAATCAAAGGAATTCTATTGTTAATTTACTTGGTTTTAATGATGTATAGGTATGAGTGGCAGACAATTGAGATACTTATCTTGGTTGTGTAAGTGATCCTTTTGAATGTTGTATACGGGCAGATACATTACAAGTCTGCTTTTGTGATTTGAATGGTAAAGATAAAAAAAGTGAGAGTGAAATACCTATGATGCAATACTGATAACATCTTGACATAGACAGCTGTTATGAATATAATCTGTTGATATTGTTTGTGGAATATAAAATTACATTACTAAAATTAATACCATGAAATATTTCAATTCTAAATACATTTGGAATTTGAATTCACCTGGACTTGTACACTTTAAAACCTCTCACATTCCCCAAAGACTGCTATCTTACTTTTTACCTTGAAAAACATCAGAACTCTAGACAAAAAATATCTAACACAAACACACACACAAAAACCCAAACATTTTTAATACTTTTTCTCCCCACAAATTTAATCAAAAATGAGACACAGGAAAATATTGAATCCTTATTGCACATCCAAATAACAGCATATTAGGTCAACAAGTTTTTCAGCAGCTCAGGAGTTGTATCGATAAGAAGCGTCGTCTAAAAACCTGACTTTTCAAAACACCCTATTTTGATACATATTTAAAAGAGAAACTGATCAAATGGATGGCAGAGAAAAAAGTTTAAATTTGATTGCACATCTATTTCAGTAGCTTATTTAATGAAAATAAACAACATTAAAATAGTATTTATGTAAATTTTGGAAAGAAGCACAAGTTAAAAAGGTATTATATTTGCAGAAAATATTGTTACCTACAAATATCAGTAAGATTAAGAGATAGGTGTTGTGAATATAATCTGTTGATATTGTTTGTGGAACATAAAATTACTGAAATTAGTACCGTGAAATATTTAAATTCAGAATACTTTGGGAATTTGAATTCACCTGGACTTGTACACTTTAAAACCTCTCAGATTCCCCAATGACTGTTATCATACTTTTTACCTTGAAAAACATAAAAACTCTAAATAACAAACATTAATATCATATACATATTTTACAAATGTGTGGCCAGGGAGCTTAGTTCAGAATGAACCTGTATTGGTGTCATCTAAATTTAGATTATATTTTCAAAGAAACTTAAAAATTTAAATTTGACAGAAACTTCTAATTTGAATATACATGTATACCTGAAAGCCATGTTTTAGGGATGCATTACATGCAACAGTGTTAGAAATGTGACCCAAGTGGATGGAAAAATTGACTCTGACAAGTGTACAAAAATTCTTTATTGAAAATATTTTGACAGATATTGCAAAAAAGTTTCCTAATGTAGAACCGACCTTCCAGGAGGGTAACTGTTTGGTCCATATTCACAGGAGGAAAAAACAGTAGAAACCGAATCCCTAACCTGGCGATCACAGACCGTGGACCTTAGTATTAGCAAGAATATATGGCAAACAATTAAATTCATGCTTGAAAAAAGACTATATGAAATAAAATCTAGGTCTGATCACATTCATATTATTCTTGACATTGGGGGCTCTTTCAATCAATCTATTAGAGGACTGTACGACTCTATACCCAAGTGATTACAAGCTATGATAAAAGCCAAGAGATTAGCAGAGTAGTATCTCTTGTCCGAGAGAATTGTTTTTAGTATTAACAGAATATAGATATACTCACACACTTTTTGGAGAGATGTTTTTTTCTATTTGGCAATAATTGAGGTTGGATGCTCAAGCATTGCTTCCTCCCCTCATCTATTCTGCTAATATTAATGTGATCAGGTAATGTATTTGATGATGAAAGGAAATTCTGTAGTAAATTATGTTTATCCAAAAATCCTTAATCGCACATTACTATTAATCCCTCCAACCCTTCCCCGCAAATGTGAGCATCCAATTAACAATAGATAATAGCGCTTTCAGAGGGTATGATAATGAACACATTCAGAAAATAATCATAGACAGTAGGTTTCTTCATTTTATTCATAGCTCATGACAGTCTACTTCATGGTTACAAATAATAAATTCAGATACACAAGTTAGTGAGGTATGAATGACTTCCAAAAATGTTTCTACACATTCATTTCTGCTTATTTGTAAAACATGAGCTAACATTTAAAAACATGTTTCTTTGAGCAAGTTTTGGAAATCTACTTAGCATTAGAAAGGCAAGGTTATTGTTTCTAAAGCCACACCTGGTCATACAAATTTATTCTTGATTTAGATATTAAAAACTACAAATCACAAAATATATAATGGAAAGCAGCATGTTTTTACTTATTTCTTAACATTCATCCATATCAGTTTTGTACAGTAGTCAGATTCAACAGTTTCTGCTGAATTATATTTCAGCCCCCCCCCCCCCCCCTCAAGCTCTTGTTCATCAAACCTAATAATATATTCATTCCTAAAACATGTGTGTCAGGGCCTGCATACCAAGCCATCAATCAAGGTATTACCTTTAAACCCAATGACCTTGATCCAGAGGTCAAAGGAGCAAGTGTGCTGCAGAATGAATTGTCTGAGCTTCATAATGATTCATTCCAAGCTCTATTAGAATCCATTAAGGAGTTTAGAAGACATATGGAAATGAAAAACTTTAAATAAAACAGTTGATGCTCATGCCAATGGAAAAGTGACTGCTGTGTTTCACTTTCATACTAATGTGGGCTCAATAAAAATTAATTTAGGTGCCATGCAGTTTGCATTTTGGCAGAAATGCAACTGAACACATCCTGGTTTACTGAATCTGCAAATAAATCTTAATCCTAATACATGGAGTTTTGTTTTGGTTCTAAATCGTTGTACTAAATTCTAATATTTGTGAAAAGCTAACATTTTCATTCAGTGTAATATTTCATTATCAATTCCATTCACATGTTACAATACAGTAGATCTAGATATAAATATAATACAAACCATAAGAGATACATAAATATGAATCGCAGTAGAAAGTTTTTTTTTTTAATAAATTTACTGAGAATTTTTTTTAAATACAGAGTGCATCACACAAAAACAACAGTGCAAATAAGGAATACTCAACTATTAACAATTCTGTGGTAATATTGAAACATTCATTTAAAAATACAAAAATGTTTCACTACTGGCTTCATACACTTGTACCACAACACCTTGAGCCAAAGGCCAAAAAAGAGGTATTGTACAGATCAGATTCTATCTTTCACTGGATTAAAGAAAATTGTATATATACAAATTTTGGTATCAACAAAATGACGTAACATTCCATTTCTATTAAAAACTACAAATGTATTTATGGAACATGGATGCCCCATCACAGTGCCTGAAAACTGACCTCAACACAAAATTATACCATGGTATGCTGTACAGACAGTTTGGTTTGGTGTTTGTTGCACAGCAACACAAGTAGGTTATTTAGTGCCAAGGCAATTGGAGTAAAATGCCTTGCACAAGGACACACTATCGCAGCTGACCCAGGCAGATCCAATGGTAGGATTTGAACCTGCACCCATTTGGTCACAACTCCAGCACACTAACCACTGATACACCACACCTTCTGACATACACATGAACCGACTAGAGTAACACTATACACCCCTACCACTGTTGTGGTGAGGCATAACAATTTTCTTATGCAAAATTGTGTGTAAATTACATTGGCAGTTTAGAACACTTTACCACACTCAGGTGTTTCTTAATTTAGTGAGATAATTTTATTCCAGTTTCATGCACAGCCTTCTTTATATTTTCAATTCTTTGCAGGAGACTCCCACAACAATGTAATATTTAATGATGTTAATAAAAATCTCTTTCAAGCAAGAAAGCAGCTTCCCTTAGCTTCACATCCATAGTGCATATTAAGTGAAACACATGTCACTGATTTTCATTTTTTTTGTCTAGGTGATCAGAATAATGCAGGCTGTACATGTATCTAATCCAGGCATGTGCAACTTCGTCCAGGGCATGGGCTGGATATGCGATTTTTAAAGCCACACCCTATGATGTAAATAAGTGAATAAAACCAGGTCACAGGCCGAATTCAGCCTGTGGGCCATAGGTTGCACATGCCTGATATAAGCAGAGTTGAACAAAATTGAAAAGAATGTCAAAAACTAATGGAATATGTATACATAAATGGACTGTAGACCCAAATTGTGCAAAAACTGGCTTGCATATGAAATATCTTGCTTACTTTGCTTCAATGAAAAATTGTTCTTTCTGGATCACTTACAGCAAGACAAAGTACTGTGAACTTAATGTGCACTAAAGCAAAATAAGATCACTTACCTGAGAGACTAATAACACCAATGTCTACACATAGAGTATGACAAATGTTAAACCAGCTAAAAGAGAATTTATTTTTACAACTTATTAACTAGATACTACTTGTGCTAAAAAATCAAATTTTATCACAGCATAGGACATATATTTTACATAGTTTTACATTAAAAACAGTTTTAAGAAATAATTAAAAAGGACATTTTACATGCATTTATAAGCTGATAATTTTAAAAGTGTATAAATTAACAAGAAATATAGTCTTTGATTATAAACCACATTTATAATCAATTTAAAGAAGTAAATGAAGCACCTTTACCAGTTACACTCCCATGCATAAGTATAAATCTAAACAATCCACTTGTAGTGTAGGTATAATTCTGGCATTTATGATGAAGAATGAAAGAGAACTTGGACTTGTTTAATTTCTTTTTATTTATGACTCTCACAGAAATTAGTATGTATCATATCAGAGGAAAAAGTTGTGCTCAAGTAAATTTATTACAGAATGGTTTAAAAAATTGAAGGTAAAAAACTGGAGAAACATTCTTGGCTACACAACATTTTATCTAAACTTGTGTACAAATGCTATGATTTGCAAAAGAATGCCCTGATTCTGGTAACAACCTCTGAGGAACAACTACTACTGAATTTTAAACCCAGTATTCAAAAGAATTTAGATTTCTCTCTCTCATGAATGTAAAATTGTAGAAAAAACAAATTCAAGCATCAGATTGTTTCTGACTTCACTAAAATTCTTACACTTGATCATCAAGTTACAATTTTTGAACTCACAACTTCACTACTTTGTGACGATCATGGAAGAGCTGGTGTGGATGGAAATCAAGTCTTTATATTGTACATTTGTTTGAAAAGAGCCTAGTTTAAGTTGGTCATATTCCAACCACTCTGTGATTCTTACTCTTTTACATGTGTATATGTATGTGCATCTGACAGTTAACTTGATGCAAGTAGGTCAAAGGTTGACAAGAGAGTTTAAGCAATGAACATCACATGTAACTATAAATAACAGAAGAAAGGTTATTTTATCCAATAAAATCAAACTGGCCAATTCCGACCACAACGTGGGTAATTCCGACAATTACATCACACGTATCATTGAATCGCTTCGGTATATTCTAACTTGTTTTTCTTTTTTCCTTTTTAAGTTTATTAGTCAATTTGTGAGTCATTAGGATGCATTTTATTAAAGAGTTAAAACAATTTCTTAATACACAGTCCAGGTAGTTGAAATATGAGAGAGAGAGAGAGAGAGAGAGAGGGAGAGGGAAAGAAATATTAAGCTTTACAAATGTAATTTCAAATAAATTCTAAAGAAAACATATGAATTGATGTCTTTAATGTTTCATTTTCCATCTGAAGCTAATTGCTCATTTTCAGTAATGATTGTTCTGGTTTGCTCATTTTTGTCTGGGTTGCAGAATAATCCAAATGGTTAACATTACTTGGAGGGGGGAATGTGATGACAATAGACATCTTCAAATAAAATCAACATGTTTGGTCTTTTCATTATTGTTTCATTACTGTTTACATATTTTTGGATATTAAGAATTTATTTATTTTTGTTCACACACATCACATTTGGCATGTTTTACTGGCCTCAAAACCTAACTGATATGTTTCCGTAGTCCTGCTAGCCACATGCTACTTTCAGAATCGATGCTTCCAGATGATAGCAGAGAAGCAAGTGATGATGGAAGATGTAATTTGCACTTAGGAATTCCTTATGTGTGGAATTCACCTGCACCTTATTTACATATTCATCTACAAAAAGAACAGCCATTTTGCATGTAGGTATTATGCAATGCCTGATATGAGTAGCTTTCAGTATGTCAATGGTCGGAAATTAATCCACTGGTTGAAATCTGACCATCCTACCCAAGCTAATTCTCGAAGGAAAATCTGAAGACTTTTTCAATTTCGAGCTATTCTTCCAATCTTTAATTCAGAATAAAAAGACTCTACCTTTCTGTACAATTTAAGAAAAGATAAGGATGATTCTTTTTTCAATGAAACCATTAACAAATATCCCAATATTATACAAAGAATTATATCGAAAATTATTTAAAACCTCAACTGTAGGAGAAAATTTTAAGAATCTGTTGTGGAAACTGAGGCTGGCATCATCAGGTTGTCTCTCAAAATTTAAGTATACCTCTGCCTCATCATTTTGAAGGCATTGTCTATAAAATTAAAGTTCTACTGTTGAAAGTATTACCCAGTAATTAAACAGATACTTTAGGTTCATAGTAAACATTTTGACATAGACTGCATGAAAGACAATAAAGTGATATCAATATATATACATGCTCTATTATCAAAAATAACTGTGTATTTAAAAAAACAATAATTCACAAGATAAGACAAACTTTGCAATCTAGTGCAATCACAGAATTATTTACCTAGAACCAATGTCAAGATTGGTTGGTGGTCACTTGGAATTTGACTATACAATGACTGAGTGATGGCTGAAGGCAGACAGATGGCATCTGCCAATTAGTCAATTATTTGTTGTTAATTAACCATGCAAAAATTAGCACCTCCATTCAAGTCTGAATAATTTGTGCTAAAATGCTATACAATACAAAAAAGTTCATTTAATAGACATCAGAATAAATGTTCAATGTATAGTGAGTGACCTTGATAAAAGTTCACCTGAAGAATATTTAAAATACAAATAGGAATTCAGTCTGACTTATGTATACTGAATGTTACTTGTAACAGGACTGATGATTGGAAATAGTACTGCTAACATAAAAATGATTTCAAGATCAAAGATCCATAGACATATGCTTGGCAAATTAAAAACAATTAGCAAAAATCTTGATTTAAATTATGAAATGTCATACATTTCATTGTGAACATTTCTAAATCAGATTCAGCCAATTGGACAAGATTATTAATGTAATGCAATAGCCTAAATAAAGGTAAATATATCTATGACATACAATATAACCTACAAAACTTAATTTCAGCTTTGTAACAATATAACATATTTGATGAAAAATGAAATTCAAAAGAATTTGTCATTGATACTTTAGCTGATATAATATTTTCATTAAAATGCTCATAAAATTATAAATTGAAATTAGGTGCTAAATTTTAAATTTCCCATGCAATATCAACATGTGAAAATTAGGAAAAGTTCCCATGCCAATATATAGAAATTTAATTTATTCAGATTTTTCTGATTTTTCATATGAAAACATACGTGCTGTTATTACATTATCTGATAAAAAAATTTGGAATACATTATCTGATAAAAAAATATAAAACCAAGGGCTTAATCAAAATAGAAAGCCAATAAAACATGATTTCATAACATACATGACACTACTGTGATGAAGATAACAAAATAAATATCACGATATACCAATGTGGTATTCATACATGAGAAATTACAGGGTGACTGAAAATGTTTTTAAAAAAACTATATCAAAGAAAATTTCTAAGTTCCTTGTTCATCAAAATCCAAGTGGGTGTTGCTGCAAGGGACCACCATTTTGAACAACTTCTGTAGAAATTTGAGAAAGCTGGCTAAACAACTTGTTGGACTGAGATGAAGTAGCACTGTGAAGATTTGCTTTTATTCTTCCTGAAGCCTGAACAAATAAATACAGATATATTAGTTATAGAGAGAAGAAGCATTAAGAGTACCATCTATACCTGCTTATAAGTCCGATCCAACTGCAAACAATACAGACCGTAATCTGTTGTCATATAATGCAACAGAAGATCAGCGTCTCTTTTATTTATTCTACTGATTACCCTTAACAAATTGCACAGACCTAGATCTGCTGGTGCATTATGCAATGGCAGATCAGGGTCTCTGCAGTTTGCTGTTGGACCTGACTTATAAATGAATACATATAGTATATCTGAAGTTACGAATGCAATCTGGAAGCAAAGTATCAATGATGAACATGATTTAACATATACCATGTTTTGATTACACATGAAAGTAAAAATTGTCACAGTTTAAAAAAAAAAAAATGTTAAACTTACAATTTGAAACAATAAAATAATTGCCATTAGCAACTCATTAAAATAAACAGATAAATGAAATTTTTGGCAGAAAAAAGGAGTAAGAAATAGTGTGGGTAATTGTGCACTTCAGACACATCACATTGATATTGGTATCATAATTCTGTACTTAATCTTTTTAGGTTAATCTTTGTAAAATAAAATAGTATGTATGTGCTGAAAAAGAATAAATACATGAAATTAATATGAGATTTTTAACTAAGCTTTTGATACAAATGTTGGATTCTGTACGTAATTAATTTCATTTTGGCACAGAAATGAAATTTACTCAGGTTTTGAGAACACTATAAATTTGATCATAATGGAGGTTCCAATGCATTTTCAAAGCTTTGTTTTATGTTTATGATCATATATCAATCTAAACGTGTGTGTATGTGAGTGTGTTTATGATCATATATCAATCTAAATAGGATTGATTACAAACTTGGGAAAGAAAGGTGGTAGACTGGCAGGTTTGGTAGGAAGATAGATATCTAAGCAATGGGGTTTTAAAATTTGCACATTTAATCATGATTTAGGTTAGAAGAGATTTTAAAAGTTTTATAACACTTTATGATCACTTATCAATCTAAGGTAGTGCTAAGCAGGTTTCAACTATGGCATGGGTTGAGGATGGACCTCTCACCTTTGAAACCTCATGCTATCAAAATAAACTCCATAAACATCAAAAAGTACACATTTACACAATCATCCAAGATTGGAGATAACAAATCAGTGAAAAGATTGCATGGTAAACTGAAACCCCCAGAGCATGCAATTTTCAAACAAACCCATAGTGAATAAAATCAGAGATATTTCATATATATATATGTATATATATATATATATATATATATATATATAGTGAAACCTCTCAAAACAAAAAACCCTTGGGACCCAAAAAAATTTCGGTTTTGAGAGGTTTTCAGTTTACTGAGGTTTTTGCAGATGTAAGAAAGTATGTCTTTTTCTAAGCTCTTATGTGACGAGAGAGAGAGAGAGAGAGAGATCATTTATTATTCAGCCTGAGACTGGAATGTTTTTGGTCCTAGCTTGGCTAAACCATTACCACACAAGACCATTCAGTTTGTGAAATTTGCAGGCATTTCTGATGCTTGTTTGCAAAACTGTTGTTTTCAAATTCATTTGTGTAGAATTCCATTTTCTTTAGAATATCTGAAACAGTAGATGCTTCTATGCCAAATTTTTTTCCTAGTTTCCTCAATGTAGGTTTTGGCACAGATTCATACTCATTGATCCGACTAATTTTATCCCGTAAGGATAATTCAATCCTACGATGCTTAGCTAGTTGTTCTGACATCTTGACATGTGAGTGAAGACAAATGACAGTCATGGCTACTTAAATACATGTATGTAATGATTTTTTACATTTGAAAATCAGTTGAGTGAATCTGGCTTTTAGAATACTGTTTTGTCGATCTTTGTCGGCAAATCAACAAAAGTGAGGCCACATGCCTGGTTAATAAAACCCTGATATTTAA
Source organism: Margaritifera margaritifera (assembly GCA_029931535.1). Classification (NCBI taxonomy): domain Eukaryota; kingdom Metazoa; phylum Mollusca; class Bivalvia; order Unionida; family Margaritiferidae; genus Margaritifera; species Margaritifera margaritifera. The sequence goes on from JAQPZY010001438.1 coordinate 25,784, forward strand.
TTAAAAAAAGCAAAAAATGTTCTATTAATCATGTATACAAATGAATAGCATCAATCACAATTAAATAATAAGCAGATAAACATAATCCTTCTTAAATGGCTTACATAGAAGCATTTAGTCAATAATAATTTGCCTTAAAAGCTGGCTCTTTTTTATGGTGCAAAGACTTCACATTAGTCTATTGTCAGCCCTAATATGTGTCAGCGCACGTCAAGTATTGTTTTAACCCCACATGCCCTTTATAACATTTTTGGGTTCTTTGTCTCACAGATAAGCCTTCAACAGTATTTCTTAACCGTAATTAACCTGTTCCAGTGTGTCAGGAATTTAGCAGCTATATTACATTTCCAAGTTTAAAGTGAGCTTCAGTTTTATGGGGTTTTTTAAAGCGTAAAATTGAAATCTGGTATCAAAATTTGTTTCGGTATTCAGAGTTGAGGGGTTTCGGTTTACTGTGAAAAAAATGATGATATTAAAGAAGGAAAAATTCAGGATTCCAAAATAATTCGGTCTTGAGGGGATTCTAGTATACCAAGGTTTCGGTTTTTGAGGAGTTTCAATGTATATATATATATATTTATATTGTATCCAAGAATATAGCTTTAATGAATAGGAAAGTTGATTATGCATGGACTGATTACCCACAAAATCCCTCACTCTAAAAATTTCCTAAACTAGTTAGACAGAGCTAGTAGAAACTGGGCAGCTGCTCTTGCACACTGAAGGTCAAAACTTAATCTCAAACCTGGTTAGTACAAATGTGTTTTTACACTAGAATTTTTCCTTTGTGCATTCTTGAAACTAATGTAAATAATGAGGGAGAAAGATGGAGATAAAGTACAGATGTCTTTACAATAAAAAATGTATCCCATGGACAATTATACTAAACCATTTAGTGCTACCTAAATGGGATTTATTAGAATTGATGGCCAACAGAAAGGCAGGTAAACAGGTTGGTTTGGTTTGGTTTGGTTTGATGTTTTATGACACAGCAACACAAGTCGGTTATTTAGTGCCAAGGCAATTGGAATAAAGTTCCTTGTCCAAGAACACATCATGTTAGCCAACCTAGGATGGTTTGATGGGAGGATTCAAACCAGCACCTTTCAGTCACAAGTCCGGAATACTAAGCATTGAGCCACCGCAGCTCTCTAAACAGGTTGGTAAGCAGTTGGTAGGAAGATGGATGCCAAGGCATGTGGGTGATGATGAGTAGGTGGTAGGCTTGGTATGCAGTCAACAAAATGACTAGCTAGGTAACTAGTTACAACTGGCAAGGGAAACAACTCATATCATACCTCTTCACAGAAGACTTGACAGAGCATGACCTCATGCATGGCCGTGGGTGCCTCCTGTTTCAGTGATCTGGTTGCTCGAGAAAGCACTGCAACCATTCCATAGATATCAATAGCTGAATCAGCAATACGATTTAAGACAAACTGCTGATCTGAAATAGATGAGGATAACATAACACTTACAAATGTAAAGCAAACATTTTTTAGAAGAAAAAAAATAGTATGTTAAAAAAAAAAAAAAAATTTCATTGATACATGCATGGAATGTAAGGAAGATACCTTCAATAAAGAATATACTCGGCTGCAGTCAATTACTCTGAATTAGTTTCTTTGGGGTCCAATATAACCAAGTGAAAATGTCATTAATAAGTAGCCTTTTCTAACAGTCTTCTCTATATACTAAGTCTATGTACATGGAAAATTTTTTCTGGAGGATAGGTTCATATTTCTGCACTTTTCTGAAGTCTATATGATCTACATTTGATTTCAATAAATGGAACTATCAACATAACTGCACCTTTAGTATTAAGACAAGACATGCAACAGTGTTCAGCCTATGGAGGTTAACATGAAAACTTTTACACAAAGTCTGCACGTACAATTTTAAAATTAGCAAATGACAACAATATCATGGACTCCCATTTAAACAGAGATATTGGTCCTTACCAGATTCAGAGTATGCATTATATCCAATAATGTTCTCCATCTTTCTGATTGATGCAGCTACTAAATATCTCTGGATCAGACAGAATAATTTCTAGTATATAATACTGAACAGTCTATGTTGTGGTCAGGTAGGTTAAAGTGTTCAGAGACCAGCATACTATCCTTCTTCTTGCAGATATCCCTAAGGTATTCTTTAATTCTAACTTTGAATTCCCTTTTATCCTCACCTACATATTGTTTACTGCAAGTGTGTCAGGTGAGTTAATAAATAATATTACATGTAGCACAACGACCTCTTTTTCATTTAGAAAAGTATATTAGGTTTGTAAAAGGGCTTCTAAAGATTTTAGATTAATCTATTTTCATGAAAAAGGTGCAATTGATGGTATCAAAATTCAGCACTTGATTTGTGAATGATTTATCCATAAAACCAGGGTGTTTACTTGAAACACTAGCTCTTATTAATTTAAAATTAATTTAAAGTCAATTCTCTACCAAAATGGGTGGATTCGGGAAACTTTCTGGCAAAGTAAGGCTGACAAGAGGCCAAAGAGTTTGGATTTGTAAGTTGGAGAAAATAAATATATTTGTCTTATGTAAAGATACATGGTATCACACTCAGATTTATTATCTTCTGGATAGAACTGAATAGATCTGAACGGTTCAGTCATTGTTCGAGTAGGGTAGTCTCTCTTCTCATAAAATTGGATGAGGTTAGATGTGTGTTTCTCAAAGTCTGACTCTTTAGTACAGATATGTTTAATATGTAATAATTTACTATATGAACCTGACTTTTTGCAGTGGAAGAGGTGGTAGGAATCATAATGTCAATAAGAATGTTTGTCTGCAAGTAACAGTACAGATCAAATAATATCTTATGGTTTCCCCAAAATGCTGTAGTACTAAGGAATATAATTCTTTCCTTGGAATATTCCATTGTAGACTTAATGCAGCAGTATTGATAGAATGTGTTTAATTCCAACTCTGTTCCAGTCCAGGTCATAATGGTATCATCTGTAAAGCTTAGATAAATAAAAGGTTTATAGGCTGCTGAGTTCAGCAACTTCTGTCCTAGATTGTCAATAAAGATATTGGCATAAGATGGGGCCTCAGTACCACCAACTTGTAGGTAATGAGAGTCAGCAAGGCCTCATACCAGCCCACAAATACTGACCCTAGTCTGGGATTTCTCTATCCCACACCAGTGCACATGATGGATTATACGAGTCTCCCTTAGGAGATGGATTATATGAGTCTCCCTTAGGAGAGACAAAAGTATTCTCATACTCAAGCTTCAAGTCAATTAAAAATTTTGCTGTTTGATTGGCTAATGTCAACTGCTGACCAATTAGATATCATAATACTGTGTGGAGTCTAAGTGTTTGGGAGAAGAAAGTCTTGGTGTCTGGTCAAACTAAAAATATGGCATTAGTGAATAAATTACTCACCAATAATTTTCTTGCCCTCCTTGATAAGAAGATCCTCAACAATGGACCCAAAGCTACCAATTACCACTGATGCCTAAAAATAAAAATCAAGTAAGGCCAACTATCATTGAAGATGAATTTAAATTTTATTATATTAAGTAATATCAACTGAGTATTTCTACAATTAGAAAGAATTCAAACATATTCACCGAAATTAATATAGCTCTCACTTGTTATGATACACTTTGTTATAAGATGATTTATGAAAAAATGCAGTACTGCTATGAACCCTATTAAATGAATGTATGACAATATGGGCTGAAAGAATACATGAAACTTAGTTTTATCTCTTTTTTCATTTTTAAAACACTATTTGTGAGAAATTGTTATGATTTCCACTATAATGTGGTTCAGTATAGAACGCTGCTCACTATACCAGTTTGGTTTATAATGCTGTTCTCACTATAACAGTTTGGTATATAATGCTGTTCTCACTATACCACAGTTTGGTATATAATGCTGTTCTCACTATAACACAGTTTGGTATATAATGCTGTTCTCCCTATACCACAGTTTGGTACATAATGCTGTTCTTACTATAACACAGTTTGGTATATAATGCTGTTCTCACTATACCACAGTTTGGTATATAATGCTGTTCTCACTATACCACAGTTTGGTATATAATGCTGTTCTCCCTTTACCACAGTTTAGTACATAATGCTGTTCTCACTATAACACAGTTTTGTATATAATGCTGATATCAGTTTAACACAATTCTGTGCATAATGATGTTGACAGTTATGGACCTCATCTACTGCATTATAATAAAGAAGGACTGTATTTACCATTTAATTTATTTTCATCTTGAAGATTTGTCAACACTTGTACAACCCAAGCACAGTTTATAAAGCCATGAAAAATAACAAATGGAAAGTTTTAAAATGATATGAGAAATAGGATAGCAGAATGCAAGTGAGATTACATGCAGTCAGAAATTTTCATTGAATTGAACAAATTGTAGGTTTAAGTAGAAAAAAGATTTATATGGGGAAAAAGGTGAAATATAAAGTTGCTCCCTTTTTAACAGACTGGACTAGACTTTCATTGAGGTTTAATTTTGTGGAGTTTATAATGCCTACACAAGTGTAAACTTCCAATCACATTAGAAATTTCCTATTTCATGAGTTTTAAACTTACCAGTTCTGCTGATTCCTTTAGACTGGAGTGTACATATGGTGCCAGAGACTTCCCTGCTTTCATCCCCATGGCTCTGTCAAAATACAAGAGCTCATGTTACCAAGCCTACAAATGCTATTTACCATCTACAGTTAAAACTGGATAACAAGAATATCAATCTATTTAGTTCAATTAGCGATGATTGTATGTGCTTATTTTTTCTATATTCTATCAAATTTAACAGTAGACAATATGAATATGGTTGATTCAAGAGAGGTTAGAGAGCAAGAAGGCAGAATCAGAATGAGGTAAACTGATATATTATCGTATCAATCACCTAATTAGGAAATAGAAGAGCAAAGTTTAGATCTTAAAGTGTGTTTTTCCTTTAGCATACATTTGTGCACTTATTTTTGCTCTAAAAATACTGGAGGGTCCATGTGTGCCTATTTTCCATAAACACTTATTTTTGCTGTAAAAGAACCAGAGGGCACATGTGCTTATTTTCTGTATACACTTGTTTTACTATAAAATTATTGGAGGGCCCATGTGTGCTTAATTTCTGTATACACTTGTTTTTGCCATAAAAGTTCTGGAGGGCCCATGTGTGCTTTTTCTCTGTATACACTTATTTTTGCTGTAAAAGTACCAGAGGGCACATGTGCTTATTTTCTGTATACACTTGTTTTTGCTATAAAATTACTGGAGGGGCCACTTGTGCTTTTTTCTGAATACACTTATTTTGCTGTAAAAGTTCTGGAGAGCCCACATGTGCTTACTTTATTTATATACTAGTTTTTGCCGTTAAAGTACTGGAGGGACCACATGTGCTTATTTTCTGTATACACTTATTTTGATGTATCAAATTACTAGACACAGATTTTAGAGTAAATATGCCAAAATTCATTTTCCTGTCACAACTCTGTTTTGATGGGAAATACCAAAGACAACTGCATAACTGCTTCTGCACTAAATGTTAAATGGCCAATACAAAGTACTTTAAAATACCAGTTTACAAACATCACAAGTTAACTGAAGTATTTCTTATTCAATTTTGTGGGAAATCTGTTTTACATATTTTACTATGCAAGTGTTGTTGTTGTTACTTGCTTCAATCTGGTACATCACCACCATCCTTTAACCTACAAGAATTGTAGCTCCCACCTAGTCATATGTAATATTTAGAAAGCAAATTTTTTAGTAAATTATATTTCTTCGATAATACTTACCTGATCACATTACATTAAGATAACTTTCTTTGCTACCTCCAAATCCAGCCCGCCCTGAAAGAAGGAAAAACGTCTTTCTGTCTACCCACTAGGTGGCTACCATTATACCCGGTTTAACCAGTTTTCACTTGAGCGAAACCTTAAAGGATACTCGCATTGCTGGGAAAAGTGGGAGGGATTACTTGTAATGTGATCAAGTAAGTATTATCGGAGAAACATAATTTACTAAAAAAAATTCTTTCTCTGTCAAATACATTACCTAATCACATTACATTAGGAGAATAGGTAAGGAGGAGGAATCCTACCTCTACCTGTGTAACCCAGTAGGATGTTAGTTTAGCAAAACAGAAGACCTTAGTTTATACATGTGCATGGGAGACACCTGTGGGATTCTGCACTTGATTATGGTCTCACCATTCAAGTTTTTCCTGGCAAATCCAGCAAAAGTGGCCAATACCGAGTAGTTCTGAGGTTGTGCTGTCATAAATGGGGAGTGGTTACTGTCTGTGCAGCTACCACTGGCCCAATGAGGTTTAGTTCTCTCCTCTGTGAGACCATGTCCCACAAACAGAAGCTGGAGAAAGTGGTCTGGACATGCCATCCAACTGACTCCACTATGTCTCGAATTAAGATGTTACATTCGAATGCCAGGCTCTTGGAAATTGCACATATTTCATGAACCGAGATTTTCAGGAGGCATACGTGTTCCTGAGAGAGGTCAGTGTATGCAGATTTAAAACTCCCTTTAACCAAGTGGCTAGCGCTTGTGGTGTTATGTCTTGTTTTCCGGACTTGAGAGGCAGAAAAAGCCTGGTCTGGCCATTGCGGATGTTCTCCATACATTTCAGATGATATTTTCGAGTGTGTATGGGATCTTGGAGCTTCACCTCTCTCAACGTATTGATCGAGGAGAGGGGATGAATAGTTATTTATTGATTGCCTAGTGATGGCAAGCTGCTTTTCACAATAAAACTAGGTTGTGTCATTAAGACAACTGATTCATCAGGATGGAACTGCATGTAGTTCAGGTCCACGGAGAGGGCATGTAGCTCACTGACTCTGCATGCTGAAGCAAGCACTATCAGAAAGCAAGTTTTATATGATAGCTGATTGATGGATGTGGATGACAGGGGATCGAACTTGGATGAGCTAAACCATGTCAACACTCAGGAGAGATTCCATTTGGGAATAACATGAGTGAGCGTGGTCTGGATAAATCAAAATTGGACAGCAAGTCAGAAAGGTCCTTGTTGTGTCCAATATTGTCTCGTCCATGATGTCAGAACATGTCCAAGATCATAGATCGGTATTCCTTTATGGTGATGAGCGCTAACTTCTTGTCTTCAAAGAGAAAGAGAAAGAAGTTGGCCAGCTGAAGAATGGAGGCAGAGAGTGGTGTGATGTAATTGATGTGATACCAGTCATTAAAAACCCACCATGTCCCTTCGTATGTCTTCAGAGTGGATGGCCTTCTAGCTGTTGTGATCTTTTCCACAACTGAAGTTCTGAACTCCTTTTCATGCAAGGCATCGCTGCCATGAGCCAGGCATGAAGGAGTTTCTTTGGACATGCATGGAACAGTGGTGACCTGGGCTGCTTGAGCAGGGTGGGGGTTGCTATGACTCTCCCGAGTACATCTGTCGCAAGGGCAATTGGATCGTTGACCCAGGATTTGTCCCATCATATAGGGGTGATCAGAACTATCTGGCAGTTTGTGTACCCCACTTTCTGAACTACTTTTGGTATCAGCACTGGAGTAGGCCCACATTCCCTCCCAGCTGACTGATAGAGCATCAACAGCCCATGCTTCTGGGTCCGGAAAAGGGGAGACAAAGGTGGGCAATTTGTTGTTCCACCTTGTCATGAAAAGATCTATCATCATGTGACCCCATAGGGCGCAGACCCGACTAAATGTGGAAAGATGGAGAGACCACACTGCATGAAGCAGTTATCCTCTCCTTGACAGTGAGTCAACTAAAACGTTGAGCCATCCTGGTATGTGGTGGACCTGAATATTTATCTGGTATTGGACGCACAACTGAAGGTAATTCCATACCATGACGAAAAGGTCTGGTGATTTCTTCCCTCCGTTTGAGGAGGTACGTGACCACTACCGAATTGCCCAACAGTACCAGGACCGTATGTCCGTGCATGCATTCTACCTAAGTGTTGGAGACATTGAGAATGGCTTGCATTTCCAGAAGGTTGATGTGAAGAGCCATATCTTGAAGTGTCCACTTGCCCCTGACCATTGTAAAGTCCAGTATCAAGTGTGCTCCCCAACCTAACAGACTGGCATCTGTACAAATCGCTATTTCTGTTTGTGGGTTTTGCAGGGGTATTCTTGCCATGAGCCACTTCCTGTCTTGCCATTGGAGAAGGAAGTTTTTGATGTGGGTCAAGATTATAATGTTCGGATCTAGATGGCCCATGAAAGATCGCCATTGGGCTCTAGAAAGGCCAATTGTAATGGGCACACGTAAAGCTGGCTAACTGGTAACAAATCTGCCACCGCATTGAATAGGCTGAGGAGTTGAAGAAACTCCCTTGCTGAGATAAACATTTTGTTTGAAATCCTCTTTGATGCATGAATGATGTTTTTGATATATTTGGGGAGGGAGACTACAAGATTAAGGTGTGTGAAAAACTCCATACCAAGATGGATAAAATGTTAAGAGGGGATAAGGTCCAACTTCTGAACATTTATTATCCACCCAAGACTGCAAATGGGGGCAAGAAGTTTGTTCATATCTTGGGCCAAAACCAAACTTTCCCAATGTTTATGAAGGATGTTATCCAGGTATCCAACCGTGAATGTGGTGGATGTTTGTCCTGAATCTTGAGATTACACAGTCTAAAGTTTTCGTGAAGGCCCAAGAGCTTAGATTGAGGTCAAAAGAAAGTGCACGGAATCAATATAATTTGCCCTGATAGACGAAGTGAAGATATTTGTGCAATGTCGTATGTATTGGAATGTGAAAATACACTTTGGACAGGTCTAGGCTGACCATGTAGTCATTGCATCCCACTGAAATGAAAGACGGATGGGTTTTACAGTCTCCATCTTGAATTGGGGGGCCTAATTGATTTGGTTCAGCCGACTGAGGTCGATCACAGGTCTCAATATGCCATTGGACTTCATCACCTGCAACAGTCTGGAGGAGAAGCTTTGAGTGCATGGCTTTCATACAATCTCCACCACCCGCTTTATGAGTCAAAGATGTATCTCCTTCTGTAGTATGCCCACCTTCATGGGATTGCTTAGGGCTTCCATCATGAAGGGGGATGTCAAAGTGGAGGAGGCCTGATAAACAAGATTCTGAGGCCCTGTAAAATGACTTGGATCACCCAATCATTTTGCAGAAAGAGATTGATGCAAGCCTGATGAAAAAGAAGGAGTCTGACTCCACAGGTGGGTCACTAGCGCGCGGAGGAAACTGTAAGTCACTGATGGGTGGTGGGAGGCATGGAGGAGGAGAAATGTTTTCTATCTCCCCTCCCTGCTTGACATCAAAAAGTATGGGTGGTATGACTGCCTCTAATTCACCTGGCCACAGCTATTCTGTTGTCTCTGGGAATTGCCTCTATTGTATCCCTGCTGATGATTGTCCCTTCTCTGGAACGATCCCTGAGCAGGATGTCCGGATATGGGAGCTTGTGCTGACAGATGTAGGGGCAACTCTTGTGCCGCCTATTTTCTGACCTCCTCAATTCGACCCCCAAACAGAAGAGGACAGCCGAATGGGAGGGTGCACAAGGCCACTGCATGGTATGGTTTTAGAGAAGAAGAGTGCAGGAGTGCATCACTTCTGACTAAGTCCATGTTGCAGGAGGCTATCAGGGCATTAGCCATGCTGTGGTGAGAAGCCCTATCCATGACCTTGGTGACGTGGCTCACTGAATCCCAGTTGTGATCGCTTCCAGCCTTCTCAGTGAGATGAAAATTCACCAAGGACGCTAAGTTAAGTAGTGAGGAAGTTGATATAATATCCCTCACTAGCTTGGAGGGAGCACTGAAGACCTGCAGATCTATCTTATAACAAAGTGAGGCAGTCATGCCAAATGCGGAAACATCCTTGTCAACATTAGATATTTCTGAACAGTATGTGTCAGAGTGTGATTTATCAAGTGAGACAATAAGCTAGCTGGCAACGGACTCATGGAAAAGAAGACTTTTGCATTATCGGAGTCACAAAAGTTTTCCAAGAGACAGTGATTTCTGCAACTTGTGACAACTGAGGCAATGTTCTAAATGATGGACTATCACCGTCATTGTCTACATCCACAGAGGCTTTGACCTTGTAGGTAGGGATGACTGTAGTCAGAGGAGGACATTCAGTCGGAGGCAGGATACAACAGATTTCTTCTATTGCTGTCTTAAAGCTGAATTATGTCAGTTCCATTGTTGGATTGGATGATTCAGGCATTTCCATTTCATCCCCTTTGTATAGCTGGGGACTGTCCTCCTCTTGTACACTTTGGGTCCATGGGTAGAGCATTCCATATGACAATGATGATGCCATATCATCGGCATGCATCATTTTGCCCATAGTATATTATGTTAATAGCTGTGGTATACAAGAATGCCGGTTTGGCGTGGCTGGTTTGGCTCAGCAGGATGGCTTTATGAATAAAGTCAGTTCGCTTTGAAGAGGCATTGTAATGTTTGGTCTTGCTAGTCGGTTTCACTGTGTAATATGTTTGGCATAAGATACCGTAGCTGTCGGAATACATGGATGGATCGCCAGTCTGAGATAACCAACTTGTGACCACTGTAATCATATATATAATGTTAGTACGGCTGGACTGGTTGGTTGACAGTTGGAATGGCATACAGGGGATTCAGTCCAGCCAGCTGGCCACCCATATGTATGAGTTAAATAATACACCTTCACATCTGGCAAGAACGCTGTCATGCATGGACAGAATACAGGCTAATATATATTCACGCCTCACAGGCAGAGATTGGTAGTACTCTGCACCTTCACACCCCACAGGCAGGGTGATATTGGACTTAGGATTGTCGCACCTTATGGGTGGAGCTAATGGCTGATCCCCAATGGGACCCTAAAAAATTCTTCCTCTTCCATCATCAACAATCTCAATGACAAAGCCTTATTGATTAGAGAGAGCATGCATGATTCCAACTCTTGGTTGGAATCATCACTTATTCTAACTGCATTAAGATCTGGTGCTGTGCGATTCTGACATGGGGCATAAACTCAGCATTTCATACTGAGAAGATATAGGGCTCTTGAGTTGTTTCTGAAGAACATTAGACCATGTATTCTCTGTCAACGTAACACACTTTTTACAGGTGTATGATGAAGAGCATTTGATACAGAGCAGGCATGTTTCATGGACGTCCTCCAAGACTTGGAATCACTTGCATTTATTGCTCCATGTTGTCATCTCTTTAATGAACAAGAGAATTCACAAACAAGTGCATACAACAAATATATATATATATATATAGATATATAATTTGAAATAAATGCCAACAATTTATATATAGAGTAAATGACTAAAAATAGCGCCCGGGAAAATACACCTGTGAAAATATATGTTGCCGTTCGAAGTCAACTGTGATGAAAATGAACGGTACAATAATTTTTAAAATACCAATAAATTCACTGGATTTTTAAAAAAAATGTTGTATGCACCATATAAAACAACATTTTGACTTACTGTACCACTGAAAATAAAATGTCAATGATTAAATTTAAACTATAGAAGTTAAAGAAATTTAACTGGATTGTCAGGAGGACATCTTTACAGCATGGCAGCAGTAATAAAAAATGGTTAAAACCAGGTATTCCGATAGCTACCTAGCAGGTTGAAAGGGGAGTTAAACATGTAATAGTTGCTTCCCTTTGTCTATATAATATATAGACAGAAATACATTTTTCCATCTTTCTAGGCGGACTGGATTTGGAGGTAGCAGAGAAAGTTATCCTAATGTAATGTAATCAGGTAATGTAGCTGACAGAGAAATAATGACAAAGAATATATGAGTGGACTTATTTATGTTAGAATGGACACACAAGAAACCACCTTCTTTTCTTGATTATAAAATGCAGAAGACAGACAGAAGAACGAAGGTAGGAAGGACAGGTAGAAGATAAATGGGGTAATAATGACAAAGAGTATAAATGTGTAATGGTTTGTATATAAAATTTACTGCTGAAATTGTTTATGACTGCAATGGTTTTGCAGAATAAAGTGAACATTTAGGGTTTGCTGTCAAGAAACATTAGCTGGAACACAAGGGAAAACTTTGAACCTGAGGGTTAAAAGACATTCTCGAGTGCTCCAGCAAATGATTGCACACATCTCCCACAAATTTGCACACAGCTCCAGCAAATGTTTGCACACAGCTCCAGCAAATGTTTGCACACAGCAACTGTCCATAACTACAACCTAAAAATCCCACTCCAGAATACCAGTCTTCCCAAACTGTTGAGAAAAAAATAGGTCACTTTAGTCTTAAATATCCATTGTCCAGGGCAAGTTACTATATAATCATAACTTGACATTGTGACCTTGCTTTTAATACTGTCTTATTTCAGTTATAAAAATCACAAAATACCCCTCTGATGACAAAATCACACATTCACCCACTTTTGGCCAAAACATAAATGCCATGTTCATCTTGCTGTATTTTCATCTATAATTTCCATGAAACTGTCCTGGAGTTGGCATATTAGGTAAAACAAAAACCATACCCATGCAGCACATAAATTTCCCATTTTTGAATACAGCTTACATCACAAAAACACATATCAAACCAGGTCAGGCAAGAATATTGTGTCTCAAATGACAACCAGCCAGATTCCCACCCAATCATGTAAGAACATTGTGTCTCACCCTGCCTGATAATGAAAGAACATTTTGTCTCAAATGCCAACAGAACTTTGATGCATGTTATAAATTTCAAAAACTTTAACATAAACTTTGATCAACTAGAAATGTGTTCAATGAGCACAAATGCTCCACCACAATGCCAGATAAACTGAAATAAATTCAAAACTTAAACAGATGTAGTGACAAGAGTAACACTATCTGATCAAACACATTTATGGTTGGACATAAAAATCTTATCCCTGATAGTCTCATTCAACCAGACCTCTCATGTGACTCCATAAGATTTCCACCAAACAAGGGTCTGGCAAAAATGTAAGTTTTCATTGTAATGCAAAATCAAAGCTTCCCAAAATTTGGAAAAGTGATCTGATCGGCTGATTAGATGAGGTGATGTAATATATCCTTATGATGAGATGATGTTATGTTCCACTTAAAACATGGCCAGTTGCATTGGCTGATTGAGAGAGGCCTCTTGCATTAACATCTATTAAAATGATGTTTAATGACATCCTTTAAAGCTTACAATAGATTTTGTCTTGAATGATTCTAAAAGTATGTCAAGATAAATTCTGAGATGGAGAAAAATGTCTTTGTAGTTCAGGGCTTGCAACAGAGTTTCAGGATGAGGAGTCCTGGACTCCTCACTCATGGAACTCAGGAGTCCCCAGACTATTTCCGAAAGTCCCTGGGCGTAGACTCACAATTCCCTCACTTAAAAAAAAAATAGAAAGGAAAATGAAAAGTACATTATCATTATTTTAGGACATATCTGGATTAAATCTTCAGCCTCACAAGATCACATTGGAGAGAAAATATTTTTCAGTAATTGTCCAATTTTTTTTATATATTATACTGATCTGTACCATCTGCAAACTAGTTTTTGAAATGAGTTAGTTTTAATCTTCACTTTTTCTTGTTCTTTGACCTAACAAATGTATGTATGGTATTCTGGTTATCAAAGTCTTCAAATACAGGATGCTCTGCCATTATTCTGATTAATTTATTCACTGTTTCATTGTACAGAACCATGCTACTTCGCAGTCATCATCTTTCACACTAATTTCAAGAGTTCTCTCAACAGCTTACAGGATTATCTGTCCTTTTTTGCATAGCACAGCAACCCTGTACAACAATTAAATGATCTGGGTTAAATTCGTGATGGCTAAAGGCTGAGAGCTGCAAATTAATATTTTCATATCAGGCAAAAGGATTTTGCTTTCCAGCAGTCTTACACCACTCACAAACTGCTTTCAATGTACCATCGTATTCCACTTTTTTAAACCATGAGAACTGCTTCTCCCAGTCAGGTCTCCAAGTTCTCACATTCATAGTTCTGCTGCCATTTTTATCTGCGTTCTATACCTTGGCTGAGATGGAGTCACAGAGATGCTGCCAGGATTTTATCAAAAGAGGGGAGCTCCCCCTTATCACCAAAATAAGGGGGGAGTAGGAAAAAAAAGTGAGGCGGAGGAGGAGGAAACAGCCATAGTTCAATATTTACTTAACACTCAAATATCCGTCACTCTTACTGCCTGCTCCGTTCTGTTAAATCTCTACTGAAATCAAAGTCCTCAAAAGATGTCTCCTCTAGTTCTATAAGCATTAATCTGTTGATTGTTTCTGAGGTTAATCTGTTCCTTATCTGTGTATGAATATTGTTCTGTTCTGAGAACCCCTTTCACAGTCTGCTGTCTTAAGGGGCATATGCATAGCTAGCTCAGCCAGTTTGAACAAGTTGGTAAACTGTTCTTTATGATTGTTATGTACAATTATCCACAGCTCATAGGTATTGTCTCTTTGATATCTCTGCTCCAAAACAAGATTTTTCACTTTCTTGAATCAATGCTTTGCTGACTACTATGCCAGGTTTCTTATCTGTTCCATAATGCTGTATTAGGGTTTTAAGTCCATCACTGCCATTGTCTGCTTGTTCAGAGGGAGGTATTTTGATCAAATAAATATCCTTACTTTTCAATTTATTTTCAGATTCTTATTTATTCAATTTATCTTAACCCTTTGAGTGCTATAGAGCTTTGCGGCACAAAATCCCTCATGCCTAATATTTTGTTTCAGAAAAGAAATGAAAATTGCACTTTTAAATTGCCTGTATTTTAATTAGACTTGGTATTCTGCCTTTTCTACATTTAATTTCAAAATACTGCTGATTAGGGGGTTGACCGGCATGCCATCTGTTTTTGTCCGTCCTGCATGTACATACATCGGACTTGTATTCAACACCATTTTTGGGTTAAAAATCCCTCACTGGTATTTCCAGTAACACTTTTCCGGTTCCAAAAATCTGATATACTTGAAAACTTTAACAATTATTGGCATCATCACTATATTCAGCCAGTATTTCCCGAATCAAATCATCATTTGAAGATGAATCATGGTGGAAGTCAGCCATTTTGGATTTTCTAGGTAGCCCATATTTTAAACATGCATTTAACTTTCTTGATGAATGCAGGGTTAAAACTATGACAGAATGCTCGTTCCAGGGCCTAACGTGCCAGTCAAATTTAGTTTAACAACCATTCATATCAAGCCGAAGTACCTAGACGTGTAAACAGTTGCCTACCTGAAAAAGACATGTCGTGACAAGCGCTACGAGTCCTCTACTGTTGCCAAGAATTCTGTCGTAACAAGCATTTAAAGGGTTAACAGTTGAAACAAAATTGTATACTGTGCAAAGTACATTTTTATATGCACGACTTTAATTTCTGGGAGTTCTCATGCATCACTGCTCTCCAAGTGCATGAATTCGTACAAATTTTGCGCAATTCGCACACTAGCATGCTGGGCAGCATCTATGAGTCAGCATTAAATATACTCTATGTTCCGAGTTTGATTTTTTCTCTCTGTTGTCTTCACTTGTGCTCTCATCTATTTTTTGCCTTTTGTTAGCATTAGAGTATTAGTGTCATTTTCATCACAAGGTTATTTCACAAAAAATGAAAACAGTTTTTGGGGACTCAGTTTTAAGAGTCAAAGTACTTTTCTGCACTCCTTTAAAAAAGTGTCAACTGATACTGTAGTGCCCTAGTCTAAATCACACGTACTGAAGGTGCAGTTATTACTGTTATCATGGCATATCAGTGATTTGACAATATTGTCCAACTCATACTCTGAGAAAGCTTTGATTACTTTCATGATGTACATACTCGGCATCACCAATTTAAACACTGTTAAAACAAAAAAGGGCATTGTTTCTTTTATGCTAGGCCATGAATTACTGGATTTTCCGAGTGAAATAATTGTGATATTTCACTGGAGTGAAAAAAAAATTCACTGCCCATCAATAAACATTGATAACATTATGACTAAGAAATGTTAAGCCGTTTTAAGATGCTTGCATGGTGTAAAGGTAAATATGGCCACCTCGCATCCAGACGAGCCAGGTTCAAATCCAGTAATGGGCAAATATTTTTTTCTTCATTTTGTTTTTATCTGCTGTTTTACCTTAAATTGGGAAGGAGCACTATGTTACTACTGATATTTTCTGTGCAAATCTACACAAAACACAGCAGAACATAAACGGTATACCGCTGACATTATCACGTGGGATACAGTAAGAAATCTGTTACTTCAGTCTGTTATACAAATTGCTAGACAATACGTTTGAACATAAAATAAAAAGAAAATTTGCTTGCTCTGAGTGAATAACGGATATATTTCATCTTGTGGGTGAAAAACTTAAGTAGTTTCACCCACTCGATGAAATATATCCATTATTCACTCGGAGCAAGCAAATATCCTCTATTTATTTGCTGAACAATTGAACATAATCACTCAACAGAGCATCGGTTTCTTTGAAGTCCCATCAGAGAAGGATTAACTGATAATCTGTCACACTGGCTCTATGCCTGTTTACCTAAGTCTAGCCTTATCTATTCCGCAGATTGGTCATGGCTGACCAAAAATATAAAAAGGGAAGTGGCATGGAGAAAAATGAGGCAGGTCACAGGGACACATAGAAAAGGTGTGTCCTTTAGCTCCCTGTAGTTTCACTTCTACAAAGTTTGACTGAAGTGCCTTCTATCAGTAACAGAGATCAATAAAACTTATTACCAGCCTCTCACATGGTGGGGATAGGGTTGAGAGTCTGGTTGAAGAAGACTATATCCCTGACAATGCCATCCCTCTATGAGCCACAGGTAAGATGACAGTCAAAAGTACTAGATATTAAGCTAAAACCTTTTGGCCCTCTCCGATCCAGCTCCTAGCAGGATTCCCAGGTTGGCTGCAGGGTTCTTCATGGCCTTCTGTATCTGCTTCAGATAATTTCCTGCATACTGCAGTAAAAATACACATTATCCACTAAAACCCATTTACACATTCTCTGAGTACAGATACGAGTTAAGTCCATTTGCAATAGGTCAATGGCTATTTGGAGTAAAAATGCATTACATTCAAATGAGTCAGAAAATGATAAAAGTACACAATATGCAAAAATTATGTCTCATTTCACAGTAAACATGAACTTTTACACAAAATTCTGAATTTTGTGTAATCACTGAAGTAGCTTTTAAATGAACACTGTTTTATCCTGTATGACCGCTGAGCTTCGAAGCTCTTCAATGCCTAAAGAACAAGTTTACTCATAATCATGGTGAAAGTGTTAAATATGTATGCATATTGTCTAAACCTTTTAAATGTTCAATACACTATCATTCAATACAAACTATAATTAATTTTAGTACTATTGCACTGAGATTTCACCTTTATTACTTATTAAAGTTTGCAGATCATAACTGTACCTAGGAATGACCAGCACAATGATTAATATTTGTACCTATAATTATATGTATACATTAAACAATAATGACTAAAAAGTGTAGGAAAAACTGCAGATTATACAATAATTACTGGAATAAATTACATATTTATTTTAGTAGTACTTTACTACCTTGGTATAACTTTAACCTTATAATTAGGAGGTCATGTAGGAATGAGTATTTCATATTAAATTTATGAAACTATCATACATTCATTCAGTGTCTTTCTTCTAAGAGTGGTTCCATACATATTGCTTGACTGGAACCAAGTTTTTAATTTTATCATGAAGTGAATGAGAACTGAACAATCAGTCTGCAACACAGCACAAATGGCAGCCAATGATCAATGTAAACCATATATAGACTATCAAATGCTGTTTTAGCAGCACTAATCTTAGTGTGTACATGTTTTTTACTTCACAAATAGACATGTTAACCTATGTGACTGATGTATGTCTTGCTTATTACTCAAACATTAATATATTAACAAAATTATTGCAGAAAAATGCTGGTATCACCTAATCTTGAATGAAATATAGTTAAATAATTTATATCTTCTGTAAGCCGTAATGGCAGAAGAAAAATTCAGTAATTATTCAACAAGCCTCATAGATCAGATACAAATGAACTTTCTGAAGTGACGACAAAAATTAAAATTTGTAGTATCACACAACAGCAGTCACTAATTTTAATTTTAAACCTCTGTAGTAGAGTAATAATTTTAATTTTGATTTTGAAGTTCAATCAGTTGCCTCAGACATCAGGCCTTTGCCCTATATGACATGCAGTCTGACATCAGGCCTTTGCCCTATATGACATGCAGTCTGACATCAGGCCCTTGCCCTATATGACATGCAGTCTGGCATCAGGCCTTTGCCCTATATGACATGCAGTTTGACATCAGGCCTTTGCCCTATATGACATGCAGTTTGACATCAGGCCTTTGCCCTATATGACATGCAGTTTGACATCAGGCCTTTGCTCTATATGACATGCAGTTTGACATCAGGCCTTTGGCCTATATGACATGCAGTCAGACTTTAGACCTTTGCCCTATATGACATTCAGTTTGACATCAGGCCTTTGCCCTATATGACATGCAGTTTGACATTAGGCCTTTGGCCTATATGACATGAAGTCTGACATCAGGCCTTTGCCCTATATGACATGCAGTCTGACATCAGGCCCTTGCCCTATATGACATGCCATCTGACATCAGGCCTTTGCCCTATATGACATGCAGTCTGACATCAGGCCTTTGCCCTATATGACATGCAATTTGACATCAGGCCTTTGCTCTATATGACATGCAGTTTGACATAAGGCCTTTGGCCTATATGACATGTACTCAGACATTAGGTCTATGCACTATATGACCTGTACTTCAACATTAGGCCTTTGCCCTGCATGATATCTATTCAGACATTAGGCCTTTGCCCTGTATGACATGTACTCAGACATTAGGCTTCTGCCCTGTATGACATATAGTCACAAATTATATCATGCAGTAATGAATAATGTCACATAGTAATGACTGATGTCATGCAGTGATAATATATAACTCGAGTTACTTTCATGGTTCATCATGTCAAATCCCCCCACTTTTTGTTAAATATTATCTCCCCGTCTTCGAACCCTCCTCCTACCCTCTTTGACTCAGGGGTCATAACCCAAAACCCATAATAACAATTGCATGTCTTTTTCCATGACTACAGGTTTAAAGTTTAGTAATAAAATATCGAAAAATGTCACTGTAACTGCAACGCTTTCAAATCTAACCCTTGACTCCTCTCAGGGTCTCCATGAGAGAAGCCCCAAAATTATAACTCTCTCTAAGATGGTTATCACATGGGCAACTTATGTACAAAGTTTCATGGATTTCCACCCTGCAGTTCAGGAGCTAGTTACGGACAGATATACAGACAGATGAACAGACAGATGGAGGATATCCCCAGCCAAAGCATGGGATAATCATATATATGAAACATGTGATAGGCTTATGACATATTACATTCATGATTTCATATGAAAGATCATTGTTGATAATGATAGCCATAGTGAATATAAAATTCATAAACAGTTTAATACTTTACCAAATAGCAATAAAGTGATCTTTTGTTTGCATACTGATTATGGGTAATTTAAATGTTAGATGTGCTTCAAGTTCAAGGTAATTGCTGCATATGTGTTAATGAGTGTCGTTTGCAAATTGCATTGAAATCTGTTCATATCAGGCATCCAATGGAGCATGACAATTTTCCCTTTATGGACAGGTTTCCTTCATACCTATAGGAGCAAGTATCATTTATACAGAGGTCAAAATGATGATAAACATGAGAAAGGTTCCATAAACATTGTCTTTTATGGATGGGTGTCCTTTATACATTATAAAGTGTCCTTTATACAGACGTTAAATTAATGATAAACATCCTTTATGGATGGGTACTCTTTCTACAGAGGTCAAAATGATGATACATATGAGAATGGATCCACAAACATTGCCCTATATGGATGGGTGACCTTTATACAGAGGTCAAAATGATCATAAACACGAGAATGGATTCATAAACATTCTCCTTTATTGACAGGTGTTCTTTGCATGGAGGTATCCAATAAGGCAGGGTTTACTGTATAATGACTGAGAGAGTTTGTACTAGTTGTGAAGACCATGTAAAATATTTGCCTTAAAATGATGTGAAGATTCCACATCAAAGCAGTTTGGTTCAGTTTTACTCATAGTTATTAATTCACAAGTTCACAATACTTTACTCCAAGAACATAATTTAAAGAATGAACAGCCTGTATATAAAACAAGCATCTATACGTCTTATTGCTGTCTGAAAAATTATCTATAAATATACTTACTTGAATTCCAGTCAGGGCAACAAATAGTCGCAGTATATCATTTGTTCCCTCGAAAATACGGAAAATTCTTATATCTCTCATTACACGTTCAAGCCCACAATCCTAGAAGATAAAAAGGTCAATATTTAAATGTGAGAGAGACAAAGTGAGATGTATGGTCAAGGGAGAGAACAATTAGTCCATGGTAACCAATTGTCTTTGATCTGGAGAAATCTTAAAAATGGATCTTCTATTCATATATTTACAATAATGTATTAAAGTTATTTCCACAAGAATAATTAATTAAATGTCACAACAACATTTCACCATTATAAGAATATTTTCAGAGAAATCATTCAGTTTAGGTTCCAATATATGTATGTGGAAAACAGTGAAAAAGTGCATTTGAAAAATCTTCAGGTAAGTTTATAGTTTTCACTTTCATGTCCATGTGATGTCTAAAGTGTATGAAATCAAATTAAGTGTTTTCAATCCACGTTAGACAGGTATCCATTGTATGGAGCAAAATATTGAAGACATTTTTATTTAGGATTCCTAATAATGTCCTCAAAGGACATATATCCATGTATATCCTTTACATACATGTATATCCTTTACATACATGTATATCCTTTACATACATGTATATCCTTTTAGGGAAGGTTTCACTCCTTATGAGTAGAACACAAGGGAAGGCAAAAACACATAGAGACAGTTAAGTAGGGACTGAGAGGTTATGATGTTAAGATGTAAATATGGAATATAAATAAAACATAAATATATAAATAAATAAATAGCAGCACAAGAAGAAGTAATAAATGAAAATACTGACCCTCATGAAACCCATTCCTCCCAGAATTTGGATGGCTTCATCTGCACAAAACCAGGCAGATTCCTGTGTGAAAATAATAAAACAATTTATACCAATCTAACATACTGAATTGCATTGCACTGTTGGCCTGGTCTTTACAAATGACATACATCTATGCAAAAACTTTATTAATTGAGATAAATCACAAATGAAAATTGTATGCAAAAATGAATAAGAATGCCTGGCATATGCTTTTAAGTTGCACAATGACCAACTCATTTAATACACAAGTCAAATCAATATGAAACTAACATCATAAGGAAGTCTTCAGAAAATAGCCTTTTCATTTTGTGTATTACAAGTGTTTGAATTATTTTCTTTGGGTACCATCTGTGCTCGCTTATAAGTCAGGTCCAACTGCAAACTGCACATACCCAGACCTGCCACTGCATAATGTGCCAGCAGATCTGAGTCTATGTGGTTTGTTAGGAGTAATCAGTAGATGGCAGATCAGGGTTAATGTTGTTTGAAGTTGGACCCGACTTATATGCAAGTATATACAGTAGGTGTATATGCAGATTGGTGTGGAATTCATAAAAATTTACTAACCATACATCATCTTAATGTATTCTGTAGTATTACCAATACAAAGATGGACAGAGCATTAGGTATGATTTTATAAAATTAAAGTCTTGAATCCAGCTGTATAACAAGATGGAGCTCATGTCTGACGAATGAAATGTGTTAAGCTAGAACTTATAATAGGAGCCACATTTGTGAAATCTGGGCCATTCCCAGACAATAACATTCATTATTTATTTAAAAAATCAATCTCTAAAGGAATTTCTTTTGAAGAATTGGGGAAGTTTATCCTTATAAAACTGTCTCGTTATATACCAACTCAAGAATTTGCACTGTTCATGCCTGATGTCATCTGAGTAGAAAACAAACTAGTCATAATTGTGACCAGTCATTCACTTAAATGAGATTGACAAGTCCTTAACAACAATTTTTTTTTCTCACTCAATTTATGAAACTGCATATATCAAAACTTGTTATTTGTACAAAAAGTAGTGAGAATATTGATAGCTGGAAGGGTCAGGGAAATACAGTACATTAAACAACATCAAGGAGAGATACATAAAGACATGCTATCTGAATTTTAAGTGCTTGTCTTTTCCACTCTTTATCATTTATCAGAGAATCAATTTTAACAATTCATAAAACATTTTGATAGGAAATATCTTAGCAATTACCTTTTATTAGCATTTTGTACTGAAATGATACTTCAGAGAAACTGACAAATATCAAGGGAGGAAACCACTCTGAGTATTATCATTTCTTCTCTGATTAAAACTTGAGTTATGTCCCTTTACATAGCTAGATTTGCTTTTTCAAGGCCAAAAGGCCAATAGAGCTCAATTCAGAAAAGTACCTATTATTTGAAATACAAAGTATTATTAGTAACTGAGTGTAAATAGTATGCCACAGGCTTGAGATGGATAAAACCCTCCAAACCAAAAGTATCTAATGACAGCAAAATTCTTAATTACATAGTGGTTTCTATAATTTTTATTTGATATCAATGTAAACTACAACAAACATGCTTTGTTTATTTGCAAGGTGTTTTGCTTCCTATTTTAATGACACAGATAACCATTCATGCATGCCAAGTGTGAAGCAGTATCAGCCAATCTGAAATTACCTTTCTTTAAAAAAAGGTCATTTGTGACTGGTTGAAACAAAATCTCAAACAAAATCAAGAGTTTAAGATTTCTGTCTAAGACTGGAAGGAATGAATACTACTGTTTAACTTCAATTCTTTTTTATATCCATGTAACAAATTTCAAAACCTGAACCTCATGAAATGCAGTGATACAATTGTCAAAAAATGCAAAATTGTTCAATTAAACACACATTTTTCAAACATGCAATTATTAAAATTTAACAACATGCAAATTTCCCCTTATATGGCACTTTATTGTATTGAACTTACCGAAGCATAAACCTTGCTGATAGCTGCCTCAATCTGGAATTCTGTGGAACCCTGGTCCATATTGCCTGAGATCATATAGGCCATCGACTGAAAGAATCAACAAGGTGTTTATCCTAAATGGTTAAAGAAATCTATAAAAAAAAAAATTGCTATGGTTCTGCTCTAAAGTTTCAAACTTTGCACAGGATTTGAGTTTTTAAAGAAAAAGAATTTTCCATGATTTCCTCACTGGATATCCTGCTTATTTAAAAAAAGACCTTGTATATCTTAGGTATCGTTAAAATCACTTTATATTCCCTTTGCAGTGGTCCTCCTCTTATAAGGCCACTCCTTCTGCAGCAGGAGGAATCACACAGATCTAATAATTATATAAAAAGTATGAAAGGTGAAATCAAGTTTTATAAACTTAATATTTTTATTTAAAAATCACAGGCATGTAATCAATGTGATAAAACTTCTATCAATGTTATTTAAAATAATTACAAATAATCATCACTTGTGGTGCAAAACCCCTTTGTCAATAAAATCAAAGCACAAACATCTGGCTGTAACTATTATTATCTGTGCATTCCATTTTCCCAATGCTGCAGTCTATAATCAACAATGTTTATTTGAATCCTTCTGATATCAAACTTCTCAGCAGTGATCAAAGGACTCTCCCTCTTTTTGTTTAGTCAAATTGCTTCACTTTTCCTATAAAACTGAGAATGTCTGATGACATTTTGCACTTTTTTGTGACAACTTATTCTTTCATTAGCAATTTGTAGTTATCACATAAATGGTCCATGTTTACAAAGTGTGATAGACTGGTATTAGTCTGGTACACTTTCAGAAATGTGAAATCTGTGATTTGATTGGTGAACCACAAGGTCAACAGAAAAAAATCCTCTAATCAGTGTCCATCAGATCTCAGACAGCTATGTTTCTTGACCAGCAGCTAGTGTTATGGTTGAAACCTATTGACAGTCCATCTAATAGAGCTAATGACTGAATATTCTGGATTCACAATATTATAACTGCAAATTGACCCCTCCCTATGTTAGAATTGACTCAAATTCACACAATCTGATCAACAGTGCAAAAAAATGCAAAAGTCATATAAAGTCATAAACAGTCATATAAATAGTAGTACTTGTTCATCATGGTTGAAATTTCTATGGCATTCTGATTCCTTCCTTCAGTTGCAATCTATTAATTTTAATAGTTTTCTGCCACCTGTAAAATTATATGCAAATAAAAATGTACAAAGCAATACAATCTTCAGTCTTTCCAGCAAACCATTCTGAAACTATAGGGATAAAAGAAGGTCTACTTTTGTTTTTAAAAAGTATGGAAAAAGGAGGGAAAAATAGGAATCCTTTGTACAGAAAAACAGTATGAAAGTTATATAAATCACTGAAAAAATAAAACCTTTACTTGACTTACCTTTGTAATTTTGAACAAAAACATGCTCTTACTCATATACTACCTGTCTCTTCAGTCCACGTTTCCTCTATCTTCTTAAACACCCATCTTTCCTTTTGCCAAAAAATACTGAGAAAAATACTGAAGCAAAATAGAAACTTCTCAATATATGGATAGCAAAACAGCAATTTTTATCATATGCTGACATAGAATTTAAAAAGTAGGGATAACGGACCATTTGGGAAAAAGTAGGGAAAAATAGGAAGTTGGACAAAAAAGTAGTAAAACCAGGGCAGCTGGAAAGACTGTATCTTATATTAAAGCTGATCATAACATGCAATGTATTCAAGGACAGCCAACAAATACAAACCTCTGTTACATACAGTCTCAGCACCATTCTTGCAATTTTCTCTTGTATTGTGCCATAGGAGTCAATCTTCCGACCAAACTGTGTTCTGTTGCATGCATGGTCAACCTGCCAATTTGAAATTATTATTTATTTGGTATATGTAAAAACAGAGAATCATAAATGAGTGTTAATCTCATGTAAAATTTATGACAATAATTGCATAAATTATAAGTCTGGCATGCCCCCAATGGGTTTAATTTTAAAATGTATTTTACTCATTGCACAAACATTATACACGTATGTGAAAGTGCAATTATTGTCACATTCTATATATCACATCATGAAATACCTTTATTTTTTGTTTGATAAGCCACCTAAAAATTCACATATTTTCAATAAGGACAATACATTTGGAACAGGATGCCACCAATGTTACACCCAAACCCTGTTTGATTTCATGATCTGATATTTCACACATGTAATACAACTTTATGAAACTGGTTGTATAATGTCATATTAAATGATAAAATGAAAATTTGGCTTATGAAGAATGAGTATTCAGAAATAACACCTCATGATAATACATCAGAAATCCTATATCTATTATCAAACTACAAGATCTCAATTAAATTTGTTAACTGTTCCCAAAAGTGTAAGAAAACCCCACAATTAATCCTCCAGTATACTGTGGCACTGTTCAAGAACTGCACTTATGTTGCATGAAAAAAATAGATTTAGTTTCAGTGTAGACTGTCCTTTTGAGTTTATATTCAAAATGATAGTATTTATTATTAGAATACATTTTGTACCAAATGTGTATGAATAATCAAGATAGGTAAGGCCCAACATTTATTGAACTGTTTCTCAATATCTGGCAGTCATAATCACTATCAGACTGATTGGTAAGGAGAAAGTCAACAATGTACTGGGTTTATCCTATAAGTATAGACATTTTTCTTGATAATCATTGAGGACTTCCAGCAAAACATACTTGGGAACCAAGGAAGGCAATTTCAACATGGAATAGTCACCCGTAGATGCAATTTAGAATTTTGTATCATTTTCTTATGAGCTCTTGGAGTAATCCAAGTACCCTTGTACATGTATTTAAAAACCTGTCTTCCCTGGGTACCATGTATGTTTAAATGGAACAGCCCTAAGTAACTGATTATCAATGTGACAAGTATATTATGATATGAAACTTAAAAAAACACTCCTAAAACAACCAGCATTGGAAATTTTCACTTTTTCACAGTAAGAGGAAACTTACGGCTTTGCTTATGCAGTATCTCATTGTCCCGGACAGCGCTGCAGCCATACCAAATCGTCCATTGTTTAGAATGTTCATGGCCACCTTAAATCCATTACCAACACCTGGGAAGTGTAAATTACGAGAAGCCTTTCTAGCAAATATGTAAACGATTAAAAAAAGAATGGAATATCTGCTGAAAATTCATCATAAACAATAAGCAATATCAAAAATCTTTTATTTCTAATAGCAGTAAATGTTATGTCTAATATTGATTGTTTCGAGCCTGAGGTCAAGAAGTGAAATTATCTGAATAGACAAATTGTCTGCAAACAAAGTAATCTTCGATTTCAGCCTATGCCCCACCCATCCAAATTTCTTCATATGTGAAAGATATGACAAAATTTAATGATGGACATAAAATACTATATATAATACACAGAAATTCCCACAAATCATTTACTTTCAATCAAGTTTAACAAGCAATTAAAAGTGGCTATTCTCAGTATATCATAAGGAGAGAGAGAGGAGAAGGAGAAGAAACCTTACTGAAGTCTGTTAGCATTGATCATTGCAATTACAAGAAAAACTATTTTTCCTAAACTAAGGAATCTTTATTATTTCTTATACTTAACTTACCTCCCAACACATTCTCCAGTGGGACTTTCACATCCTCAAAGTAAACTTCTGCTGTGTTTGAGGCCTTAATACCACATAACTTACCTCCCAACACATTCTCCAATGGGACTTTCACATCCCCAAAGTACACTTCTGCTGTGTTTGAGGCCTTAATACCACTTAACTTACCTCCCAACACATTCTCCAGTGGGACTTTCACATCCTCAAAGTAAACTTCTGCTGTGTTTGAGGCCTTAATACCATTTAACTTACCTCCCAACACATTCTCCAGTGGGACTTTCACATCCTCAAAGTAAACTTCTGCTGTGTTTGAGGCCTTAATACCACTTAACTTACCTCCCAACACATTCTCCAGTGGGACTTTCACATCCTCAAAGTAAACTTCTGCTGTGTTTGAGGCCTTAATACCACTTAACTTACCTCCCAACACATTCTCCAGTGGGACTTTCACATCCTCAAAGTAAACTTCTGCTGTGTATGAGGCCTTAATACCACTTAACTTACCTCCCAACACATTCTCCAGGGGGACTTTCACATCCTCAAAGTAAACTTCTGCTGTGTTTGAGGCCTTAATCCCCATTTTTTTCTCAGGAGGACCACTACAAAGTACATTAGAACAGCAGTTATTTTAATTTCCATGTAAATATTCTTTGTATCTGATAATTCGATAATTCTGAACACTTATTTACAGCATTATGTTGAGAATAAAGTTGAACCAAATTGTTATAAATAGTGTACAGAGTTAGGATCCTAAAGTTCTTTTTTCTTTTTGTTGGGGAAAGAAAGTATTTCAGAAAATTATAGCAAAAAATGACAAATGAACACCATATTCAGAATGAATTTCATGGAATACAAATACCCTACCGCAATGCCTGTAGAAATGCCTGAAAATTGATGGGAGATCTGTATCATTTGTATTCAACTAAAAGGTCCTTATGCCTGGATACTTTCTGTTAACTTTAGTCAAATTCTGCTGAGCATTTTTAGAGATGTTGTCATTTAAAGGCTTTCCCATTATTTGTAATGGTGGCTATGTCTGATGGTGGATCAGCATCAGTAAAAAAAACTTGAAAGCGTTATGTTGGGATGCTTTGTGTTTAATTTGATCAAATTCTGTTGAGATGTTTCAGAAGTCATTTAAAGGTCTTTCTATTTTTAGTAATGATGACCACATCTGATTGGGGGGGGGGGGGCATCATTAGAACAAATCTGAACAACCTTCATGCCAGATTGATTTCTGTCAAATTTGGTTAAATTCTGCTGAGTGGTTTTCAAGAAGTTGTTTACATTTTTTTTTTTTTTTTCTTCTATATTTAGTAAAGGTGGCCATATTGGATGATGGATTGGCATCTATTGAACATATCTGAAAGGCCTTGATGTAGAATACTCTTTGTAAAATCATGCGTAAACCGGTCAAGCAGTTTTTGAGAAGTTGTAAATAAGACGTGTGCACAGATGACAGATGATACACAGCAGACAAAGGATCCTACTATAAAGTCACCTGGCCTTATGGCCAGGTGAGTAAAAAACCACAATTAGTTTCATTCCAAGGAGTTAAATATCCAATTTATTAAATCCTCATTTAGAACTCTTTTAGCACTCATATCCCACAAGCCTGATTATGTGAGGAATAATATGTCTTTTTCACTATAATGAAAGTGTTATAATACTTGTGTATCAGTAAATTGTTCTCACTTTTCTTGAAGGGCAAACATTTGAAACGCTGAACATTCTGATCTGTTTTGTAATAAAGTGTTGTTTTCCTTTCCTTTTTCAGTGTAAACTGTGATAGTTGTTCTGACACTATTGTTGGCATCAGCATCAACCTTACTCAATGTTAACGTCTTTGAACATGCCAAAACCTATTAACTGTAGCTGTCGATATATGACAAAATTTGCTGTACCTAATGCTTAGGGATTAGGGAACACTTTATTTTATCAAATCAAATTCTTCCTAAAAGGGAGTGAAGAGTGACCAATGTCAAAATTCCTCCCCTAATTTCTAAAATTTTAATAGAATTCAATGCACATTTGCTATAAAGTAGCTCCTATATTTGGAATATTGCACAAGTAAACAGTTAACACATTTTGTAACTAACACTGCATCTGGGTCATGCAACTGTACCCAACCTTATCACCTGGGGCTGGCCCAACTCCTGGGTTATAACTTAGAAACCACTGAGATCCGCATCCAGTAATCATATGTACAAACTTTCTTGGCATGAAAAGGCCAAGCCATTAATCAAACCAATATTGATCTTTCCAACTGTGGACTGGTTCTTTGAGTTATAACTTGGAAAATGTTCATAACCCCATGCTAAAATTGTGTGTGTGTGTGTGTATATATATATATAATCGGTAATACCACAATTACAAAACAGTTTCTTTTCATCAGAGGAAGAAGCACCTTACATCACAACATTGAACACAGGACTAGAGAAAACCTGCATTATTACATGTTTGAATGAAAGTGGGCCTACAAACAAAAGCTAAATAATGGAAAAAAGTAATAAGTAACAGCAGAAATATGGCCTTAAAATGAGTAAACTACATGTCTATTTTGTGTTGCTGTCAGAATAGCAAACTTTTATAAGAATAATCAGATGGGGTGATCTGTGTAATTACATGTTTATCGTACAGAGAAACAAATTGTTTAGACCTAATTCCAGACTAAGGACAAAGGACATAAACCATGTGTGGTGAATATGAATGCCATCTAAGACAATACACTACAATATGTAATGAAAATATTATGTCCTGGTAAAGTTATACATGGAGGATGCAATAAAGGAAATGTTTCATGAGAATATTGTAGCTGGATACTGAACAAAATAATAATTCATATAATATCATACACATTAAAGAATTATTATAACACTTGTCACGACATGGGGAAATAACTTATGCATTCAGCATTAGTTCCTGGGATTATTATAAAAACCTGGGGCCAAGCTCCTCAGTCATAACTTGCAAAACACTGAGATCCCTCCCCCCACCTTTAATCACACACACACTTCTTGGCATTAAAAGGAAAAGTCATTCATACAACCAGCAATGACCACTGGGCTTCTTACAACCTCCTGGAGTCTTGCCCCCAAGTGATAACTTAAATATTATACAGAACCCCATTTTGCAACTATATGGATATTGACATGGCATAAAAAGGGGAATTCACTTTGTGGTACATAACCAACAAAAAGGTTATAGGCTAAGGACAAAAACAGTAAGACACAGTGATCCACCGAACTCGTGTTAATTACTACAATCCAATATTGTCAAGATCAACAGAAAACTATAGGACTTTTTATGTGGAAAATAACTTATAACATACTTTCCAACAGTTTATTATGGTTCCAAAATGTTGTACATGATTTTACTGTGTTTTTGCACAGTTTTAATTCTGTGCTGCTATCACTCTGATATTATTGATATACATAATATATTGCTATTAAACATTACAAGACAAATTGCTTGTAAATATATCAAATATGAAATTCCCACAGATGCTACTGTACAGTCTTTTGCGTATCAGTCATAAACTTGCAAATTACTTTGACACCCCTCCATATTGTATATAGTCCTTTGTGTATCAGACATAAACCTCAACTTACTTTGACACCCCTCCATACTGTGTATAGTCATTTGTGTGTCAGACATAAACCTCAACTTACTTTGACACCCCTCTATATTGTATATAGTCTTTTGCGTATCAGTCATAAACTTGCAAATTACTTTGACACCCCTCCATACTGTATATAGTCCTTTGTGTATCAGACATAAACCTCAACTTACTTTGACACCCCTCCATACTGTGTATAGTCATTTGTGTATCAGACATAAACCTCAACTTTCTTTGACACCCCTCCATACTGTATATAGTCCTTTGTGTATCAGACATAAACCACAACTTACTTTGACACTCTTCCATATTGTATATAGTCATTTGCCTATCAGACATAAACCCCAACTTACTTTGACACCCCTACTAATTGCATCTAGTCATTTGTGTATCTGACATCAACTTACTTTGACACCCCTCCATATTGTATATAGTCCTTTGTGTATCAGACATAAATGTTACCTCAACTTACTTTGACACCCCTCTATATTGTATATAGTCCTTTGTGTATCAGACATAAACCTCAACTTACTTTGACACCCCTCCATACTGTATATAGTCCTTTGTGTATCAGACATAAACCTCAACTTACTTTGACACCCCTCCATATTGTATATAGTCGTTTGTGTATCAGACATAAACCTCAACTTACTTTGACACCCCTCCAAATTTTCTCTCCACAATGAAGGCAGTGATCTTGTCCATTGTTTCACCTGATTTCTCATCTTTATAAGGTGTCTGAAAATATAAAGTTAGAAAAATGCTAAAAATCATAAAATATATTAACATAATTAAATTTTGACAATTTCAGTCAATTCAGTTTGCTCATTGGTAAAAGCATAGTAAATAATTATGTTGCTGTTAATGTAAAGAAAACATTGGCAAATACAGTTGTTTTGCTCAAGCAAATTATGTGATTCAAATGATTTAGAGATTACTGGGTTTTCATTAAATGTAATATGTTGCTTCTCAAGGTATGCTGAAAAAAATCTACACTTTTTGACTAAGACCCTTGAGAAATATTTTTCAAAAATATGAAATGGATTATGGTCACAAGGAATAAAGTACACACAAAGTTTGTGTGTGTGTTTACTTGTGTGTGAATTGACCCTCTATAATTTCAATGTGTTCAAAATATTAATTTCAACAAAAAGTTGCTTTCTTGTATTAATTTGTTTCTAAAACACAAAATAGTACAGAATGTACAAATAACTAAATTTAGTATACAGATCTCAAACTAGGGTCAGAAATATGTGAGAAGTGACTTCTCCCTCCAGATAAAAAGGGTTAAGTGAGAGAGATAGATGGAGATGTGAAGGAGAACAGAAATATAAATGTCATGATCTTCATACACAAATGTATATTTATTGATTTAAAATATCATTAAATACGTCCCTTACAGTGGTCAACAGAAAAAATATTTTTGCATAAACAAAGAAAGAATTCTCTACCCATTTTTTTAAAATATTTAAAAACAACAGAGCTGAACATTTATTTTATAATGTATTGTGAAGAAAACAATCTTTTGAAAAAGTTATCTTCCTGATATTTGTGAAAAACTGATGTAATCAAAGTAATATCCAAAACAGATACTGTGATGCAGTTAAAAATAATGCATACCTCCATGGCAAAAGTATTAATTATTTATTTGTTTAATAATTTATTTATTTACTTGATAGCTTGTCACTCCATACTTTATTTTATGCATACTTCTTGAATCTGTTTATATTGTTCATTCTAATTAAGAAATCAAGTTGCCCTATTTGGCATACCCTAGCTATTTTCCTACAGACAACTTTACCCACATGAGGCTATTCCTGCAGGTATTTCAACACCTTGTCTTTTAGGAATAAAACAATTATTGTCAGTGGTAATCATCTCAATTTAATCCCATCTTATCAATTCACCCTGCCACATAAAAAGCCCATGCAAGGCAGTTGATGATTATACATGTAATGGTTCAAACTACCAATCAGTACAGCTTAAAATGGGATCAATTACACATGACTGGTAAAAGGGTATATGTGTGCTACATGGGTCTGAGCGATAAATATGCTGCATACAATGACCCATAGGAATGTTCACTCATGCACTCAAACTTAGATATGGTACTTCACAAACCTGGGTTCTCACATCAATAAACAAACTGGTCAGCAATAAGCGGGTATGACTAAAAGTCATGTTTTTTACTGGGGGTCATCTCCAAATCAGTGAGCAAAGTGGAAATCACTCATAGGGAAAGAAAGGGTGACTACTCAGCCAATAAAGTAATTCTAGTTGTTTCTTTGGCCAAAAAGCGATTATAGTCACTTTTCACCCACTAGTTTGAGCCCTGACATACAGCTAATGTACACGACCTTATGTACAAAGTTCATAATTTGATTTTGGTTGCCAAAAATCTAAAACATTTTTTTTAAAAATAATAATTATATGTATTCCTGCATACATTTAAAAGATATTGAAACATTCCTTACCTGGGCAAAAACAGTGAAAATTTCAGCTAACCCTCCATTGCTGATCCAGATTTTGCTGCCATTAAGAACGTAGTGCTTTCCATCTTGAGACAGGACTGCTCGTGTGCGGATTGACTGAAATTGACAAAGAACTTAAGGACACATTCTCATAAAATATTTAATATTCAGCCTGTATCCCCCTTTGGAGTCATACCAATTCACCTCCCCACAACACATGAAAATCTATACAATTTGTGATTTTCTACCCTGCAAAGAAACTATACTGAACAAAATCAGAGATATTTCATATACATATAAGGCAACAACAACTGCATCTCAAATTAATTTACTGAAGAGGAATAAGTGGACTGTGATTTTATCAATTTCTCACAAAATCACTCACTATGAAATTTTCCAAAATTGAGTATAAACAGATCCAAGAGAGAATGGGTGGCTGCTCATGTACACTGTAGACCAAAACTTCATCTCAAACCCTTGAGCATACAATATGATATCATGCATTGTTAACATCACTGTAAATAACGAGAGGGAAACATGGAGATAAAGTATGAATGTCTCAAGAACAAAAGACCTACACCATGTCTAATCATACAAAACTATTAAGTGCTGCCTCATACCACACCATACAAAAATTCTCTAGCTTGATGAATACAGAATTCTATTCTTTTACAATAAAATAAAATTCAAAGTTGACAGGTGGTGGTGTCCTTGAAAATATTGACTCCTGCTCATTTTTTTAATGACTCAACTGTACTAACAAGGCCAGGAACCAGCTGGCATGAACGAGTGATGAGAAAATCTAGAAATTGTCCCGATGATACTGATGCCCAAATAAAACTGAATAACCATGATTCAGTATTCAAGGAAAAACTTGAACCAAATGAGAGCAAACCATCTATAGTATTTAGCTTTGAATTGTTAAATGTAAGGACTTATAGTTTGTGAAAGACTTACACTAGCATCAGATCCACTAGCATCCACTAGCATAGACTTACACTAGCATCAGATCCACTAGCATCCACTAGCATAGACTTACACTAGCATCAGATCCACTAGCATCCACTAGCATAGACTTACACTAGCATCAGATCCACTAGCATCCACTAGCATAGACTTACACTAGCATCAGATCCACTAGCATCCACTAGCATAGACTTACACTAGCATCAGATCCACTAGCAGGTTCTGTCAAACAGTAGGCTGCAATGTCCTCCCCAGCAGCCAAACGTGGCAGATACTTGGATTTCTGCTCAGGGGTCCCAAACAGCAGGATACCCTTAAATCCAATGGACTGGAGACAAACAAGTATACAAAAATCAACATCCATACTTCATGAAATTGATAACATAAATTCCTATTACTGACAATTAAACTTTCATTGCATAACAAGTTTTATCAATTAGGTTCTCTTAAGGACATAATGCAAAGCTGAAGCACAGTCTATCCTGCTTAACCATCTTCTATTGATCTAAAGTTTCTGCATACCCCCTTGGCAGCTTGTATCCTCCCCAACTGATTTTAAGAACGAAAAGCATCAAGGATATAAAAAATGCACAAAACTTACTCATTTCATTCATTGATTTATAATTTCTAACTCGACTGCAACCAAGAGGTCCCTAACACTGTCACCTTCTTCATGTTTAAAACACAACAAAACTTCAACACTAACATAGCATCCATATTTGTGTGGTCAAGTCTGTGTTTTTCACACAACAAGAGTGATGTAGTTCATAGTGTACCATAAGCTCCAGATAACTATGTAAATTTCTGCAACGTTGAGATGTAAGGGCATATTTTTCCTCCCTTTTTTTCAGTTTTTGGGGATATATTAGAATTAGACATTGCATACATTGGATGCAGACAAAACAGTGTTTTTCTTCTGTGTATGTGTAGGGCTGCATCCACCCCCACCCCTTCACTGAAAATGGACTCTTCCAGCAACCAGAAAATGACAGTGAGCAGGTTCCTCATTTACAATGAAAACTTCTGTTTGGTTTGAAATGTGAAGAAGATGTCAATGTTAAGGATCACTTGGTGACAATCAAGTTGGAAACTATAAATTAATGAATGAAATGAATAAGTTCTGTGCACTTTTTATATCCTTGATGCTTTTTGCTTTTTTTTAAATCAGTAGGGGGTACAAGCTTCTGGCAAAGTAGGCAGAAACTATACTCTCCTTTTATCAGAAACTGTCAAAGGGAACCACTTTTTAATTGATTCAAAATCAAAACAAATATTTGCACACATGGGGATTATTCAATAATTTCATATTGGTAATGGTTTTCACCCACAGTATTGTCAGTACTTATTAAGGATAATGTACTCAGTTACTCCACATGCAATTCATTATAAATCCTGATTTGGAGCAATTCAATCTATAAACAGGGAAGAAACTCTGCTTAAATTTTTTGCAACAATGTTGAGCATTCACCTAACTTTTAAAAAATTGTTTAATCAAGAATCTAAAAGGAAAGAATGAATGGAATATATTAGTACAAGTAAATAACTACAGTGGCTCAGTCATCAAAATTCAAATTGAGAACAGAAAAGAATTAAACTGTCACCCATCTCACTCACCTGGTGAGCACCCAAAGTGATCCCAACACCAAGGTCATGAGCACCAACAATTTCCACTAGCCTGGCATACTGGGTGTTGCTCAGCCCAAGTCCACCTAGAAAAAGAGGAGAAACAAAATGTCAGGTATCATAACAATCTAATAGGAAAGTAAAGCAAGACAACTTTTTAAATTCCTACAAAATTTGTTGTTATAAGAAGTAAAATAACTGCATTGAGCTTAAATTATACAATTCAACATCACTTTGTCTGTGTATTTGGGCAAAATGACAAGTGCTATGGTGACTATTTCACCTGATTTGCCCCCTAGCATGAACTCTGATTATAAGACATCTGTGGATAAGACCAACCATTATCTAATGTCAGGATAACAACATTTCTAAATTACTGTGTTGCACATTTATCATACCATCCTTACATATTCATCATGTGGTAAAGAATGTACAATTACTTGAAAATTATGCAATAATTATGGGCATGGAGAAATGTAACAAATATAAATAATATCAATTTATGCCCAGTGAATGCACCATTTCTGAGGATGGTTTTGCTAGCTCCTTCACTAACTGAACCATATTCAAACAAAACATAGTTTCAAGTTATTTGTGTTTGTGTGTGGAGGGGGGGGGGGGGCGGGGCATTCCCATACTTCACTACATTTATACAGGAAAATTTATTAATCTGACAAATTATTATTATTTTGTGCAGCCAGAAGTAAGTCTGAGCATTTCATTTTGCCAAGAATTATATGATTAAATGCCAGGTTTAAACTGTTAGTTTCTAGTCCATTGGGTAAAGCTTGCACATAAATCTTTTGTTGATTATTTCCCTGCCTTTATTAGAAAAAAATTATGACTACTGTCATTGACCCAAATATATGGACACTAAAAAATAATTATGTATCACCAAAATAATATATATCTCTTCATAGTATCTTGCCTCTGAAAATCTGAAAGAAAATCCATATTTTCCTTCAAAAATGCTTGAAATGATCTCAACACTGAAACTCCAAATATGGTGATCATTGCCCTAATATATAAAAGAACCAAATCACTTAGACTGGTTCATGAATTTAACTGCACAATACAATTAGTTGTACTCCAATTATAGGTATGAAGATCGAACCATCTACATGCAAAGTGATGTTACCATGGGGAAATATGCCACTGAATAAAACCAAGACTACAAGAAGTTGAGAAACTCACATGTTGGAGATGTTGACCACTTTATCAGAAATAAATGTAAACCAAGTTTAGTTTACTGGAAAAGGGAAAACAAAGGTAACAACCCACATTTAACAACTTTAGATTACACAAGTTCATCAACATTAGTGAAAATAAAAATAATGTGCATGACTGCTTTGTCTCCCTTTGTTAGCTCTCCAGTGGTAAATGTCAAATAAGCCTGCAATCACATGTTGGCTTGATGTAATGCTGATGATGATTAATTTTACATTTATCAAAGTGATTCATTAATTAATTCAGCCAACTGTCTCAAGATGAAAAGTTGTTTCAACTTAATCATTACCTTTAACAAGCTTGCAGCTCGCTTTGTTTAGGGAACTTCTTGATAAAAAGTTGTGGAGCGTGTCAGCTGTTTTTATAGCTGTCTATTGACAACACCTTCAGCTAATCCATGTGATAATTAGGATAATCAAAGCAGTTTCATGGCTAGACAGCTGACTACAGAATCACCAGTTTTTGAATAGAGGTAAAACATTACTTAGTTTTACATTCCAACCTGAATTTTTCAGTTTTAGTTTTAAAAGAACTTGTTTGGTGTCTGGAAATATTTGTTACTATTTAAAACTATAGAAAATTTGAAAATATGGTGTCCGGAAAATTGGATGGTCCAATTATTTGGGTTAATTATTGTATTACCTAACACAGTGGACCTGTTTCTCATGATGCAAGTCTGACTAATGATTCAAACAAAACCCATTATGTCAAACACAGTTTGGTACATTCAAGGAGATACAGGATTTATATTCCTTGCAAAAATGTAAAACATTTACACACACACACATGTACCATGTTCAGCAGGAGCTTAAAAACCAAAGGCTCCAAAAATGTCAAACCAAGTAGATGAAAGATGTAATTTGGTGTATGTAAATTTTGTCTAAACTCGGAGGTCTGCAGAAGAAACAACTTTTGTGCCGCAAAACACTCAAGTAAAATATTGCGGAGATATATGACCTTTCATAAACATACCATGATCTACTGGAACCTGAAGACCGAAGGCTCCCAGCTCTTTCAACCCCTGCATGGTGGGCTCATCTACTTTCTCAAGGCTGTCATTCTTCAGGGCATCATTTTGTTCCTGTATAACAGAAGTACACATGTTATGTTGTTGTAAATATCTGTGCTTTTATTTGAAAAGACACTGAATTGAAGAAATGAACAGCTTAAGAAACTCTTTGTACTGTGAGCCAGAAAGTTTTGCTCGAGTTTAAAATATTTTTCAAGTTCTTGAGGATGCAGGCATGAGACCGTTTTATGCCAGGACTAATCAAGTCATTCAAGAGCTCACATGCATTTAAGTAATTCATCTTTGAGTCATCAATGTTTTACTGAATAAGTAGACAACAACAACATTTAAGCTCGATTTCTCAAATATGTTGAACAAAAATATTGCACTTTTAGTCTAAGCTATCTTTCATTTTGTTGAAGCAGGCAATGTATTACAGAGCAAAGACCACAATCCTTTGAATTAATGAATCATTAACATAGGACTGACTAGTGATAAAGTTACACATACTTTATATAAAAGTTATGAACAGTGCATGGTAACCTAAGTTTCAAGACTTAGGCATAAAGAGATGATTGAGGCACTTAAGTCAGGTGGAATACAAGAAAAGTTATAGGTGTCATTATTTCTTTTCAAGAAGTACCCTCTTTCAATTATTTTTACTGTCTTATGTGAAATTTGGACAAGTAAAATAAAAACTTACTTGTCCAGTCAAACCTTCTACTTGTTTATAAGGGTAAAATTGTTATTGATCATCTTGGGACAAAATGGAATGTTCATACAAATGTCAAAATATTTCTTGTATGAAACACCAAGAAGTCATCTACGGAATGTTACCATTCAGCCTCTTCATTAATCTTTTCTCAACTTCACTCCCACTTCAGAGGTGACATGAGATTCGATCCCAGAAAGATGTTTGCAAACAAAGCTCTTCTCTTTTGAGCATGAAATTTTCATGAGAAAATGTTAAGGGGTTCATGAACATTCCAGACCTAAAACAAAAAGTCCCCCCCCCCATTTTTTGAACAAAATTAGTTTAAACAGTGTTTAAATCTCACAATCTTTTCTGGGAAAAATCACAATAATAGAATCTCACCAAATTAATTCTGTGAATATATCAAAGTCCAGATAAAATGTAAATTAGTCATCACTGATGGTAAGCAGAGTCAACACTGATTTTAATAAAAAATAATTTAAAAAACTTCTTTCAAAAGTGGAAATTAATGTATACAA
This sequence comes from Margaritifera margaritifera, assembly GCA_029931535.1. NCBI lineage: Eukaryota > Metazoa > Mollusca > Bivalvia > Unionida > Margaritiferidae > Margaritifera > Margaritifera margaritifera. The sequence goes on from JAQPZY010001438.1 coordinate 64,659, forward strand.
GTCTGTAAAGTTTACACACCTCAAAAAATTTTGCTGTTGGATCAAGCAGCATTTGAAGTGTTTGTTTCTGCTCGGCAGTCATCACTGAAATGTTTAAAACATAAAATAAATAAATCAATAAATACAGGCAACATTTTATAATGATGACAATTTTTAAGAATTCAAAGATAAACAAATCACAACTGAAAGCATATAATAATCTTTGTAAACAAGATTATTCCCATAATATTAAACAGCCAAGTTACAACAAATAACTTCAGTGAATGAGTGTTCCCTGATGCCTACCGTGGTGAGGACACCAAAAGTATATCATGATGAAATTTGACTGACAGAGCTGTAAGGTTACTGGGCAGACATGAAAGTAACCAAACTGCACAACTCTACCTCAAAAAGCATTAGATTAAAAGCACAGAAAAGGGGAACAAATTTAAAAGCGACCTTTACTTTGAAGAACAATGACTTGATACAAGAGATGTGATCAAACTGAGAAACATAATGTACCAGGGTTTCCAATAATGGCTGTCCTGTCATAATATACGCCCGACTTCTCCAGGAAGTCCATAATTCTACCACTGGATGTCACAGAGACTTACCTTACCCCAATCTAAATGCCCAAATAATAAACCCATCATCCCAAAATGCAACTCATCTTCGCCACTAGAGAGAGGTAATTGTGCCTATTAATTGATTTACAATACCCAATTAAAAAAAACAAGGTTTGCTCATATGTCATTTCCTGCAGAGGCACAATTATCATATTGTGATTGTGTGGACACTGGTAAGACTATAACTGTGTCTAATGTTTTAGTCATTTAGGCATATCTTAGTAAATTATCCATAAAAATTACATTTATTCCCAGCAAGACTATCTACTGCCACTAGCATTCAAAAGGACTTTTGCCAGGTCTTGCTAAAAGTACATGTGTAGTGAGCCTCCAAACTTAGAGCAACAGTGTGGCTGACAACTAAAAATGTATATTTCACAACCTAAGGGAACCAACCATTTCATTTTCTGGAGGGACCTGGGATTTTTGGACAAAAAAATGTCCAGCCCCCTAATAGCTTGAAAAAAATACTCCAGCTCTTATTTGAAGACCAAATACTAACTTATATCCATTATAATATTAGTTTAACAAAATAAATTATCTTTAGGTAAAAGAACACAAAATATCCAACTTCAAAAGAAAATTCCAGCCCCCCCCCCCTCATCCAATTCAATGGTTGGTCCCTTACTTGGTTGAAGATTTTTGAAGGGTATATACTAAACTGTACAAGGCTGTTTTGGTAATTTAGTGATCAAGAAACTTATGCAATTAAATAGATTTATGATGAACTTATCTGTTCATAGATCTTGGAAAGATGTAGTGAAACTAACATATGTGTTATAGAATGCCTGATTAATAAGGGACAGGCCATTTAATTTTTGGGGAGAGTGGTGGGGACCTGAGATTTTCTCTCCAACCAGATTTTTTTTCTTGTATCAGCAGATACATTTTTTTTCCCAACTAAACTGATTGATAGAATAATTTTTTTTTCTCTACAAATCAACCACAAATCAAAGCAAGAGAATATTTTTCAAGGTTTTTAGGGGCCAAAAATTTCTGTAAACAGAAATCCCAGCCCCCTTCTCACCTCCATCAAAAATGAAACAGTTGGTCCCTAAGAAATTGTTAGATATCTTGTTATGGTCTTGAATTAGGTTTATCAATTGTACAACTCCTTAAATCTTTATAAAGTAAATTATCTCCATTTATATTCAATCAATGTTCATAAATAAAGTGTTCTTATAAGTTGACCTTACTCATAGGAAAAAGGGTGTAATTTGTAACGCTACACGACGAAAATTTTCACTTGACGTTCTGTTAAAGATATAACTTTTAAAAATCTTTTCTTAATAAAATAAATACAAATAACATTGTGTCATTACTTTTAATTGAAACAAAGCTGCAATGGTATTTATTGTTGCAGCAATGCTCACAGTTAAAGTGGAGACTGTTTGATGCCTGACAGTATGCATAGAAGTAAACAATGGATCACTTGGGCATGGCACTGTATACTTTAATATGCTTTGTTGGTGGAAGCATGAAGCTGCCAGATTTGGGAACAATTATAATTGACACCAATGGTAGTTTGACACATGTCATATGAATTGATCTGCTATTCTGTGCTAACTTTGGAAGATAAGTAGTTTACAATTATTATGCGAAGTTAAATACACGAACAAGAATAAAAGTTACATTCATAACTATCAATGTCCAACAGGAGTACTTTGCAATCAATCAAAATATCATTATCATCAGAATGTCTGGCATATACAATGGTTTCTGGTGGCCTTATATATATATGTGTGTGTGTGCATGTGTGTGTGTCTAATACAAGAACATCTTCAAGTTAAATAATACAGATATGCTTTTTGACAAATATTTTAGATAAACATTTAGTATACTGTAGTATCATCAATTTTCATGGGGGACCAATTTTCGTGGTTTTAGTTGTTGCCCTGTATCACGAATTTAAATACCCAATGAAAAATTAGTCACGTATGATGATGACGCCCCCCCCCACTCATTTTCTTACTGTGTGTCGTTCCTAGAGATTAAGGAACCTACTAGTATTTCATAAATCAACAACAATACTGTAATTTGGAAATCAAATATTAGCTTTTACACGTTTTTGTTTTATTTTAAACTTTTCAAAAAAAAATTATAAAGCATTTTATATTGTTTCAATGCACACGTGTCAAAAAGATATCCGATAGCTGTAATTTCCACTCACTGCTTTAAATCGATATGCGAGATAAGTAAGGATAGAGAGAAATGAGAAAAAGCATAAGGTATTCAAACACTAATAATGTTGAAAATTAAAGAAAGAATAATAAAAAATAATAGAATATGAAAATTAAATTAAATACTTGTTCAAATCGATCCTTCACTCGAGTACAACTGTTGTTGAACAATTTAAATCCTCTTGAAACCACATTTCATTTTATCCATGCATTTTTAATCCAAATGAACAACAAGCCTGTAAAATACTAGAACTATTGCTTGAAGCACTATTATTAATGAAACACTACGTATATACATTAATTACAGCAGAGTATTAAAGCTCACACTTCACTGATTTTCGGACAAAGCCACTGTATCAACATCGATTCAATCAAGTCTCAAGGTACACAATTTAAATCCTCCTTAAACCACATTTCATTTTTTTCATGCATTTTTAATCCAAAAGAACAACAAGCCTGCAAAATACTAGAACTATTGCTTGAAGCACTATTATTAATGAAACACTACGCATATACACTAATTACAGCAGAGTATTAAAGCTGACACTTCACTGATTTTGGGACAAAGCTACTGTATCAACATCGTGTCAATCAGGTCTCAATGTACACACAAATGCTTGTCAGGTAAATAATCCCCAAATTGCAGAATTAAACAAGTCCAGCTTTCTCCAAACCACTGATAATTAGGTCACATCTTTCACTAATTGTCGCGTGTGCTGCAATTATCCATTCAGCCACAATTGACTCGATTAATGAGGTTGCAATCAGTGATCGTCACCAGTAGCATCTTCCTTTTTTTGTGATGGCCTCCATGACCTGCTTAGCATACCAGTTGTGGAAGTGTGATTTTAATTATTCTTTGTACTCTTTATTTATTGTCAAGTCTAGTGGTTGAGTTGGTCTGTACATGAGGCAGGCACAAACAAACGCGTGATTCCACTGTCTTTCAATTTAGTTAGCATCTTCTCACATTGATGGGCTCTAGACACATCAATGTATGCCAATGTCTGCTGATTGCATTGAGCAAAGGGCAGCCAGTCATGTGTTTTGTTCCCTTTATGAATGGTGGTTTAAGTTAGAGATCATACAGGTTACTTTAATAACCGATTGACTTAGTGTTATAGTCTGTGTTGGCTTCCTTTGATGTTGAGCACTCAGACGAAAACACGGTGTAAGTGATTGACCTTGACGTGTGTGTTATTTGTGATCATAGAGATGGTAGTATTGTTTTAGTGTTGTTGGCTGCGTCGGCTTCCATTGATGTTATTCACTTGGACAAAAACACGGTATCAGTATTGAACTTGTCAGGTTTTTGATTTGTGCTCACACATGTGAAAGTATTGTTATAAACATTCAAGTGACCGCCGTTTGTGTCGGCAGAGTTTTATTCTTTATTTTGGGTATTTGTGGAGGTTAAACCATGAAATTAAACATTTAGTAATATGGAAACTTTGACAGGCAAACCACGAATTTAAGTACCCACGAAAATGTCTTTTTTATATATACAAAACCACGAAAATTGAGCCCCACAGAAATAAATGTTTGATATCCATCATGCTGAAATAACTAAATATGTACTTTCTTGATAACCTTAATGTTAATTTGGGCATTTTTGTCTCTTACAACACAAAATACAACATACAGTACCTTCTGGAAATGGAAAAACTTGGTCTACTTTGATCTGACCTCTAAACATATTCATACAAAATGAACTTGATTCCTGGAAAGAAATTAAGAAATATTAAATGAATAATTTTATTTATATAAGTAGATTCCAACAATATACATGTGTATGCAATTACAATAATTTATTTTTCTCACAGAACAGACTGTGGAAAATAGCCACTCCCATGTGCTTGAAAAATCAGCCTGAATTAGTCCAAAGTACAATATTTTCAGCAGTTATTAAAATAGGGAAATGAATTTTTCCAGAGTAGGTAATACCAGCCTCTGAAAGTACAATGAATGAATTACAAAATATCTAAAAAGTAAAAAAAGTTATCAGCTCTTTTTTTTACAATTTACCTTTGAAGCCCAGGAAGTGAAAATAACCAAGCAGAGCTAGCAGTTGAGAGGTGCACATCTGAAGTAAGACCAAACTGTATACTCTATAATACAAATTGCACCCATCAATCATACACCAAAATAAAGAGAATTAAAAGTTTTTTTAATAATACGTAAGATATACAAGATCATTTTTAAATATCCAGGATAACCAGTGATGAAAACCTGGGTAATTCTTTTTCTTTAAAAATCTAACTCTATGCAAAATACGAAACTGTAGAGCGCCATCTTACTGATTGTGAGCCAACTGCAGGAACCCGTGTGGTTTTTGGATTGATCTAGTGTGGAGACTTATTAAGAATAAATAAGGAATAAACTTTCCTATTCATATTTTTCTGGTTTTGATGTTAAAATTTTCTATCTTTGCTTCCCTAGTTTTATATTCTTTTTCTCTGACACATGCATAATGTATTAAGTACATTCATCCCTAACTATACCACTATTTCACTAATAATGCAGGTGTCATCATGGACCCCATTAAATAATTTGAATTTTGTTTGTCATTGCTACTTGAACTATTTAATTTACTTTCAGTTCCTGGCTAATTAGACATAATTATAATGCAATTTAAATACTCTACTTTTCTTTTTGTATGCATTATTGGGACACAGCCCTGTTGGAACATCACTCAGTATAAGAATCCCTCACTTATAACACAGGACACTTTGATGGTTATAAAGTGGGAACAATGTAAAAGTACTGTATATATCTGCGCATTAAGTCAGGTCCAACTGCAAGCTTCACAGACCCAGATCTGCTGTCATATAATGCGCCAGAAGATCCGAGTCTATGCAGTTTGTTAGGAGTAATCACTAGAACAAACAACAGAGACCATGATCTGCCAGCACATCATGCAATGGCAAATTAGGATCTGTACTGTTTGCGTTTGGGCCCAATTTATAAGCGAGTATATATGGTAGATTATACAAGAAGAAAGAAAAAGTGTACAAAAATATTCCATAATGTAAAGGAAAAAAAAAAATATTCAAGTGGTAAAAAAAAATGTAACTTATTATGTTAATCAAACCTTGACTTCTGTGCTAGCACATCTTCTTTGAGAGCTTGATATAACTGTGCTACTCCTTGTCCTGTAATTAGATAAAATATATACATTTATTAAAGTGAACAACGAAAATGTGAATATGTACATAGTCAAGTTATCAGTCTGATGATATTAACCTGTTACTGGGTACTGTTATATTTTCATCTGCTTTTTCTTCCGCAGCTCCAGGGTTCTCAAAAGATGCATACCCTCAGGTTTTGACCCTTGGAATTTAAATGTGACCCATTTCTGATGTATGGAAATACCAATCTGTGGACTTTTATGGTGCACATTGATTTGGGTTGGTGCATTGATCTTAATTACCCTTGATTCTTCTCTGTCATCATTTTCTACTGAACGTACGCTGTCCATAACAAATTTACTATAACAGCCAGTGACCGACATTTTCTAGACTACTATTTACACCTTAATGACCAATAATATCGCATCTATCTAAAATCAATATGAACTGGGCTGAGCTAAAAGGTCACTGATGTCAAGCTTAGGTTTGCATAACTGAATCAAGGTAAGATTGTTTTGCGATTATTTTTGACATTTATGATAGTTAGAGGATGAGGGAATGAATTATGACTTGATTGGATTGACTTTTGATCCAATATCGGTGTTTATTTGATTGGCCATCAAATTATAATGAATTAGACTAAAAACTGTGGTAGATATGATGGCTCGCAAAGCCAGTTGTCAAAGGTAAGTGGACAAGCTATAATTGTGTTTTACTGGCAATTAATTTGCTTCAGTCGGTGAAATGTTTAAAAATGTTGGTGTTTTAATTAATGTATCATTCAGTAATAATTTACTGGACATTACTCTCAGAGATTTATTTCGTGCTTTGGAATTACTCGAGACTAAACGAGATGGAATAATTTTGTTCTATTAGATGTATTTCTGAACTGTTAAATCACAATGGCTCAAAGAAGTATAAGTTCTAAGTCTCAGAAACGACTTGCCAGCAATGATCATTCCAAACCTTATACTCCAATGAAACAGGAAGTTAGTAAAAATTCTGAGGAGGAGAACAAACCTCCTAAAAGTTGTACGAAGATTTAAGGAGGAGTGCGGAAGTGAATTTCTGTGGATTAAAAATGTTGTGAATGATGGAAACAGTGATGATATGTGACTGGTGTAAAGACACTGGAGAATCAAACCCATTTGTCACTGAAGGCAGTTTCCAATCTTAAAAAAATAAAGTACAAAATAATCCTTTTTCTGTTTAATATACCAAATATACACAGTCATACATAACTGGACAGAAATACTTATACAACAATCAGTAATGGCCATGTCTGTCTCACTGTCTGCTTCTTACAAAATACCAAGCAAGTGTTTCACTTTATTCAACAGGAGACAAAAATCCAAACATCAGTTTGCTCCACGAATAATGAACAATCTCAGTTATGAGCTCATGACTGTCAAAAATAAATGACTCTTGAGATTTTCATTTTGACTCTTGAGATTTGGGGTCAAGGGTCAAATGACACTTCAGTTTTTAAATTTAATGAGAACCATGAGCTCATAGCAACTCTCTGGTAGGAGCATGAATGACAAGTGTTGGGGCTATACATGTATCTGAAGAAAATAATAATGTTCCTGGTTATCTGGTACTTTTGAGTCATGGTTCTTCTTTCGGAGGAGGTGATCATGACAATTCTAATTTTGTTATTAATTCTTAATCAACTTCAATACCCAAGTTTACATTTTAAATCTACTCTCTTTATCTGTATTCACAAACACCATTACCACTATTTCATAAAACTACTATTAATTTAATTAAATCTACCATAAAAGTACTCTGATCATTCAAAAACTTAAGATCACAATGACAGCAACTTTACCCTATCAAGGGTTCATGCCAGCAATCATAAAATTGGGGACCCAATGAACCCAGTATTCTGAAAAATCTGGGTCCCCTGAAAATCTGTCATTTGATCTACTGACTATTGTCTACCCACTCAATTTCAAATTTTGGAAAAAAATTTAAGCATATTTAAATAGCCTTTAAGTTACTGAGGAAAATGTTATAAAAAGTCAGCTAAAAATATCAAAATTAAAGTAAGAAGATTTGTACATGGTGTAAGGAAAATATTTTCGGGTGTCTGAGTTCAGTCAGTGACCTGGACAAACAAGCATTAAAGTGGAAACTACATAACAAACCAACCCACTGCTGATCTCATGTACTTCCTGCTGCTTAGCCAAAAATTCTAATTCAGAAAAAATAATCACTTATTATCTGTGGTCTTATCTTTTCTTTGGTATACACTTTATTTTGATCTGAATAAATGGAATCTGTCTTTTTATGCAAGCATGTTTTCCTAGGTGTTCAGGATGTCACAATTCAGTGCTTGCTGAATCTGCACCAGAATGCACATTGAGAATAACAAGATGTGAATGCCTTGTAGAATGATATGAAGAAATTGTAAAAGCTGCATCCCATGGATGCATGATACTAGCTAAATTTGTATCCTTGACACAGACTCTGTAACTACACAAGAAACAGTATTAACATGAAAACCAACTCTCTAAATTTGGTTCCTTTCAGTTAAGCAAGTAAATAATGTTGAAAAATGGTGCATTAAATTACAGGTCTCTCAGGGACATGAGCTTCTGGGTCAAATACGCATACAATTCTTAGAGGACGCAAAGTTTCTCCATGTAATGCGTTCCCGTGATGGGCATTATTTTGTCAATGATTGTCCCCTTTGTATACTTTAGGCCATTACTTGTGGTTGATGGTTACTGTGCTATACAGAAAAGGCATGCAGATGAGAAAACTCTAAACTGGTGTAATAAATGATGACTGCAAAGCAGCACAGTTCCATACAATGAAACAGTGAATAAATTAATCAGAATAATGGAGAAGCAGCCTGTACTTGAAGACTTCAATAACAAGAATGCCATACATACATTTGTTAAGTCAAAAAACAGTAAAAAGTTATGAAACTAACTGATTTGAAAAACTAGTTTGCAGATGGTAGAGTGCAGTATGATATAAAGTTTTTTGAGAATTACTGAAAAATAGTTTCTCTCTAATGTGATCTTATGAAGCTGAGAATTTAATTCAGATATGTAAGAAAACAATGATCTTGTACTTTTCCTTTTCCTTTCTACCCTTTTGAAAGTGAGGGAATTGCGAATTTATGCCAGGGACTCTAACAAATAGGCTGGGGACCCTGAGTTTCATGAGTGAAGAGTCTATGACACCTCATCTTGAATCTATGTTGTTGAGATCCCTGACTTACATCTTTCTTGGTGAACCAATTATTTGTGAATTTCACGGTTGCTACAAACCATGAATGTAAAGACACAATGAACAATTATCCTTCTATGGAAACAATAGGAAACTCTGCCCAATCCACAAATTTAAGTATCAACAAAAAAATTATCTTCGCAAAACCACAAAACTTGATACCAACAAAAAATAAAAGAATTTCACAGGAATTTATCTTGTTACCAACTAAATGAAGAGGATATGCATAAAACTGCCCCAGGGCTTTAGCAAATTCCATAGCCCGAAGTCCCGGACTATTCATTTTCGAAGTCGGGCAAGTAAAATTTTCCACGTCGCTAGTCCGGGAGAAGTGCTTTTAAAAAAGTCAGGCAAGTCCTTATTTACGTGCTTTAATCACCATATCTACCTTTATTTGGCCAATCATGCCCTCTGGGCATACTGAATACTTGATTCTACCCCTCTTCATGTATACATTTACATCCTGTATAACACATAAATGTGGTCAGTGATAATTGTCGCATATGCACACGTTCTGTTACCGCTTGACTGCATATTGGGCTAAGTGACCAAATTATCGGCAATTCAAAATACGTCAAACAAAAGAAAGCTATGATCAATTAGCAGTGTTTTAAGCGGCTTTGTTGCATTGTGTTTACTCAAGCCAAATCCTCACGAGTGACTCACTATGATTATAATCCAGGGAGTCAGTGTAATTAAATTAGTGCAAGGTGCTTTACCGATCAGTGTTGGTTTCCTTTATGAACTGATTAAATGACAGTAATGATTCTTTAATTGATTATACAGATGATTAACTTCCACGTGCGATATTCCATTTTAAGTGAAACAATTACGCTAATTAATGAGCTGTCTCTGTTCGTATTTAAAAAAGAAAATATATGTTATGATCACTTTAGAAGTAGTTGTCAAGCAAGCTGATAGTTACTCTGTGGATAAAATGAGTTTCCTAAATTATTTTCGCAAGGAAGGAAATAAGGGTGATTCGGAGAAGGAAAATTTTTGTGAAAGTGGAGTGATAAAAAGTAAGACTGCTACTGAGTGTGCGGTAGCTATTTCTCCAAAGGGACATAAGCAAGAATCCGTGGTGGCAAAAAATGTCAAATATGACACTACTAAGAAACAGAAATTTTCAGCCACATTGGGTTGATTGTTATCCCTGGCATGAATGTATTGACTCGGAAGGAAAGATGTTTTGCAGTTATTGCAAACAATATCAAAAACTGGCACAGGTTGGAAATTCACCCAGTGTATTTGTCAGTGGAACTGACAAATTCAGGATTGAACCAATCAAGTCTCATGACATGTCTGGACCCCACAAGGCCTGTGCAGTACAATATATTGAGGACTTTAACCCAGACACAGCTATCAACTGCTGGCTTAGTGCTGGTGCAGGTGGCAGACATATACATAGACATTTTTTCAAATCCATCAGCTAAAACATATATACATGAACATGAAGAAGCCAAATGTATAACAACCAATGTGTTTGAAAAATTAAATTCTTTTAAGAAATAATTATGTTGTATATTATTTTGTTTGTTTTTTCTATGGATTAAGTACATACATCTCATCAAATCTCAGCAAGTGATTACCATTTTGGGACAAGTGAAAAGTAAAGTGGGACAAGTGAAGAGTAAGGTGGGACAAGTGAAGAGTAAGGTGGGACAAGTGAATTTTCTGAAACCAATTTTCCTGGACTAGTGGATGAAAATTTTTTTTGCTCAGCCCTGTGCTCTAAATATTTTTTTTAGCAGCATCTGAAAGATAAGGTGTGTCTGCAAACTCTAGTGAAAGTAATTAAGAATAAGTAACTTGCATACACAGTAAAGTTTCAGAAAACTAACTACTATTGTGGGAAGCAAATATTTTAGCCATTTTATAGAAATTATCAGAATACAAGACTGGGTTACAGTGGTGCTGGTTTTTGAAATGTTTGTAAAATTTCAGTCTCCAATATTATATATGCAGGAAGAAACAGAAAACATCAAAATTATTAAAATGAATAACTTTCTGTTCTTAAACTTGTGTATATCTATTACACTTATGACTTCTTCATCCAAAGAAGCTGGGCAGAAAAAATTACAAATCCAAAGAAGTTTGGCAGAGATAGACTTACAAAGCAGATGAAGAGTTACTAAAGCAGGGGTGAATGACCTTTACTTGTACTAAGTAAGGGTGCATATGTACTGTACATACACAAGATGAATATTTATACACACCCAAATATTCCACAGTAAAACTTGCAAATATATAATGAATCTTACTAAAAACAGGGATTAAACACAACAAATAACTGTATAAATCCATTTTACTGTTTAAATAAATGAAAAGAAATGTATTAAAAGTTAAAATCAGCCTATACGTACACTTACAACACAGTCAATACCACATTGGCAGTGAGGTCACAAATAATAACGTTGGACATGATCAGGATCAATTCTAATTGGGTGATAAATTGACTGAACCATGAGATTATATTTACCATGACAGATGGAACGATCTTGGAACAGCCGCTGACTTCAGTACAGAATGAAATCGAGAGACTAGCCGCATCATTTTGAACTGAATTAAACTTCACTGATGCTAAGGACAAGAGGATCGTCAAGCTGTCTCGGTGGTTTTCTTGGACTGAATACGCATGACTGTTACTTGCCTATTATTGTACGTCATTTCCGTTTCATTTTATGTTGTCTCCAAACAATAATATAAATTAAATACAACCTCATCAGTAATGTAATATCTAAGTTATTATTTGAAGCATTAATTGGGTTAGAACGGATAAAATTATATTTTAGACAACATAAAGTATGTAAGTCTGAAAACTTTATCTTTTAAAGATCTGTTATATCTATTTTTTTGAGACAACCCCTGATATCGGTACGAAGAACTTGATCCAGCGCTGCAATGACAAAGATCAAGGAAGATGGCGACGTCGGGGCCAGTAGAGCGCCTTCAGCAACTAGAAAACATAGAAAAAGAGATACTTAACACGATACAGTGTGCCGGTTATTTTTTTATTTTGTTTTTACTTCATAGATTAACTAAATTTCAAAATCATGCCAATATGATCTCAATCGGTATGCGTCTGTAACACTATTATATAGGGAGCATATAGGATACACATTTATCTGGGTCTACTGTGTATCGATCATACGAAATAAAGTGCATACTTTATCAGTTACCCAGATAACCAGTTATCTAATCAAAATCAGTGGCTCCTAATAAGATTGGACGATCAACATTTTATTCTACCTACAAAATCTACCATTAAGTTTCCTCACCACTCCACTCCTTTCCATAGGGAGAAAATGAATAATGATATCCTGGACTACCCTATTTTGACGCAAATAAGGACTTGCAGTGAAATCGTCACAACCTTAAACTACATACGTCAAAAAAAAAAATATTATTTTAATAATGAAGACTTGGCTAGAATTTGTTGCAAAAATTCGCTGCAAATACACAATGTATTAAATTTAAAATCTTGTTTAAATATGATGACCTACAAACGTCATATCCGCGTACTTCGTCACCCTTTTTGACGGACTTGCCAGAAGTCCGTTTTTAACCATGCCGTTGTGCTGCATGTAGGCCGTGGTAAATCTAAACTCTGAGCAACAATACTATTGAATAGGAAAATGAAGTGAAATAAGAGAGAAATTTAAGAAACAGTGAAATATAATGACTTTATTAACAAATTTATGCTCCACCTTTTTTCATTATAGTAGTAGATGTATGTCTTTCTCGATATATATATATATATATATATATATATATATATATATATATCTATATATATATATATATATATATATATATATATATATATATATATATATATAAATGAACAATTCACATATAGAAACATATTTCATATGAATTAAACATAGTTTCAAATTTGATAAACATGTGCATGTATTTTGTTTTATTCTTCAATACAATGTGTGCAAAGAAATGTGTCTCCTCTTCTGACTACTCTTTTGTCTGTACAATATATCAAATGAACCCAGTGGGGACATATATCACAATTAACCCACTTGGTTAAAATTAATGAAATTGAATTCTTTACTTCAGCTGGTGTAAACTGATTGCAGATGCAACATTTTCCAATATCTTCTATGGACACCTCTGAATCTGATGAGAAATCAGTTTGATAGTGAGGAGGGCCTGGTTTAGGAGACAGGTCATATGGAACATGATTATTTATTTCAGCATTTGCCATTTGCAGACATTGGATTTTTCTCTTGTCTTTTTTTCAGTTTTTGTTGACTTCTTGGTAGACTTGCATTGGGATTTACTTTTCCCCTTTGATTTGCTCTGATGCTCTTCAATCCTTTCTATCATGTTATCTTCTGTTATTGCCTTAGATATCTACGTTTCTTACTTGGTGCTTTCTTCTTTATAATCACACTCTCTTTCATCAAAAAATATGATGTGTTCTGCTCAACAGCTGTGTCCATTTCTGCAGACTTCTCTTCTTCTTGCTCCAAAACTGAAGCTGGTTCAAAATTGCTCCTTTCAACTAAATCAGGAATATATGGGTATATAACTGCTTTCCTGAATGCACCATGTAGATTTTCAGGTGACAGTGCTTCTGAGTATGCTCTACATGCTATGGCACATATGTTGTTCCTGGTAACAGATTCACCGCAATGTGCCCTCATATACTTGTGACATTTGTTATTAAATATCCGCTCAAATGGACCAAAACACCCCACGTCCATTGGCTGAAGAACATGACTTGTGTGAGCAGGCAATACAAACAGTATGATGTGATTTTTTTTCTTGGCCCACTTTATCAATCCCATTGAGACATGAGATTTATGTCCATCATACAGTAATAAGACAGGTTGTTCATGGTTCCTCTCTGGTAAGTATTTAATCAAATGAGTCTCAATATATTGTCTAAATATGTCACTATTTGACCATCCTGATTCTGTAACTGCTCCATCTGCACCAGTTGTTCTGCCTTCAAGAAGTTCCTGCCTCATTTGCACACCTGGAAAAATTAAAAACGGTGGAATGTGCTGACCTACAGCATTCCCACACCCTATTATTGTGATGTTCAATCGAGTTTAGGATGTAACTGCTGGTGGTTTGGTTCCAGTTGCAGCAACTACATTTGGAGGTATATGTGTAGTTGACAATCCCTTCTCATCCACATTGTAAATCCTCTCAGGCTTATCCATTAGATCATGATTCATTAAGATTTTATATAATTCAGCATAATATGCATTAATACATTGTACAGATGTTGCCTTTGCATGCTGAATTTGAAGACTTCTTGGTTTATAACTTTAAGATCTGGCTATCTTGACATGTATTTCTGCAACCAACGTAAGCTAAGACCATCACCTCTAGCTCTGTATCCTAGGCAAACTGCATATTCTGTTGCAATATTCAATACTTCAGTCCTGAAAAATATGAATATAAAAATATCCATTATTGAAAACCATGTACCATTTTTTGTTGTGGTAAATATAATTATCAAATTATTGCAATCATTGAATTATCAGTGTACAATTAATGTCAGTATTTGATATATTTCATTATTTAATATTCATAACGTGTTATAACAGCAATAATTAATATTTGTATGTAGTAGCAAGTAAAACACATTGAAAATGAACCTGCTTTATCCATAGCCAACACTTGCAGTAAACTTCAGATGCTCTGCTAGGTGGGCTTCTTCTTCCTGCATTAAAAGAGTTTGAGGCCCAGACCTGGTTACTTCTGGATTAACATAACCACTCTCACGATGACGGAGTGAAGCTTCGGGAATGCCATACTCTTTGGCAGTTGTCCTCATTGAAGCACCTGTTTCTATGACTTTTTTCAAGGCTGAAGTCATTGCTGTTGGTGAATGCAATCTGTATTTTGTCTTAGGCTCCTGGAAATTAAAGAGAAAAGGGCTTTCCAATAAAAGGAAATAATAGTAAAAAATCAAATAAAACTAAGAAACTGAATACTCGGTTGAAAACATATAACGGTGTACTGTATTTATTCCAGTGAATAAAATAAACAGGTTCACATAATGTCACGTGACTTTGAAAGAAATGATAACAGCAGCAGACTGCAAGTTGATTTCCTCCATAAAGTGACTCTATATAGATTTCATGAAGGTATTATGCAGTACAAAAAAAGGTATTAGTAAAATTGTGTTTTTTCTCCATGACGGTGTTTTACACGTAGATTACCTTTGAAAGTTTATTTTCCACATCTTTTTGTGTTGGCGGTAATTCCCTTGATTTCCAGTAAACACAGATGATACTTGAGATGCCAATAAAAGCCATGTGTGCGCGTTAAACGGAAGTTTTCATGCTTGCGTCAAAAAGGGTGCGTGTCAAAATAGGGTGTGGGACAATAAAAAAAAACACATTTAAAATATTTATTTACCCCCCCTCTTGTTTGTACCCCCCCCCCCCCACCGATTTTAAAAACTAAATGCACCAAGGATATAAAAAGGTACAAAATTTAGTCAGTTCATTCATCAATTTATAATTTCTAACCTGATTGTCACCA
This sequence comes from Margaritifera margaritifera, assembly GCA_029931535.1. Lineage (NCBI taxonomy): Eukaryota > Metazoa > Mollusca > Bivalvia > Unionida > Margaritiferidae > Margaritifera > Margaritifera margaritifera. The sequence goes on from JAQPZY010001438.1 coordinate 80,337, forward strand.
GGGGACTGTCATCTTCTGCACATTTTCAACCAAACGGGAGTTTCTTTACTAACACGGCGCCATATTTGCGTGGGTGAGTATATATTTTTCAGACAAGATATAAAGTAGTTCACCGTCTTTTTTAAGCTTCCGTAACTTGGGGAGTTAATCCCTTAGAACAGATGTATGTAAGAGTTAAACTTTTTTTTTATTCAGTTCTTTTTAGAAATATTAAAACTAGATATTGCAAATATTGGATGCAGACGACAGTTTTCCTGAAAATGGACTGTTCTAGAAACCAGAAAAGGATAGTGAGCAATCTGTCTTGTTGTTTATAACAACAGCGCCTGGTTGGTTTGAAACATGAACAAGATGACAATGTCAGGGGTCACCTGGCAACAATCAGGTTAAAATTTTTAAATTGATGAATAAATAAGTAAGTTTGGTGCATTTTTTATATCCTTAATGCTTTTCATTTTTAAAATCAGTAGGGGGAAAAACAAAGGGCAGGGTAAGCGAATACTATAAATCGATCTAATCAGTTAATGGCACATACATAGGGTGGTCATATGTCTATTTTTCAGGTGGTCTATCCCCTTCATAAAGTGATCAGTGTTGCATGTGTGCAAGGGAGTGTCTGGTATTCTCGAGTCCCATCAGTGATCACCCTACACATACAGTGATACAAAGCATGGTGTTCACTAACAGTGCAAATGAATATATGCATGTATTGCTTTAGGGAACAGGTATTGTGATTATTGGAAAACAAACTTAGATATTTCAACATTGAAAGGATAAAGAATGCCAAGCAAATTTATATTGGATAATAACTTCTTTGAAAATTTCAGGAAAAGCTTTAGAGGAACTTGCTAAAGAGAAACCACAGATGAAGGCTGTAGAAACTCAAACAACCAATTTCATTAAAACCTTAGAAAGCATGGAGCAGGGATTGATGAAGCAGATTAATTACTTGACACAGGTGTCAACAGGTAGGAAACACAAATGACATGTAAACCAGAACATATACTTCAGTAGTTATATTGCTTGAAGAGGAGAAATTGGATCATTTAATTTTCAGATATATATGTAATAAGTTAGTCAGTCATAAATAAAGATCATACATGTGATAGCTCCTGGATTTTCATGGAGTCTTCAGGAAAATCAGGAAAATTTCTGCTCTCCCAGAAAGGAGATGTAATCTCCCATTTTTAAACTTGCAGCCATTTTCTAAAATTTCATGATGTAGTTGATGTATTTTCTCTAATAAGGGTTCAGATACATTACTATACATTTTTCTTTCAGGATGAAAATGTCTTTCAAAGTGTAAAATGCTATATAGATATGGTGTTTTACAGTGATCACCCTATTGTGGGTTAAAGCTAAAAAAAACAATATCCTGTCTACCATTGCCTACGAGTTAACTAATACATCGATATCCAAGCTATTTTTTTTGGCAGCTACACAAATATAAAAGCCATTTAAAACTGGCTGCTACATTTTAAGCATAGATACGAGCCCCTGTGGTCAGTACTAATAGACATTTTTAGATCAGTCCCTTATGCCATGTGGTTTTTGTTGAGGTGTGTCAGCACATGACATCTTTAGAGCAAATTATGTGAATCCTAGGCCCAAATTAGGAAACATTTATACTAGCTACAACAACTAACTTGTATTACCATCCTCCAAGACTGATTTGAGGACCTGATCTGACCAAATACAACTTCACCATCCAACTTGAACAGAAATGCATGTTAATTATGTATTTTCGAGGTAGCAAGTCAGCTTGTCGTCAGTTATTAATTCATTTCAGAAAACAGTAGAATGAAATAAAATACTGTTGGGTAAAATTCAATAGTATAGTTTTCTCAACAACAAAAAAAAAGTTTCATAAAAAAATTAGTTTGAGAGGAAGTCAGTTAATCATGGAAAGATAATACAAACACTAAAGCAGATTAAACAAATCTGGAACTGAGAATGACACATATTCTGGTATATTTAAAACTAGGTACCAGTATATCAATGTTTTCTCTTTTGTCACAACTTTTGATATCTCCCTTGAATGTTTTAATATTAAATTTCACAAATATATGCCTGCAATGTAATTTTCAGGAAAAAAATGTTTAGCAAGAGCCATTCACATTTCATTACTTTCAAATGACCATGGTGTTAACACTGTCGCTTAAGAGTGTTAAAATTCAACTTAGATCCCCCTCAGTTTGGATAATGTCATCATTCCACATGTGAAACAAACATGTAACCAGCTGTGCCATGCTCAATGCAATTAGATGGCAGTGTCAGTATTTGATGTGTCCAGAGCCCATCAAAGTGCCAAGATGCTAAGTTAATTGAAAGTCACTGGTATCACACCTTTGTTTGAGCCTGCCTCATGTACAGACCAACTTCAACCACTAGACTTGACAATAAATTAAGACAACCAAGAAGAATTAAAATCACACTTCCGCAACTGGTATGCTAAACATGTCATGGAGATCATCATGGAAAAGGAAGACATCACTGGTGAAGATCAGTGTGCTGTATTAGTGGACCTTAAAACCTCATCAATCAAGCCAATTCATGCTGAATGGATCATTGTGGCTCACATGAAAATGTGTGAAAGACCAGACCTAATTATCTGTAACTTTGAGAAAGATGGGCTTGTTTATTTTAACAATTTTAGGATTATTAACCTGACAAACATTTTTGTATACCAGGAGACTTAATTGAGATGCTGTTGATTCAGTGGTTTTGTGAAGTTTGAGCTTCAATACTCTACTGTAATTAGTGTATATATATAGTTGTTTCATTAATGGTTGTGCTTCAAGTAATAGTTCTAGTATTTTGCAGTCTCTTACATGTGATTCTACCGGCGGTAGGCCAAAAATACCGTATTAATGGCTGTCTACCGCACATACCGTTTAGTAGTTGAAATCTACCGCTTTTGAAAATTTCAATTAAAAAATTTTTTTAATAAAAAAAAACCCTGTATTTTTACGCGTTATATCAACACATTAGATAAACCAGCCAGAACCAGTCTACTGGGAACCAGAAATGTTCCACATGTGCTACGACAGGTGCGATTATGCGTGGTTGAGTAGTCGGATTACAATTGTTAAGGAACAGCTAGCATGTGTACACAACAAGGTGCAAATTGATTACCTTATTGTTGTAATTTGGAGAGTTTAAGGCCAAATGCGGGATGTTGTTTGAGGTGTTATAAGTAATAAAAGGATCAAAGGTAATCCATGATGACCGTGAGTCTTTGATTAAAACTCGGCCGACCTGTCATGGAAGGAAGATAAAATAGAGAGACCGACCAAAAATGATCTTGGCAGAAACACTTGAGTAAGTATTTTGATTTGTTGTCTTTTAATTGTTCTTGTATTGTTCATGATGGTTTAAGATGAATATTTAAGGGCAGCTTGTATATATATTTTTTTCAATTAATGTCAAAATGCCGAAATGTCCGCTTTCTCTCAATGCTAAGAAGCCACCAGCTAAGAAATACTACAATAAATTTAACAAGGCTTGGATACCAGAATTTAAGTGTGTGCAGGCGAGTAGCAAAGGTCCTGAGTTTTGCATTGTGTGTTTCATGCAAAGTGGATTTTAAGATAGTATATGGAGGAACACAATAGTTCTTAAGAATCCTTAGGCATGACACATGATAAAAATGTATTACTTAATATTTAATTTTAAAGTTGGGATACATTATTAAAATCATGTGTTTTTTAACTGTTTATTTCAAGTCTAATCTAATTTGTTTAAAATTAATTACAGTGGTGAAACTTGCCAACAGATTTTTGGACCTAAGCCTAGAAGAGAAACAAGCCCTTGAGGATGAGGCTCAGGAATACATATTAAGTCCAAGCCAGGAACTTCCTCCTCTGGGTGAAATGAGCTTGGAACAATATTGGAGATCAGTCAGCAGCCTCAGAAACCCAGCAACAGAAAAACTTAAGTTAGAACTTCTTTCCAGACTGAGTGTAGTTGTCCTGTCATTGCCACATTCCAATGCTGACTCAGAGAGGACATTCTCCATTCTTTGGAAAATCCAGAGTGATTCAAGGGGAAATCTTGACGAGAAAACTATTGAGAGCCTGCTAAGTGTGAAGGTTGACAATCACAGTGAATGTCACCAGTGGTCACCAGACAGTGATCTTGTGAAGGAAACTAAAAATGCCTGGATTTTATACAAAATCTTTGTAGTGAACTGTGATATGTACAACTCTTCCTTTTTCATTTAATTGACAATATTCTGGCTCATATTAACTAACTATTAATGTAACATTTTCCATCAGATTCTGAATCGGATTCATGTTCAAAATTTGTGTTCTATTATAATATGAAGAGAATACATATTATGTGAAAAAACGCACTTGTTTTGTTTTCAATCCCCTTAAAACACGTAAAATTTATGCCAATAAAAAATCTACCTTTATAGAAGCTAATCTACTAATCAAAATTTGTAAATCTACTGGTTTGAAATCCTGGTTCTGTCACATGTATGCAGTCTTGTTATTTATTTGGTTTAGACCTGCATGGCTAAAATGAGACATGCTTTCAAGAGGATTTAAATTTCTTGAGAACACTTTGACTAGAATGAAAGATCAATTTGAATAAGTATTAAATCTAATTTATATACTAGTATCATTTATTATTCTTTCTTTCATTGTTAGTAATCCTAGTGTTTGAATACCTTATGCTTTTTCTCTTTTTCTCTATCCTGACTGATCTCACAGCATATCGATTTAAGGCAGTAAGTGGAAATTACAGCTACCAGATACCATATACATACAATATAAAATGCTTTATACTTTTTTTAAACGGTTAAAATAAAACAAACACATGTAAAAGCTAATATTTTATTAACAGATTACAGTAATGATATTGATTTATCAAATAGGTTTGTTGATCACTAGAAATGTTTCAGTAAGAAAATGGTTGGGAGCTTCTGCATCACATGCGGCTAATTTTTCATTGTGTCTTAAATTCATGGTTCGGGGCAAGAACAACATCCACGCAAATTGGTACCCAAGAAACTTAGTGAAACCACAGTATATATATATCCCCTTAATGTGAAGAGTAACCACTCTATCATGATGACAGTTTTTTCAGCCTTATGATGAGAAGGTTCACCGTTAGATTTCAAGGTTTAATCCTTGGTTTTGAAAATCAAGGTTATTTCACTACCAGTTTGAAATCTTACATAGAACCTTGTGTGTATATTATATACATATATAATGACACAAAAGTTGAAAAACAGATTAGGGGAAATAATCAAAGTTTCCCTACATTTCAACCCAAAGCAAAGTCTTCCTTAGGGGACAAAAAGAACATAAATTACACAGAGAGACACACAAATATACAATGTGTGATACACATAGAACAATAAATAGTTACATTTTGGCACAGAGAAGAAAAAATATCCAGAATATTGAAGAGGTCAAAACTAAAGAAAAAAAAATCAAATAACAAGAACTTACTTCATGTCTAGAAAAGAATCTGTCATCTTTTAATAAGGCGAATGAGTTTTAATACAAGCTATCAGTTCTTGAAAAGCAAAAATTCTTGCCGATCAGCCCCATATAGCAGCAGGCATTAGCTCCTGTAACAGTCTGCCCAAATGTAAAATCCTTTCCTCATCAAAGTCTCTGTAGGGTTGGAAAAAAGTTTTTACTGAACTTTATTATTTAATTTTAATAATTTATTTCTTCAAGACATGTTAGTTTTATTTGGGAACAAATGTATTTAAAATGGTAAGAACTTGTATTGATACCTCAGAAATATATAACCATGTATTATTGGGCCAAAAATATCATCAGTACAGCCATATCTCAATTAACAATGAACAATCGTAATTTCTTTGCAGGTCAGCCCCATGAAGGATCCTGCTATGCAGCACAGAAGGACTTGTTGATGGCCTACCACAGGAAAGCCCATGTGCAGAGCAGACTAGAAGAACTTGAAAAACTTCTCACGGAACAAAGACCAAGACATCTTATGCTGACAAAAAGCTATTCTTTACCTCCAATGCCCCATCATGGGTCGACACAGTGAGATATGGTGATAAAGACATATTAATGAAGTCCAAGTTTTTATCCCTCAGTGCATAAAACACAGCTTGAATGTTGAGCTTAAGAAGAGTTTATCAGGCCATATTGGTCTTATATGGGATATTGCATCCATTATTGTATGTTGTAAAGTGCTGATTGCTTTCTGTATAAGCATGGATAAAGTACAACAGACTACACCGCTCCCTCGATAACTCGTGAAACCTGCTTATAACGCGGGGTAAGGCATGAATCATATTTTTTTACTAGAAAATACAAAAAAAAAATTGTCACTATTTGTTGAACGTGAAAAAGTTTGCTACAAAATTAGTATATATGAAACCTTGATATATTGCTCATTTTATCGTCGAAAAGGGTTAGGGTTAGGGTTGGTAACCGGAAGTTTGAATCAACATCGTGAAATTTTTAACTTTTAATAAGAAGTCATATATTTTGTTAAATTTTCTTTCCAAACAACATTGTCAGTACACTGTTAATAACAATATTCGACGAAATTTTGATCAATGAAAATGTCACTAATGCCTACTGATGGCAACACCTAAAAAAATAAATACCAATTAAATAAGCTTTGCAGGTGAAATTTGTGTTTTAGTTCTAACTTTTAATTCGGTTTCAGTGTAATCATCATAAATGCAATATGACCTCTTGTATTCAAACATGAAAAATATCATTCAACCGTCACAGCTATGTCCTCTAGCGTTTCCGTGAAAACCTAATTAAGTACCAACCGTTTTTTTTATCTCCAACTTGCGGAAGTATTGGTTGTGTTGTTACACTCAATTAAAAGTAGGCCTGTTTTGTATTATCACATTAATTACATCTTTTGTATCAAATCAAATAAAGGGGGTGGAATAAATGAAAAGTTAAAAGGCGTGCAAATCCTACCTGTGTAAGAGCTAGCGGTCACGGCCGTGTGTCAGGTCAACTCATTTCAGTTGATCAATCGAACACTGTTAAAAATATTATTGTGTAAGTTATATAATTAAGCTACCTGAAATTAGCCTGCTCATTCACAAAGATAGTAAGGCGACCAAGCGAAATGAGTACTTGATGAATATAAAGCATTGTTTCACAGATACGGTTCATTACGGAGAAGCTAGTTCCAGAGTTTGTATTGGACTTAAAATTTCTCAATTGCCACTCAGAGATTTCCTCAAGGATGAGAAGAAGTTTCACTATTACTTGCAATGAAATCACGGCATCCATATTTTATTAATAAAACAATAAATTAATCGAGTTTCAATGTTGACGGTTCTTTAACGAAATAAATGTCCCTACTTTTTTAAAAAAAGGAATCCTGTTTTGTTGTGAATCAACAACAACAAAAAGTAGTGACTTAATGCAAAAATATTTTCGTGTACATGTTTTTGTTGAGACCGCTTGGACTAATGTTGTTAACGATCTTTCGGAGGTTGGGTATCTTGAAAATAAAAGTAATTTATAATTTATACAAAAAAGCGAACAAATACGTTAGAAAAAAGCTCTTTATTGACAATTATTCCCAATGCAATTATAAGACGAATATTCAGCCATTAAACCACCCCATTAACCCCCCCCCCCTCGGTAACTCGCGCCCTCGCTTATAGTGTGTGTGTGGTTTTTTGGGACCCCGTTGTGTGCGAGTTATCGAGGGAGAGGTGTATTCAGTCAAAACCTAATATGACTTTTAAATGCAGTTTGACAGTACATGATCACCTTACAATTACTTAGCCACAGTAGTTCAATTCAAAGAAATGTCTGGACAAATCTCATTGCACATTTTAGTGTATGCAGAAGGTTTCATGAAAATTAAATGTTAAATATTGAAGCTAAACACTGATAAAAGTGCATATAATTCTTTTGACTGTATATTTTGTTTCATTCCAAGTACAATAAAATATGATGAATTTAAATGTAAAAATTTTAGCAGTTCACAACATTAAGCAAATACAAAGACTGAGGAATAGTAGCAAAGACTTAGATTTTTGCTCCAGTTTTTCAGGTCAATTGTAAATAATTTAAAGTAGTTCATATGCTGTTGGTTCTATACGTGTGTGTGTGTGTGCGTGTTGTACATTGATTTTCTTCTGTTAATAGTATTAACAGAGATAAGTTCTAAGCATATTTATGTTGTAACTCGTGATGAACAGATTCAACTCCATTGCTCTGAAGACAATAAAATTGATAAGCAAAACTTGCTGCATTTCTTTTCTTTTGAAATGCACTATGTCAGTTACATATATGTGAAAGTGATCAGAAACATTAAAGAATTTGCACAGCATTGTCTGTTTTTGTGTTCTTAAAGTTAATTTCCAACTTTTGTTTGGTTTCTCTATGACCAAGCCTTCAGTATTTAGCTCTGCTAGTCATAGATCAATAGAGTTTATGTGATGGCCTGTTGTCCGTCCATCATCCATCAGTTAGCACAAGTTAGTTATCATTACTACTCCTAACTGCTTGGAGGTTTGCCTTGAAACTTTACACACACATTCATTCCAAAATCTAATAGGTCCTAAATGAAAATGGTGCCTCTCTGAACTGATGGTCATATTGACAGGGAGTTTTCACTGAAAGACTTCTTATGATGTCTTGTTGGTTCTAATTGAAAATGGTGCTGATCTGACATCCAATATGGTCGCTACCTTGAAAATTTTATCAATACTTCTTATGATGTCTAGTTTGTTCCTAAATAAAAATAGTGACCTTCAGACATCCAGTATGGTCACCATGAATGCCATCATGAAAATCTTGTTATTGCTGCTCCTCCTGAGCAGATGGTTGTATCAACATGGGGTTTTTACTGAAAGACTTCTTATGATGTCTGGTTGGTCTTAAATGAAAATGGTGCCAATCTGACAGCTAATATGGCAGCCATCTTGAAAATCTTATTAGCACTGCTCTTTCTGAATGAATGATCATATCAAAACAAGTTTTTGCTAAAAAAGACTCTTATATTGTCTTGTTGATCCTAAATGAAAATGATGCTAATCAAATGTCCAACTTCATGGTCATGGTTGCCATCTTTTAAATCTTGTTATAGCTACTTCTCAAGAATTGATAGTCATAGCGACATGAGGTTTTTGCTAAAAGACTTCTTCTGATGTTTAGTTTGATCCTAAATGAAAACTGCCAATCTGACATCTAATATGGCAGCCATATTGAAAATCTTGTTAATGCTACTCCTCCTCAATGGATGATCGTATCAATATGAGATTTTCACTAAAAGGCTTCATATGATGTCTAGTTGGTCCAAAATGTAAATGTTTCCCTCAGTCATCCAGTAAGACTTCGTATATTGTCTGGTTGGTCTTAAATGAAAATGTTGTTATTGTTACTTCCAACTTCATTGCAGTAGTGGTCATATTTTAAATTTTGTTATAGCTACTGTTCCAGAATTGATGGTCACAGCAACATGGGGATTTTACTGAAAAGACTTCTTAAGAGTCTGGTTGGTCCTAATGAAAATAGTGCCAATCTGACATCCAATATGGCCATCATGGCAGCCATATTGATAATCTTGTTAATGCTATTCCTCCAGAATGGTTGATCCATTGAGTTTTCACTGAAAGACTTCTTATGATGTCTAGTTGGTCATAAATGAAAATATTGCTAATCCACCCTCCACTTTCATAACCAGGGTGGCCATCTTTCAAATCTTGTTATAGCTGTTTCTCCAGAATTTATGGGCTTGTCACTAAAAGGTTTCTTATGAAATGTAGTTGGTTCTAAATGAAATTGGTGCTTATCAAAATACAATATGGCCACTATGGTAGCCATATTGAAAATAATTGCAATAATTAATTTTTCTGAAGAGATGGTCCAATAGACATGTTTTTTTTTTTACTGAAAAACGTCTTATGATATCTAGCTGGTTCTAAATTAAACTGATGCAGATCAGTGGTGGCCATCTTGAAAATCATGTTTTCATTTTTCAGTACACCTCTTGAAGCAATGTTCATATCAATATGGGGTTTTCACTGAAACACTTCCCACTATGCGTAGTTTGTCCTAAATGAAAATGATGCCAATCTGACCTTCCGGAATTTGAAAAATCTCATAACAGCTTCTTTTTCAAAATGGATGGCCATACCAACATCTAAAAAAGACCACTTCTTGCAATAAATAGTTATTTCTATATTAAAATGATGATGATCCGACTTCCACAATGGCTGCCTTGATTGCCATCCTGAAAATCTTTATATGGCCACTAAGCCTGAATGGATGGTGTTGATCAACATGGGTTTTGTCACTAAAACACTATTATAGCAATATGTAGCTGCTCATCTGACCTCCAAAATGGCACCATATTTGCCCTTTTGTGAAGAAGTTTGGAAAATGAGACTTAATTGACATTGCAGTAAAGTCAAAGGTCATTGCTTACATTTTTTTACTTCACCGACTTTGCATTTAGTTGCATTCCAATTAACAGGTTGATTGTCAGCACTCTGACATTAATTTTAAGGTCAAAGGTCTTGACTATGGGGTTTTTAGCTGTACTTGCTTGTGAGCATGATAACACAAGCATGTAGAATGGGATTTTTATTAAACCCAGTTTGTGGATATATCTGATAAATAACATGAATGATGCCACTGAAAAAACTTATATTCCAAGAAAATAGTACTTATATATTTAACCAAACTTAGCATGTTGGTATATCTTGATATTGTATGAGACCAGTTCAGTGATTTGCTATCCATGATATCGGGTTCAAGGTCAAAGACCATGACAAAAGAGTTTTGTACTGCACTTACAGGTATCTCATGAATATTTGAACTCAGACATGTAAAAAAGTATTTTTTGGTATGTTGCAGTACTCATGAATAGGCAGTTAAAAAGAATGGACAGAAAAAATAGTCTCATCTTGGATTACAGGAAATTCATTCAGCATGTAGAATATCAGTCCCTTGTTTAACTCGACTGGTTAAAGACCAGAAAAGCTAATGCAATGGTCTGTTATCCATCATCACCAGAACAGCTAATACAATGGTATGTCATCCATCATCTATCCTTTTGTCCTTTCATTAGCATACGTTTGTTAAACCACATGGAGGAAAGTCATGAAACTTGGCACACAATATCAACCTGAGTTGGTCTTTAAAAAAAATGGTTCCTTTTGGAAATCCAATATAGCCTCCATATCAGCCATCGTTAAAATTATCAACATGGGGTTTTCGCTAAAAGACTTCTTTTACGTAAAATTGTGGCAAGAAAGGTTTGAACAATCCATCAACTTTACTAACAATGTAAGTAGATGTAAAAGGGGTATTTCGGATCAGCAGATTGGGAACTCGGCATTTAACCTGGGGGGGGGGGGGGTCAGTGGTCAGCCATTTGGGTGACCAGTATTTAGCCAGTTGGAGAGCCAACAGTCAGCAGGTTGAACAAGTGCAAACAAATAGGAAAAACATGGGGTTGTTAGTATAGAGTATTTTTTGTTAGATCAACATTGATTTTGGCAGACATTTTTGTACTGCATGGTCTTTGTATAGCACCTTTGTTCTTCTCAGTTCTACACCAATTTGGCAACAATTTATTTTTCACAACAAGCAGCATCTTGGGCAGTTGCTGACGTGGTCCAGTATATTTGTTTTTGCACAAGTCCTTGGAAGGCACATTTTGGTAGCAAAAATGTCCATTTAGAGATTTGGTTGTCCAAAGAATATATATCTACAAGATAAGTCAAAAACTTCCATTTGGAGATTGTGTTGTCCAAGATAGGTCTACAAGAGTAGTATAAAAATCCATTTGGAAGTTTGATTGTCCAAGGAACCTAGATATACCAGAGAAGAACACCATGGCAGTATGTGTAACATTTTGAAGTCAGGGAATCCACACTGACAAGGGCATTGGGGAACACCTAGCAGACTATGCTGACTGACCCAATGAACTTTCTCCATCCATACGTCCAGGCGAGAGGGCACACTATTTTGTCTTCCAGGTGAGCCAGCTCTTCGACTCTTTTTTTTCTCTCGTACTGCTTGCTCTTCTACTACATGGCATCACCAATTCTAGGAGATGCACGTGTCATTGATGTCCAGCATATGTTTTTTTTATGGCTATGTGTGGATAGGGTGGACACCTTGCAGTCTGTATCTGCCATATGTGGTGGTACTGGATCTTTTTGACTCCTATAGTATGGCACTTTGCTGTGTGTCAGGCCCAGGCAACATGTTTTGTGTCTGGAAGAAGGTTGCTTGGAGGCGGAGTGGTGTGGACTTGTGCCATGCACTGCTATTATAGTCTCTGTCTCAGGATCTTTGGTGTAGCAGCAGAGCGGTCCTATGTTGACACCATCGTCGATTGCCTCCAGGATGTCACACACAAAAAAAAGATCAGACACAAAAACCAAAGTTGGCCCATAGTACAGTCTTTTCCCAATGCTTGTCTTTGTTTACTTTGGCCTTTGTTGGCCAGATTTAAACACCTGCCACTCTACCCTTGGTGGTGTGCACGTACCATGCAACAAAGATTTCTCCTGCTGGGACAAGCAGCAGGCGATTGCTGCTGTGTTTGTTGCAAAGATCAATGTATCCAAAGTATCCATGGAAGACATGTAGGAGGCACTCCCAACCTTCAAGCAGCTGCTACTAGCAGATGGTTACGGTATCTACTCTTTCAACTACACACATGACCTCAGGAGTACAAGACTGCAACATTCTTGTTGAGTTCTTGGTTGCCTTCCATGGGGTGCGAGAACAGGGTGACCTTGTATACAATTATTGACAACACCAACAGTGTAGGCAACCACGTTTGCACCATTGTTGAGACATCTCCAGCCAGATACACAATGTGAATGAAATACTACAAGTTCAACTAAAACTTTGATGCAGGCGAGGTGCATAAGAGCGTTGGGGGGGGGGGACCTATCAGACTATGCCGACTGTCCCAACAAGCACTTTCAAAAGACCTTTCTCCATCCAGACATCCAGGCGAGAGGGCACACCCACAGAAGTTTTGCTCTATGCATGCCACAGTGGTGTGGATTTGTCGGTGAATACAGCTGAGGCGGTTGTACAAGAAGCCATGGCCATGATCTTGGCAGGCCTACCAGAGGAGAAGCGTATAAGCCTTGCCAAGAAACTCAACTGATGTATGGTTTTGTCCAACAATTGAGCTTATGGTATGACCCTGCATGCACCATCCATCATGCATCATCGATAAACATTTTTTTTAAAAAACTTTTTACTTAAAACCACTGGACAAATTTCAACTAAATTTGGCAGAGAGCATTCTAATATGAGGGCTTTCATGCGTGTATAAATGATGCCGATCTGCGATCAAATATAGCTTCCATTACTAAACAAGAGAAACAACTTTAATTGACTTTTCAAAAACCGCCCAAAAGAATTTAACCAAATTTGACAGAAAGTCTATTGGTTTAGAGGATTTAGAATTTTGTACAAATAATCCAAACAAACTGTAGAAGTTTTGAGGGGATAAGGTTGTTGGGAATGTAAAATTTTCATTGATAAGGATATTACGAAGAAACAATGGTCCCACTCTATTTCATCCATTATACACCGAGAATGGTTTCTTTTTAATGATCTCTTCTGAGTACATACTTATTTCTAAGGAAGAAAATGAAAATGTGCTTACACATATCACCATGTTAAGTTGATTCATGAAAAAAAAATGAAAAAAAACACTTTCATCAACAAATTAATTATTTTATTTCCACATACTTATGTACAGAAAATGCAAATATTGTCAACAGGTATTCATATTTGTTGAAAATGTTAATCTTTATCACAGTCTAGATTGTTAGATGGCTTAATGCATCTAAATAACACAGACACATATGAAAATCAGTTTCATGAGGACTGTTTAAGAGCAAGTTTTCAAAAGGAAGTAAACACAAAGTGTATGCATGCCCTTAAACATGAATTTACATGATCGATGCTTGCATCAATAAACCTTTCTTTATGAAGATTTTGCATTTACCTTGAGAAATAATTATCACTAACATGATTAGTTTCCCAAGGTCTTGGTATTTTATTTAAAGGTATTTATGTATTATGTTAGTAGAAATATGATATGACTATCCCGCTTTTGATACATTCAGTCACACATCTTAGTTTTAATATGCATATTCTATAACTTTATGGCTTGGAAATTTTAGTTTCAAAGCTGATAAATTGTCAAAAGGGTTTTATTTAGTATATCCCCAATTTTAAACATCAATCTGAACCCTCTTTCCCTGCCTTACAGAAGTTTTTGTTTTAGCTATTTCTTGGATGGATCCCTGAATCAGCTTTTTGGCCTCCTTTGCCTCCTTCATGGAATTGACTCGTACTGTGTTGTATCGTCTTTGAATCTGTAAAACGAAATAAAATCAAGACTTTAAAGAAAAAAATCAACAACATTTTTACATTAATTGTATAACAAGTTTTAACAACTTCTGTAAAGCACCTTGACAACATTTGTAAACATTTAATAATTTTTCGCAAAATGTATAGAATATGTGTATAGCTAATAAACGACAATGAATGTAAATTAACTACATTTGAAAATATTAAATGATGCTAATGAATACAAACCTTTGCCATTCAAAATGTCTGATAACCACAACTCTCGGATAAATAGGATTAATTCTGAATGGCTTTACAAAATAAAAATATTTTTTCTGATAAATTCACCATTTCTGTGAATATGGCTTACAAACTTGCATCTTTTTGCCTTTATAGCATATACAATTCATATGTAAAGGTCATATGTCAGCAGAGTTGCACTAAGTTTATTCATCATTCAGTTCACATTGCTGCCATTGATTCAAGTAAGCTTAATGCATATTTTGTTTGCAAGAAAACTGTTTGCATAGTAATGCATGTGATGATATTTTCATCTTCCAACAATGAAATGTAGTATTTCATGCATAGCTCAACAATACAAAGTTCATTATATTGTGTAAAGTGATGTAACTTTTCATTCTTGAATACCATATAAAATACAGCTAGCAAAGCTCAGTTGGTAAAGTCGCTAAATCATAAGGTCAAGGTCTTAGGTTTGAATCCCACTTAAAGTCAATTAACTTACAGTTCATATTTTACTTATTAATTTTTCTCTTTGTTCTGATGCATATAATTTTTGTGGTATTTATTTGGTTATGAATCAGTCAACCTTTGTATTATTTATAAATATAGAATTGAAAGACTCCGTGTAACTCTAATTCAGGCCTGTGCTGCCAGAATTCCTTACTGAGGGTCAGTAACATACTTTATTTTTATTTCATATACATAATGCAATAGTGTCCAAGTAAATTATTTCAAGTCACTGAATTCATACAAACATTTTTGCTCTTATGGTTATATTCTCTTATCTGTCCATATATCTCTCTCTCTCTCTTCTCGTACACTTTACTTCTCTCCCTCTCTATCTATCTTCCCTTCTTTCTTTCTCCTGCAATATATGGTTAATAATGAAAATAGTCTGGGATTGTTCCTTGTTTGATTTAATATTTCTTGCATGTAACAATTATTCAAGTATGTAAAAGAAATATTTCATGTTTTGTCTTTTTATCAGTTCATCATAAATGATGACTTCATAGTGAAAATTAATATAGAATTTCATTACAAGTAAACATTTATCAGATACAGAAGGGTTGTGATAGAATTGGCGTGTGTGCATGGGAATGTGAAATACTTGTCATAAATTGTTATTTTTCGTTTTTTTTCTTTCTTTTTGTTGCCAGACATTGCCAACTTTTTTGCTATCACAGAAATATAAATCCACAATACAGAAGTTGTGCCTTATTTTCCCAGCTACATATAATAAGCTGTTCACCTCCTGCAGCAGATTCTCTGCCTCATTGAAGCTTCCCTTGTACTTTGTCTTCTGTTCTGCCAACACATCCGCTAGACTTGCCTCCTCGGTGGTTAACCTCGTCCTGGTTGCCTCCAGGGCTTCTGCAATTTTCACTTGCCTGGTCTTCCGTGGTGGGCCAAAGTCAACTTCCGTCTGAAAGTAAATTACTAGATATGTGTTCTTATAATAAAAGTCAATTCACTATTATCCTAAGGGTGCCAATTTTCATGGATGTTGTGATTGCTATGAACACAAATTTTGTGACTTGACAAACAATAAGCCAGCAGTGAAGATAAAAGGACCTTATTCACCAGCCATGAATTTAAGTTACGTACTGATTAAAATGTCATTTTTTTTGCAAAATCATGTAAATGGACAGCTGCCATAAATAATCAAATTTACATTATTTTAACATTTGCTAAAGATCACTGCACAAAGGGGTGCAGCTAACCATATATCATCCTGTCCTTTTTTGATTTTGATGCACTTTGTTTTAATGCAATCTCATAAAATTTCGGTTCTTAAGATAAATATTTTTCCAATTACATCAGGACCACACCGTTTATTTACACCTGTCAATGATGATCCATGAGATTAGGAAAATTGTGGGTAATCCTATCACTGATAGCCGGGAACTTCATTGATTGAGTGAAACAAAGATACACACCATGAAACAACTCCATTTGACTAATTTTCTTTTTTCCAATCAGTAAGCCCTCATAAAAATCCATACTAATTACTTGGACAGGGCTAATGAGTATGTGATGTGCAACGTGAATCGAATTGGACAGCTGCGTCAGTAACACTGTTTAGAATAAAGTACTGCCATATTTAGTTTACATGGCAGTTTAGTACCTAGGATGCACAAAGGGACACCGTGTCCCCCACCCTCCAGATTTGGCAGTCACACAACATTTTAAAGGGACAAACGAAAATTGTACTATATAATGCATAGTAGTTCTAAAAATATGAGATAATCTTATCTGCTTCGACATGAGATAATCTTATCTGCTTCGAAAGTTTTGCCACCTTAACTTTGTTGTTAGCACGTTGCTATCATATTGTCCTTGGACACTTACATTCTTGCAATAAATGTTTTATCATGTGCTCATGTAACTTGTGAAAACAGTAACATGTTTGAATATCTGGTTTAACCTGATATGAGCTGCACCATGGAATTTTCCGTTCCGGATCTTAGTCTCATTTAACTTTAGTGTTCAATCATTACTACCAGCATTTATTATAATAAATACCCATTTTTTCTTAATTACTTTTATTTTCAAATTATTAAATCAATAATTAAATGATAAAGTGTGTATTTGCATAAATTCACTTTCATTTGTCATTAATTCAACCTCAAAATAAATTAAATATTACTTGCCATATGTGTGACTTGAACTTCACTAATATGTTACACTAGTGGCCATCAAGGACTTTACATTGCAGCTCAGACAATTACCACAAACCACAAAGAATGTTTTCATTGCCAGATACATTGTTTTAAAATGGATAATCATTGCCATCTTACAGTTTTATCACTTTTAGTGACTTTAGCCATTGCTAGCACCAACATAGATATGGATGGACATGCACTAAAGAAAAGTTGTAGGCATATTTTTCAATTCTTTCCTTACAAAAAAAGTGTGCCCAGGGGGGCACACATGGTCAAGATTTGGGGGACATAGTAGAAAAATTTGTGGGAAACATATGATCCCAGGCTCAAGGTGCAACAATGCAAGATGCTGTCATCGATATTCAACAGTAGGTCGTTATTACAATTTGTGCATAATTTCAAGAAAAAAATTCTTTTACCATATTTCTCATATTCAGCATTGAAATTTCTCTAATTTTTGTTCTTTTTGGATGAAAAAGATACCAAAGTACAGTAAAAACTTCCCTAATGGTCATCTTTATATAGTGATCAGCTGGTCTCGATGGCCATTTCCATCCCCCATTGAAATTTCCTCTATAAAAGTCATGTATTAAATGGTCACATGTGTTCCATGTTCAATGGCCAGGCGTTTCCTGAACATGCTAAACAAACAGTGATTTTTTACTGCTTAAAGTGATCACTGAAGCATACAGACTATGTAAATAAAGCGTTTGTTTTCCCAAGAGAGGTATTGTTTAGGTAAAGACATATCATGTGAATTGACATGTAAACATGCCTTGTCTTGCTTATATTTACCATACTCGAGTCAATCTGTAACTTTAAATCAGATAACCTCTCCATTGGACTTTAAGAATCTGAATAAAGCCACAATATTTCTTTGAAATTCATTGTTTGGGTATATCAAGGTAAATACTCGAGGTGAATCATCATTCTTATAGCTCCTCCTCTTTCATTTCGGGGGGGGGGGGGGGCATATGCATTGAGGACCATACTAAATGTATTCATCAGAAGCAATTAATAGAGAACCAATTTTGCCCTGAATTTGCTTTAGTTTATCAAATTTGACCTATTCAACAACTTCCATCAGTGTTTACTGCTCAAGTTTGGGCATCAAGATCATGGTAAGCTCTTTCTATGTACCCCATGTATTCTTTATAATGCAAAAAATCAAATTCAGCTGTCAAACAATGCTCATTTCTGTCAGATAGTTGGATTGTAATTACTGTAAGTAAAAAAAGTCCCAAACAACTAAAGTATTAGTCTAGAATAGTAAGGAAAGTCTGCATAAATCCGCATGAGCAAAATGCATTGCAGTCCAAGAAAAATGAAAGCAGTCACAGTGTACATACCAGATCTTCATTAAATATCTATCCATGCTTGAGATAAAATGTTAACAGGTATTTAATTACTAGGTTACTCTTTTAAATCCAAGAATAGATAATGGACCAACACTACCATCACTATTTCATATATGATATTCCATTGGTTCCACATTTTCAAGGAATGTTATTCCAGATTCTGCAAGAACACAGAACTGAGGACAAAACTCGTGCACATTTAATAATAAATATATAATCGGAACTGTACAGTGTTTCAACTTTAAAGGCATCGGCATCTCAAGTCTTTGAACAAAGGTGACCTGTCAATCATTTGGTTGACACTTTTTGTTTAGCCTTGTTGTGTTACTTTATGAGACAGTCAACTCCAAACTCCAGCTGCAATATATACAACAGCAGCTGAGCTAGCGACCTCCTTTCCATATATATATATATATATATATATATATATATATATATATATATATATATATATATATATATATATATATGCAAGACCATACTAAGTGAAAAATAGACAGTGGGAAAACTTTAAGAAATCTATGAATGAAACCCTTTTCCAACAGAATGTTTTGAATCAATAATAGATTTATACGGTGAATTCTTGGAACAGGAAATGATGCCAATTACCTGAAATAATAATATAAATAAATGTAATAATAATAATAATAATAATAACAATAATAATACTAGTATTTGGTGCATGGTATTTGTTCAAGAACCAAGTTTGAAAGTGTGAACCTGCATTCAGAAGTCACCTGTGTACAAAGGTCTGTTTGGCCTTTACCCATGGTGACTGCTATTGACGGGTTTGAATGTGTTACTCTTTTCTATCTTATGGAATATTAGCAATCCTACTTAAACAGCATTTATTTTATTCCCTTCCATAATTTACTGAATCATTATATTTTTGTAACTTATTTTGACCTATTTACTTTTCTTTATTTATAGATAGTGCTCAGTTGATAATAAACAGAAGTTAAAATCTTTTCCTATGACTTCCTTAGTTTCCCTGACTATCTGCACTTAAAGAATGACAGTAGGTTTTGTAGTTGCAGTACATTTAAGATATATATGATCAGCATGTCCACATTGTACAGTATTTTTTAAAGTCCCAATTTTTTTGCTTACAAGTCAAATATTTTTGTAGGTTTACTTTTGACTAAAATCGACCCTACGTCAGATTTTAATATATCTACTAAATGGGTACTTCATAGAACAGTTTTGTTTTTGACATGGGTATTAGTCTTTACTGTGTTTTAATGCAAAATGATGACAATATACAGCAGAAACATCAAATTACGTGCATCAACGTAATGAGCAATATAGATCTTTTTGTGTACTACAGTGTATATGCAAATATACAGGAAGAAGTAGTTCATATTCTCTTTTCCATTTATATTTATAAAAACTGATATGTTTCTTATTACAGTATATACTCGTGTATAAGCCGGGACCAAATGCAAACAAAACAGACCCTGATCTGCCGGTGCATTACGCTGTCGATTGGCATTTCAAACCCAGTATCCAAGCATGAAAAATGCTAATCATTACCTTTACACCTCCAGCATGAATACAGACTTTTTATATTATATAATACAAAGTTATTGAAGTGAGACCTAAAAAAATAGCCATGTTTTTTGTTTCTAAAGGCGAATCATTCCAGAATAATCAGTCCAACTCAGATCATACTCAGTTTGAGTCATTTACTACAATTGTTACTCCATTATATCTAATAGTCATGTATTCAGTGCACTTCAGTCAAGTATATATCATTGATCTCTCTCGGTAGATTGCTCTTTACTGCATGTCTTTCTCAGTAGAACTAAGTCTTTATTTTTATGTCTTTAAATTCTCAACAGGAACTTTGTAATTTATTTCCAACAAGTTGACAACTCAACAATTTCACATCATTTTGATAAAAAAAAAGTAGTTTACAAGGAGAACTTACATGTAAATATCACATCTTTGCACCAGTATACTATGACTACAGGAGCCGATGACCAATGCTTTTAACTCTGACAGAGTTCTATCGCAAAATCAGCATTTCCAGTAGGGAACGGAAATAATTAAACCCGAATATTTATTTATTTATTTAACAAAATCAATCTTTTCTCCTAAATTAATTAAAATTATTCTAGAAAGTTTGATTTAAACTTAAATCTCTGCTGAAATAGTGTTTTAATGAAATAGCATAAAACACGTAGACCTCTAGACCTAATTTAATAATATTTCTTAACCTAATTATGATCAAATACTCATTTTTTTTCCCAAGTTTGCTTTAGAAATTTAGAACTTTGTTATTTTTGTGATCCTTGGATGATCTCCTGAAGAGCAAAGAAGAACAAATATCTTTATTTTTAATATAGAGCGCATTTACAGCCAACCTAATTCTTTCAAATTATGTCATGAATAGCCTTTATTACCACTTGACAAAATATCACAGTCGGCGATGCATGCATTCTATGTTAAATATCATCCAAAAGGGTGTATTTCTGGCTAAAATTGCGTTTCTCAGCGTTCCACTACCATTTTGTCACGTGATGTGATGACATTGTTACATGCCTATGACATCATAGAGGTACCAAGTTGAAGTCTTATTGATATTGTCACAATTTTTATATAAGTCTATCCATGAAAACGTATTTTTTACAAAATTTTGGGGCTGTTAAGAGAGTAAAGCGAACCAAGTTCTTTGATTCTTTTAATCTTTGCAAGAAAACATCAAAATCAAATTTATGACAAGACATAGAACAGCTTAAGGAATGTTAAAGTGTCTTCCTGTGATTTTGTGATAAATTCATGTTTTATAAGTGATACTGATGTTGTGCTGCCATATTCTATTGCCACTGATCCTATGTGCCACAGTGTAGTGGACAGAAGTAGATTCATAGGAAGCGCACCAAAACATGTGATGCAGAACGTGAACTTTCTGACACAGGGTCACCTTCTCATAAACATGCTTAGAAGAGTATAAGAGAACATATGATTGACATTTTATTCCATGCTTTAGTAAAATAACTTATGTTTGAAATAAATGAAGGGTATTAATATGGACGGAGCTGATTACTGGGAAAGTCAAGGTGAGCGTTTAATAAGTGTATCACAACCAATGACAGTCTCCAGAATACTTGTTATATCTGAGGATTTACTGATCTCCATGACTATGTATCTTGTCAAATGAGTCATACTGCTGTGATCCCTAGCTATATCAAACCTCTGGTTTTTCCATAAATAAATGTATGGATGGGTTTGATCAAGTTACTGTACTAATAACCTAAATGTATTGATTCTCCACCATTAGTATCGATATACATATAAAAACAACAAAATTATCAAAGCATCAATATATAATTGAATCATTTCACCCCTAACTACTGAACTAAAATGTTAAATTACCTTCCTGTATGGTTCTACAGGTTTGCTGATGCGATCTAACTGTACAGCTGGGTCCCTATACACCAGCTCATGTGCAAGAGCATACTTCAAAACCTTGATGTTACCCTGCATGTCTGAAAATAGATACATTTGGTAATTAATACAGCATATAGCCCGTATCAAAATAGCTACATTTGGTAATTAATATGGCATATAGCCCATATCAAAATAGATACATTTGGTAATTAATACGGCATATAGCCCATATCAAATAGATACATTTGGTAATTAATACGGCATATAGCCCATATCAAATAGATACATTTGGTAATTAATACGGCATATAGTCCATATCAAATAGCTACATTTAGTAATTAATATGGCATATAGCCCATATCAAAATAGATACATTTGGTAATTAATATGGCATATAGCCCATATCAAAATAGCTACATTTGGTAATTAATATGGCATATAGCCCATATCAAATAGATACATTTGGTAATTAATACGGCATATAGCCCATATCAAAATAGATACATTTGGTAATTAATATGGCATATAGCCCATATCAAAATAGATACATCTGGTAATTAATACAGCATATAGCCCATATCAAAATAGATACATTTGGTAATTAATATGGCATATAGACCATATCAAAATAGATACATTTGGTAATTAATATGCCATATAGCCCATATGAAATAGATACATTTGGTAATTAATACGGCATATAGCACATATCAAAATAGATACATTTGGTAATTAATACGGCATATAGCACATATCAAAATAGCTACATTTGGTAATTAATACGGCATATAGCACATATCAAATAATGATACAACTAAGTCCGAAAAAACATCTTGTGGCACAACATTCTCTTCCATTATTTCTTAAAACTCCAACAAAAATTCCATGGAATCCAAGTCACAAAATTGCATTGTGTATGATCTTAAATGATCCTAACAACTAGTGTAGTCACTAAGCCATGGTAAAGTTATTTTTTATTGACCATACAGAAATCACAAGGAGTGTACATCGCCCCCATATTTGTACCCAAGGTTTAGGATAATGGGGAATCAAATATATCTATAAATGTCGACTGATAGTATTTTCACATCTTTAAGAGACAAAGTTAGCAGGACATAGCTGGTCACTTGACCTACTTTGATCAGAGTGCATGGGTAGCACAGGGGTGCATGAGTAATACTCCTCAAGATAAATTCACCTTAAGTTTCATAAAAGTATATGTGAAAATCCCCCAGAAATCCAGAAATAGGACTAAATGCAAAAATTTAGTGCTGATGATGATATCAATGCCATCAGAAAGGTGATACCTATTTATCACTTGCTGGCTTTTAAGGAAGAAGGTAAAGCATCATGCCTGATCACCACTAATACAACAAATTTTGTTTTCTTGGACAATATACTGTGTTTAATGTACCGAATATACTCACGTATATCCCGGGTCCAAATGCAAACAACACAGACCATGATCTGCCATCGCATACTGCGCCAGGAGATCAGGGTCTATGTTGTTTGTTGTACTGATTAGTCCTTTCAAACTGCATAGACCCAGATCTGCTGGCACATTATGTGACAGCAGATCTGTGTCTATGCAGTTTGCAGTTGGTATCAGCTTATATGCGAGTATAGACAGTAATTTTTTAATGCACTGTAACTTTTGGAACATTTCAGTTCAATAGACTTTTTTTCATGAAGAATGTTTTGTGGCACTTTACACAAATGTGAGCTTCTTCATTTATTTGTTCAAATAGCATGACTTGTTAATTAACCCTTTTAAGACTCCTAATCCATAATTAGGAAGACTGATAACTGCAAGGTATTGGCTGAAAAGGTCTACTTACCGGTTGAGTAAATAACAGTGTTTCCTGTTAAGCTAAACACACATATGATGTACTGACTCCAATCCTATAGCAAACTACCAGAATCACTACCATGACTACCCAACTATTTTAGTCCAAATGTGATTGTGCTTCATTATCTTCATTGAGAAAATAAGCCTGGAAAATGATCCTTGCATTGCTTATGTATTGCAATTTAGATCAGGCCGCTTACATCAATGAAAATGGCTATTCATCAATTACAAAGACATTAACTACTGTGGCCAGCTGAATAGCTGCTGTCATAAACATGAAAATCAAGCACTAAACACCTTTTTATTCACAAAGTAACCTATGACTTTAAATAATCACTTTTGAGTAATCATTTTTCATGCATGATAGTGGCAACTTGCATTACTGTGTGCAAGACTCACACTTTCTGACAATCTTTTACTTGTTTCTTTGTTTACTTATTTTTAAAACAGCAAAGAGGAAAAACAAGCCAAAGAAAGAACAATAAAGGTATTTATGACATTCTGTTCATAGATTGAAGAATTACCATATATACTCGCTTATAAGTCGAGTCCAAAAGGAAAAACAAGATTACCATATGCACTCACTTCAAACTGCTAAGACCCAGATCTGCCATTGCATAATGTACTAGCAGATCTGGCTATTTGCAGTTTGTTAGAAGTAACCAGTAGAACAAACATAATAGACCCTGATCTGCTGTTAAGGTCTATGTTGTTTGCAGTTGGACTCAACATATAAGTGAGTATATATTGTATTTCCATATTTTGGCATAGCACCTGGTGGTGGTGGTGGGGGGGGGGGGGGTCTTAGTTTTGAAAGCTTTGGGACAAGCCTGTGGAGTGAATTTTTATAAGTTCTAAGACAAAGAAAAAAATAATTATATTTTCCTATCCCAAGATATATAGTAATTGCAGCAGTATGTAAATGTGAACCTTGTAGACTATTGTCTCACTATAATTAGATTCAAGACTGAAATATCTTTAGGGCAAATAGAGGGCTATGATCAAAACACACTGCAAAACATTGCCTATTCTCTCCCCATAACCCACTTTAACTTAGAAGATAAAATTCTGCTCAGATTCAGGCAGGCCATTACCTTTGGGTGGCGTATAGGAGGGATCATCTTCTACATCTAATAGAATCTCATATCCCTTGTATCGATCATCAACCTTTTTTTCTGGACCCTTTTCCAGTTTTGTCTTTTTCTTGCCCTTTTCCAATCTCCTCTTTTCTTCTTGTGCTTCCTGATCCTCTACCTGCCAATCAAATTGAAATAATTTATACATTCAATTTCAATCATCAAAGTGGTCCACTGAAAAAAGAAAAAAAAATTACAACATGCCTTGTTTTGTATAGTACATCTTCAGCAACAACTGATAGCTATCATCATCATCATCATCATCATCATCATCATCATCATCATTGTTGTCACTGGCATCAGCATCAGTATTCCAAATAATATTACATGAGTTTTGTTTTCAACAAAATCATGAGCATGTTATTTTTCATTTTTGGTTATAAACAATCACTTTTTAAGCTATGTTGTGCAATGTGCTTTATTACATTCATCATCATCATCATACTCTATTCTTTTTTTTAGATATAATCATAATTATCATCATTATAATCATCTTTAGTATCAACACTGTCATCACTGTCAACATTATTATCAGTTTCTACACCAGCTCCATCACAATTACAACAAAAAAGGCCTTACTATGAAATTTACTGGCATCCTACCCGTTCTCATAAAAAAATTCAAACATTATTTAACTTTTCAAATAAAATGTATAAATATTTTTATTCAATCAAGAAGAAATTAGTTCACCTCATTATTCAAAATAAACTATTGCACAAACTGATTATTGCAAAAATCTTGCCATTTAGGCCATTTCTAACAATAGCTTCATATGATGCAGATTTCCTTATCTATGGAAGCAGTTCTCATAATCCACTTAATTTATGGCATCGTAATATAATCATTTCCTTTTATGTTCTCAAACTTTATTATCTAAGAAGTGGTAATCATGTCAAGATACATCACTGATACAGAAATGACATCGCAACTTATTTCAGTAGCTGTCCACATTTTTACAAAATTGAATCTCAAAATTCTGTTATGTTAACATCACCCATGGAATATATGCATTTGCTACACATAAGTTATCACTTATTTAATTCTTAACTGCATACATTTAATTAGTTGTCCACAGCATGTACAGTCATGTAGTAAATTAAGTGTCCTTTATTATTTCCCCTTATTTGTTTATGTTGTGTCCCTGCAAAGCTATGTAAACAAAATGAATTCATTTTTATTCAGGTCTGCTTTTTAAAAAAAAATTCATGTTTACAAGCTGATGTTGATTATGGCTCTTAAAAAAAATCTTATTCTGAAAGACACTAAGGGCTGAGAAAATACATAAGTAATTTAAATTTAAAAATCTTTGCTTTCTGAGAACTATGACAAAAACTGGTTACCGATAAGAACTGGGAGGATGCCAACATCCATCTTTACTCTGCAGCATTTTTTTAACAAAAAAAAAAAATGTCAACACCTGAAATGAAAACTAGGACAACAAACTAACCTGAGTCATAAAGAAGGGGTCACTGGGTTCCTCACCAGGGCGTGGTACACGGGAGGGCTGCTCTGATTCCATCTCTTCCCTCTCTGACTGACCAGAGGATGGTGAGATAGGTGGAAGGGGTTTTGTGTGAACATCAAGATTGTTCACAATATCAGTTCTGCTGCTGATTACTTCTTTTAGGGCAGAGGGTGTCCTTGATGGTGGCCCTTCCAACATTAATAATTCATCAACACTCAATTTAGGAATTTTGGGCACTACTTGGTCCACCTAATGATAGAAGTGAAATCAGATGAATGAATACATTGCAGTAACGGAAAGTGAAAAAAATCTTAAATGAACCATGATGTTATAAAAAGAATTTTTTTTTTATACTAACAGCACAGATAACGAATTAATGTATCCTATGCCCTGCCCACATTTTAAGTATTTCCTCACAAAACAAATGTACATGTAGCTAGGAAAGCTATACTTGACTGATAATTCACTTGTGAATTGTTTTCCATAAATCTGTCAACAAGCAAAATTATACAGGGTAACTGTGAAAGTTTCCTGATAGTTGGCTTTATAAAATTATACCAAAAAGTGTAGCAAAACATACATTGCCTGGATGCTGAATACTCCAAATTTCCAATCACCGGAATACACAAAATGTCACCCTCAGTGTGAAACATAACATTTTTTGCCAATGGTTACAGAGCATAAACCTCACAGGTACTAAAACCAGTTCTTTTCATGTAGATTATAACATTTTCACACTGTTTTTCCAGTTCACACTTATTTTGAAGAATGTAATAAATAAATAAATATATATATATATATATAAATAAATAAATAAACAACCAATGTTTAAATATACCACATATTTTTTGGGCTTGGAGCTGATTGGACTGATTAACAATCATATCATGTACCAAAGTCTGCCTTATGTACATTGATTTCTTTTTGTACCGTGTATTTCCATCTGTAAAGCTTATCCTGCCATTTTTGGCAGATGGAAAAAAATTGTCAAATTTAGAACATACCAAATTTCTCTTACAATAATGACTCAATGTACTGTACTTGGCTTTCTTGAATCCACCAAAATAAGTAGCAACTAAATAAAACCACCTGAGGATCAGAAATCTGCCAACCTTTTCCAACATAAAAAATATATATGATATAAGATGGACATAAAAGTGGCCCTGACCAGTCTATATTCTTTATGCTTCACTTACATGTCTTGATTTCTTCTTTTGTACATGTAAATGAAGTTTTGTAAGTTCAGGCTCTTTCTTCCTGCAAAACAAAGAGCAATGAAAAGATTACTGTATATACTCGGGTATAAGTCCATGCCAACTGCAAACTGCATAGAGCCAGATCTGCTGTTGCATAATGCGCCAGCAGATCTGGGTCTATGCAGTTTGTAAGGACTAATCAGCTGAACAAACAACACAGACCCTGATCTGCTGGCACATTATGCAATGGCAGATCAGGGTCTATGTTGTTTGCATTTAGACTAAGCTTATATGCGAGTAAGTATGGTAAGTACAAGACAGTGAAAATGAACACTACTAATGAGTATGTTTGATTTGTCATTAGTATTAAATCTGATGCAACTCATTTTTGACTTGAAGGGATTTCAAATACCATGCTTATGGTACAGTGTCCATTCTCTTTTAAAAATTATAGTCTGTGTAACAAACTTATATGTTGTTACTATAATTAGTAACAAAGTATACATCAACTGGTATTCTGTGTCAATTTTATATGTCAACGAAGGCAACACAAATGTAGGTAATTGATTAGCCATGAGAGGAGTTATCTACCTTGGATATTGTTCCACTGATGCTAATACTTGAAATAATAGTATACTGCAAATGCTTTTAAAAGGAAATCACAATAATATCTCAAAAACTGTTTCAAATATTAATATAAATTATCATGTAACAAATATAGAAACTTTATAAAATTATTATAAAGATTATTTATCGTAGAATGTTTTTGAGAGTAAAATGGACCATGAAATCAATATCTCTGGAGTTATGTCCTTGCATCTGATCTTATGTAAATTTAGTATCACTTCAACCTTCAAACTCATCAGTATTCTCAATACTTTGATTACATCAATGTCACAAAGTACAGAGAGAACAAAACTGAGTACAAGAAACACATGTAAAATCCTCTTTGTCGACTGGGGAGGATAATGATGAGTTGTACATGTATAGTAATCTTGATTATAGAATAATTTTCCTCTGGAAACACGGGTTTTACTCGAACTAAGAAGTCAACAAATACATACATAATAAAACTCCCAAGGAAAATAGAAGTTGTAACAAAAGGAAAACAAAGAGTACCATCACAGTTACTTATAAGTCGAGTCCGACTGCAAACTGCTTAGACCCAGATTTGCCATTGCATAATGCACCAGCAGATCTGGGTCTATGCAGTTTGATAGGAGTAATCAGTAGAACAAACAACAGAGACACTGATCTGCTGGTGAATTATGCGATGGCAGATCAGGGTCTATGTTGTTTGCAGTTAGACTGGCCTTATAAGCGAGTACATACAGTATATGTGCATTGTGACATCATATAAGTTTTGTTGAAAGTCTTTTAAAAGAATACACAGTTTAACCACCTTGCTAACTTTATCCCTAGCCTGTCTCCAAGGAAACGCTTAAGCAGAGGTGGGTCACCACTATTTTCTGTTGTCAGCGGATTGTTATGAATCACCAGCTCAACCAACATTGGCCATGCTGCTACCGCCAGGAGTGCATCTTCATCCTCAATCTAGTCAAAGACAAGACAAATATAAATAGTGTAAAATCATACAATAGCATTCTATGCACATGTCCGATTGCATTATCAATTGTTTCATCATGTGAATACATGTAGTAGGACAAAACAATATCACAATGATTTAAAGGATGTTGTACCTAAATTGAAAGATATATTCAACAAAGTCAACATGTCTTAAAAATGGAATCATGTCATAATAAGAAGTAAAAGATGTACAGCAAATTAAGCAATTGCAAGTTGAGTGAGGTACCACATGCATATTGTCAATGGTTTACATATAAATAGCTGTCAACAGTAAGCCTAATACACAGATCAAGAGAAGGGTTGAATTTCAAATCATTTTGATTGAACGGCATCTGTACTTTCATTGTATACTGTGAAATTTTGGTAAACATTGCAGCCTTAACAATGAATGGCACACAGACTGTTGCATAATGGAATTGCAGATCCGGATATGTCCTGCTTCTTTATTCTGATAATTCAGAGTGAACCACTTAGACCAGTCATGATGCTTTATGCACTAACATATCTTTGTCTATATCGTTGGCAGTCATGTGTGTTTTACTATCGTAGGAAATAAACTACTGTATTACTCTGACACAGTATCAACCATAAGCACCGACTCCAAAAAATATGAATGTGACTCTTGGATTTGACAACAAAGGGGTCAATTTACTGCTTGTGGGGGGCTGAGGGCATTGGCAATTGAAATTTGTACATGGGGGCTAAGCAAATCATTTGAATAATACCTAGTATTCAGTGATTCATGTTTACATTTTTTATGTTTTACACTATATGCAAAGTTCACAAAAACATGGAAGTAGATGTTACCACTTTCCAAATCTTTAATTCGATGATCATTGAAACAAAATATAAACAATTCTAAAGGTCTGAATTCATTAACCATTCCCATAAGTATGTGGATAATCCCAAAACCAGATACAACAGTCCCTGACTGTAAGGGACTCAGTATAGTGTAATCCCTCATATAACATGGGTATAGTCATGATTACCATTTTTAGGATGAATGTAGTTCTGATAGTGAACATACTTCAGTATAAGGTGACCTCAATTACAAGGTGGTATAGTTTTATGGTTCATATGAACATTATATTGAGGGGCAACTATGAAGGGTTTTGACTCTGAATAACCTAGAATGCATATTTGTATATTACGCATCATCCACAAGCAACTACAGTGTTTATCAAGATCTGCTGTTGCATAAGATTTTAGAAACTAAAAGTACAACCAACAGTGTAAACCCTAATCTGTCATGCCCACTTAGATACACAATACAGTACTCTCTCTTTACAAAGCTGTTCGTGATAGCCATATAAGTGGACTGCCTTACAGGTGTGGTCACCTTATTTTGAGGTATTTATACATACTATTACAATTCAATAATGAAATGGGATACATGGTAATACCAGTCTTATACTCAGACATCTTATACTGAGGTGCATTATGATAAGGGAGTACTGTATACATCACTGCATGAATAAAGTTTGTTCAAAAATAGTTGAAAATGACACTGTACTTAAAATGTTAAGACATTTACATTTTTTACCCCATCCCTGGGTCATCAGGTGAGGAAACCAAAACTAATATCCTTATTTTGGGTTTTTGAATGATCAAAGTAACTTCCAAGCTACATTACTACATTAACTTCCAACAAGCAATTTAGGAGATGTGGTAACAAAGAGACAGATGGACAGACAGGCAGATGGATAGGTGGATAGATAGATGATATTACAAAATCCCTGATACTAAAGCAAGAAAATAAATACATAAAGGAATATCAGTATGGAGTATCTGGTAAACAATGCTTAAAATATTTGAAGGATTTATTGTGTAAATTACTATAAAATTCTATTTCTGTGAATTAACTATGCTACTTGGGGTACCAATTTTTGTGCATTTCTTGGTTGCTACAATTCATAAATTCAAAGACCCAACTATCTATGATCCTTCCATGGAAACAACATAATGCCTTTCCCAATCCATGAATTTATTTACCTATAAAAACGTCATTTTTCACAAAAAACCACAACATGATTTATGTTAGTGGTACATTATATGCCTGTCCTGTGTTCAATAGTCCTTTATGTAGGGACTTGGAGGACATGATTGACTCTGGAGATTACTGACCAAAGGATCTCAATAACTTTGACCTTTGACCTTGATCAAGGCATGTAGTCTGTAGCTGAACTTACTGTGCAGAAACCATTATTTTTTGGAAAGCCATCCAGAAAGTTTGGTCAAGGAACTTAACGAAGTACAAAAATTACTGTGCAAAACCCAATCTTCTTTGAATCACAATGACCCCCATCTTTGAATTTTTTACCCCAAAATTAAGAGGCCTCATATCTTAAGTGCAAGCCTTCCTCAAACTTTGGTCAATGTACATGATCTAAAACTAAAGTTATTGTGCAAAGCTATTTTTCTTCTTTCAGTAGAGAGACCTTGATCTTGGACCTTTTGATCCCAAAATCAATAGACCTCTTTCTTCCCCAAAGTGTAAGCCATTCACAAACTTTGGTAAAGATACAATGTCGAGAACTAAATTGTATGCACA
Organism: Margaritifera margaritifera; assembly: GCA_029931535.1. NCBI lineage: Eukaryota > Metazoa > Mollusca > Bivalvia > Unionida > Margaritiferidae > Margaritifera > Margaritifera margaritifera. The sequence goes on from JAQPZY010001438.1 coordinate 112,096, forward strand.
AGGCCATTGTTAATTTTTCAACAACAGTGATCTTGATCTTTGACCTTTTGACCCCAAAATCAACAGACTTATACCTTGTTCCAAGTGCAAGCCATCCTCCAAGTTTAGTCAAGGTCTGTGAAGCAGAACAAAAGTTATTCTGCAGAAACCAGTTTTTCTTCATTCAGTCATATTGACCTTGCCATAAAGTTTGCTTCAAGTCTGTGAAATAGAACTAATGTTACTGTGTTGAAACTATTTTTCTTCTTTCAGTCACAGTGACCATTTACCTTTGACTTTTTCACCCCAAAACCAATAATTCTTTCTTACCCCAAGTACAAGCCATTCACAAAGACTGTTCAAGGTCTGTTATGTAGAACTAAATGTTATAATAATTGTACATAAACCACTTTTCTTTTTTCAGCCACAATGACCTTGACCTTTGACCTTTCAACCCCAAAAACTGAAGGCTTCTTCCTTACACCAAATGCAAGCAATTTACAAAGTTGGTGATGAAAGATGGTTTAGAATTCTAGTTATTGTGCAGAAATGAAAGAGTGAAAAGACAGACAGATGTACAAATGTTGCAATATGATATGCATTCAGTTATTGTGCGGAAACAAAATAGGGAACAGACAGATGGATGAAGAGACATAGACATTATAATATAATATATGTTTTGCACTATGGCAGGTGCATACAACTTCATGCCCACAAAAATATACAATGTGTTAATGTGGAATACCTTGTTGTAGGCAAGATTAATGTGCCGTAACTCTGGAAAGGGTAATATACTCTTGCTCTCATGTGCATCCTTATTTCCTTTAGAAGGGCCTTTGTCATGTGTTGAGTTATCAATTTTAATGTCATTCATCTGTATCGACAATTCATCTAGATTTCCCATAAATAGGTCCTCCTGGGTTACATCAACTACAGAAGAAGAAGAAAACAACATAAAAAGAGTTTTTACTGTATGAATGCATGCAAAATTTTCCTGCGAATTGACCGTAAAAAAAAAATATATATGAAACAATATTAGAATACCATGTGAATATGCAATGGCTTTATTTGACTAGATGAAGGGGATGTAGAAATAGTGGGCACTGGGATTTCTGTAGGCTGATTAGGATTGTGCCTGGGCTAGAGCTGTAAATTGTAATGGTGGTTTATAATATATTTTATCTCACCTAACCACCCACCACCCCTGACTCATACCAAGATATGCATGATACAGTGTTAGAACCATACTTTGTTATGTAACTTTGTAAGATTTTGATACGTGCACATATATAAAGTGAGAGACTTCGCAGGCTGATATTTTTGTCATACAATTTTTCAAGTATTATTATGTCATGTCCACTTTTTATAATGAAAGATTCTGTATATTTGTTCCAATTGTTGGAGACTATGTGTTAAGATAGTAATAAACTGTGATGACAAAGTCTGGATCATAATGAGTTATTTGTATGGTAATTATTTCTAAATTAATACAAAATATGTATCATGATATATATAATATTGGGAACTATGTATCATGATACATATAGTACTGGGTACTATGTATCAGTATACATGTAACATTAGGAACTACATGTATACATCATGATACTTGTAGTATTAGAAACCGTGTGTCATCATACATATAGTAATGGGAACTATGTATTGTGATATTATGATATCACAACAACAGCGGCTATACACATCTGCAGCACAGCCTCCTCCATTTGGAGGGAAACAAAATTTGATCAACATAAAATAAAATGTACAAGACTTGTTGGTACTAATCAAGTTTTACTAAATATACTAATTGTAAATTTTCGTTGTATCCTTGCTCATACTGACCCAGTTTTGCTGTATTTACTAATTATTGTAAATTTGTTGTATCCTTATTTGTACTAACTCAGTTATACTAAATGTAAATTTGTTGTATCCTTATTAATACTAAATTAGTTCTACTGCATTTACTAATTGTAAATGCACTGTACCCTTGTAAGTACATGTACTAACCCAATTTTACAGCTTTTACTATTTTAAATTCATTGTATCCTAGTCCATACTATCCCACTTTCACAGTATTTCCTTGTTGCAAATTTGTTGCTATTGTATCCTTGTTCATATTAACCCAGTTTTACCATATTTTCTAATTGTAAATTCACTATATCCTTGTTCATACTAACCCAGTTACACTATATCAAATATTGTAAATTTGTTGTATCCTTGTTAGTACTATTCCAGTTTTACTGTATTTACTAATTGTATATTCATTGTATCCTTGTTAGTACTAATCTAGTTTTACTGTATTTACTAATTGTAAATTTGTTGTATCCTTGTTAGTACTAATCCAGTTTTACAGTATTTACCAACTGTAAATTCATTATATTCTTGTTGATACTAAACCAGCTGCACTATATGTACTAATTGTAAATTCATTGTATCCTTGTTACTACTAATCCAGTTTTACTGTATTTACTAATTGTAAATTAATTGTATCTTCGTTCATACTAACCCAGTTTTACTGCGAGCCCTGGGTGGCCGAGTGGTCTAAGGCACTTGCCTTTACAGATTACTGACATCTCACCTCTGTCTGAGTGGGTTCAAGTCTCGGCTCGGCTAACATGGGTATGTGAGAAAGCTTGCCAGTAGCTTCCCATGGGTCAATGTTCTTCCCAGGGTTTTCCCGGGTTCTTCCTCCACGAAATATACTGGCCGCCATGAATAGCTTATCATGTACTGAAAAATGGCATTTGACCCACAAAACAAACCAAACCAAACCCAGTTTTACTATATTTACAAAATCTTTATAAAAAAATAGAATGTTCTCGGTAAAAAAAAATCAAAGTAAAAAAAATAAGTTGATTTTTATGGATTGATGGTGAGGATGAAAAATCAGAAGAAAAAAAACTGTAATAGCAAACTGCATTTTGTAGTGGAATGCCTTTACCCTCAAATGATGGTTCCGGCTTTTCTGTAGCTTTTGATGTTGGAGGGGCAGTTGGAATATTATCCTTCTTTTCATCACTCTTTGAGTCATCAGGTGTGTTTTGCTGCTTTTGTTCAGTGACACTGGTCTCACTTTTTTCTTTCCTTGCTGATTTTCTTGCAGAGTTTTTTGCAGATCTACGTAATCTTCGTTTTTCTCTTTCATCTTCATTTGCAAACACCCGACCCTCTAGGGATTGTAGCATTGGAATAAGGTAAATCTCATTTTTCTCTAGGTTTAGATGCTTTAAGCTGAAAAAAGGGAACATGTAATTAGAGATGTTATGAGTGTAACTCAGATTACTGCACATATCAAACTAGAGCAGCGCTAGTATCTAAAATCATTTGTAAAAATTTAAATGGTGAACCCTGTTGCAGTGGACAGCTCAATATAAAGTATACCTACTCATAATGGAAATTTTTTTAAATTAATTTTATTCTCATTTTTAATGTTATATTATAAATTTGGACACCTGCCAATAATGGACAAAAATGTGTCTTTAATTGAGTGCTTTTTTAAGGACAGGTTTCTTTGTATTTAGTTGCGATATACCATATTCATTGTAATACCTGCACACGCTTTACTAAGTGCACACCCAACTTTTATTGTCAAACAAACATGAAAACATATCTTCCTATGTGCATGTGTCTCAACCCCAACATGCCTCAAGGAAAGGAAGCAGTTGCTTAAACTGGCCAAAATTTATGATTTTCTTGAAAACTACCACAGTTGAGTATATATGTCCTGTGTCTTTTCTTACCACCTAATTTGTATGGGTTAAACCAGTCTCAATGATGGATCTTGTTCTTTATTCAGCGCATCACATTTGGAGAGTGAGAAAGAAAATGCACCTCCAAAGCAGAGAGCTTCCAACATGGACAAACGGAGCTAATTCTTCAAGTATTCAGATACACATGATGGAGACATTAATTATGACACTGTCTGTAAATGTACCCAAATATAAATTTGTACTCGCTCAGAACAAGTATTATGTTAAATACTTGAATCATTCAATGTGAGATTTTTCAAAGTGTTCACAGTGTGTCAATTTTGTTAAATTATAATTATTTAATTATTTAATTAATGAGTCATTAATCTATAATTAATGAGTAATATTGAAAGCAGATTTACATGCAAAGTGTAGTTAATTTTAGTAAAAGGTTTGTCAAACAATGGTGTACCACCTATGATGGATACAATCGATACAGTGAAAGTCTTGTATTCTTTGTTGCTTGTAAATACCAACATTTTACATTCCTATTTAACTTTACATCTTTGATATAGAATTTGTTATGGATGTTAAATCTATATTTCCATATTAGTCATCAAATTATCTATATTGTGCATCCAGGTTGAGACTAATTACAATGTACAATTTAGTATTGATGTAAAAAGAAATTAATATTATGTTGGTAACTGTGAAATTTATATTGAAACAGCTATAGTAAATGTTTATATTTCCAACAGTGTGCAGATATTTTTAGATGCATAAATGTGACACTCTTATGCAAGTTTCAGTGCATGTTTTGTTCAATTTTGGAAAAGAAATCTCCTGATATAACAGAAGAATATGACTCTACCTAATGACCTTGACATTACATATTCTAATGCCACATAAAGAACATGTCTCTGCCTTATGGACTTGACAATACATATTCCTATGCCATATCAAGAGCATGTCTCTGCCCGATGGTCTTGCTGATACAGTCCTACCCACTTATATCAACAAACCACCTATGTTGACAAAAAAGCAAAGTCCCTTTCCACAGGTCTATTGTTACTACCAAATTTGTCATGTTTATGTTGAGGTCGAGATAACAAATAAATGTATATGTCGACAGAAGCCCTAGGTCCTAGCTTTAACAAATCCTTTGTTTTCTGATCATTTATGTTAACAAGCTGCCAGTGCCAACCCATACTTAGTTCTACAATTATTTGATGTTGCCGCCAGGCTTTAATATTGCTGTTGGATTAACAAACAGGCATTTGTTTGATCCTTTAAAGTTGACCTTTCATTGCAACTTTAATAATGCATGCACCCTTAATCAAAGCAAGCAGGCTACAATCTTCAATTAAAAACAATGCACCCTTCATCAAAGGAAGTCATCATCAAACTTTAATAAAAGCAATGGAATCTGATCGATTGTTGCAATTTACAAAGTGATCTGTAATTGAAACATGTTTTTTTGTGTAATGAAAGTTTCCTTTTCTGCAGGAAGAAAAGTAACTTTAGTTATGCATATGATGTCTACCAATGACAGTGTAAAATGCAAATTCTATCTGTGCTTAATTAAGCCTTTTTTAAAAAATGTCATTGAATGTTTTGCAATCAGAGAGAATTCATCACTTGTTGACATGTTTTCATTTCCCTATGAATAACTTCATCCCCTTGGTAGCCTCAGTAAGATGATTACATTTGTTGCTTAGGCTGACCAAAATCTAGGCCAATTTAAGTACATGTAGCATGTAACTAACAACTATACAGCCACTGCTACTGGCAACAATGAATATCATAGTGAATTGTTTAGTGACACATGTTGCTTGAAAATGGGATATAGATCAAACAAGGACAAACATTTTTTATACATGAATATTTTAACATGTGACCTATACTCAAATTCATGGATTTTTCATATACATGTACTTAATGCATTATGGATTTTATTACACAAAGGTAACACTGATTTTGTTTTTATTTACTCAAAATTTCCATTGCTTATTTTCTCAAAGTGTAAATTCTACTCACTGATAGGTCACCACTTACAAATTTCACATGTATGTGGGCCAAACAGAAATTTGCTTTTTTCAGCCCCCCCCCCCCTTTATCTCTACATCCGCCTATGTCAACAATATTGCCTCAGGCCTGAGGATGTCAACATAAACAGATAGGACTGTATATATTTGTATGCCATATCCAAAACATGTCTCTGCCTTACGGCACTGATGATACAATTTTCTTATCTCATATTAAGAACATGTCTTGGTCTGATGTCCTTGATACATATTCTTATGCCATATCAAAAGCATGTCTCTGCCTGATGGCCTTGAAGATATATATTCTTATGCCATATCCAAAACATATCTGTCTTATGGCATTGATAATACATATTCTTATGCCATATCAAGAACATGTCTCTGCCTGATGGCTTTGATGATATATGGTACTAAATTCGATGTAATAAAATAAGTGTTATATCTGTAAAAAAATGTCAGTATTTCCTGAAATAGTCGATACTACTTAAAGCTGGTGCTTATGTCATTTGAAGTCATCCATAGACAGATACTACTGATATTAATTGATTATTAGTAAAATAAATTTAAAAACAACAATTTTCAAGCAAAATGTTAACCACATTCCCAAGTTTTATTCTGTTCTCAATGAGGGTGTCATGATTAAATGCTGTCATAATGTCCAGTTGTTCATCAAGAAAGTGGTCATTGGCATTCAGTTTACTGAGAAAGCGTAACTATATACATCTGAAATCACGCTGAGATCCTCAGAATGAAATAACTACCCGTAGTAAATTATCAAATTATTTTTCACCATGTTTGTACATAACTTTCGTGTCATAAGTGTGACATTCCAAAACTGGATAAATTTTATGCCAATCTCATCAGTTTACGAACATGTTTGACCTTGCAAGGAAAGTTCATGCGTTGATCATATCAGTCATAAAAAGACAGCACCATCAGAACTTCTGACAGTGTTTCTGAATTTTATAAATCGATTTGGTGTAAGAATGTTACATCATGGATTCTTACGAAATATTGGCAATAACTGGAAATATAGTTGACATTGTCCACATCAAGAATTGTTTATTTTACAAAATCTATATGCTACCCATTTATAATAGCCTGATGTTATACAAAGCACATGTTTTCTTGTCGATTAGCAGACGAACAGAAAGTATGCCTACTTTATTGCCACAGTTGTGTCTATGCAAACAATGGTTTGTGTATAGAATATTTGCTCTGTAAAGATTAAAAATAGTAAAAATAGTTATAAATTGGTGAACGAGTTCAATTTACACTGTATTTTGCTTGAAACTAATTCAGAAACAGTTCAAGCATCACAACTGATTTTTAAAAACTTTAGTTTTTCCAACCTCTCTTCCTGCTAGATATCCAGAAGTTTTATTTGTGTTCATTGTTATTTCTCATTAGATTTCAAATTTAAATAACACTTTTTGATTGGGGATCAAGGATGCTTTCAAAACAATAATTATTTCAGGGAAGAAAAAAAAAAGAGAATTGTCACGTGCAATCAATACGAGTAAAAACATCGTGTTAAGGGCATATTGAATAATTGCAATATAACATGTACCCCACTGTCCCCAGTCCATGGAATGATAAAGTGTAAGTGGGTCTGACATCACATTTCTTCTAAAAAAGACGTGTGAATGGTGATGACTTTACTAATCTGTAAGAATAGCAGAAAATGGTACGAAAAAAATGACATATCATACATTAATTGTATTAGATGATGTAATGAGACCATAAGTGATTCCAAAAACATCAAATGGGAAAGAAAAATCATTTCACGGATGTATAAAAGTACATGATAATTTAAATTACCCATATTAAGACTATTAACCCAGTAAAACTATGAAACAAGGAAATACAAATATTCTGTCAAGTTGAACTTAAATCTTTCAAGTTGATGATTATTCATTGGAGAGTCTTCTAACGTGTTTCATAATCTTTAGTGAAAAACCAAAAATAGCATTCTGCTACATCTCAATCCAATTAATGATTACAGTCTTCACATATTCATTTTAATGTTCAGTATAGTAAGTAAGACTGGTTCTTTGGTGTCCCTGTTATGATCACACAATCACATCAGTTGGATATTTTCAATGATGATGAAAATATTGTAGAACAAAGATTCCACTGGTGTCTTACATTACATCATTTTCTGAACCAAAAAAGTCAAGTTTTTATACAGTAACTACCGGTATGAGAAACTATCTCCATTCATATGGAAATAAATTGCCACTAATCTGGCGTTTTAAAATTAACATGGGCAACTTAAAATAGGTAATTATGAAATTTTTGGAAAACCTTGTCTGAGATGTAACACTTATTTTATGACATTGAATTCTGTGCCATATATTCTTATGTCATACAAAGAACATGTCTCTGCCTGATGGTACTGATCATACATACTTTTATACCATATCAAGAACATGTCTCTACCTGATTGCCTTGATCATATATATTCTTATATCATGTCAAGAACATGTCTCTGCCTGATGGTCTTGATCATACATATTCCTATGCCATATCAAGAACATGTCTCTGCCTGATGCCACTGATCATACATCTTCTTATGCCATATCAAGAACATGTCTCTGCCTGATGGCCTTGATCATACATACTCTTATGCCACATCAAGAACATGTCTCTGCCTGATGGCCTTGATCATACATATTCTTATGTCATATCAAGAACATGTCTCTGCCTGATGGCCTTGATCATAAATCTTCTTATGTCATATCAAGAACATGTCTCTGCCTGATGGCCTTGATCATAAATCTTCTTATGCCGTATCAAGAACATGTCTCCGCATGATGGCCTTGATCATACATATTCTTATATCATGTCAAGAATATGTCTCTACCTGATGGCCTTGATCATACATACTCTTATGCCATATCAAGAACAGGTCTCTGCCTGATGCCACTGATCATACATCTTCTTATGTCATATCAAGAACATGTCTCTGCCTAATGGCCTTGATCATACATACTCTTATGCCATATCAAGAACATGTCTCTGCCTGATGGCCTTGATCATACATACTCTTATGCCATATCAAGAACATGTCTCAGTCTGATGGCCTTGATCATACATCTTATTATGCCATATCAAAAACATGTCTCTGCCTGATGGCCTTGATCATACATACTCTTATGCTATATCAAGAACATGTCTCTGCCTGATGGCCTTGATCATAGATACTCTTATGCCATATCAAGAACATGTCTCTGCATGATGGCCTTGATCATACATACTCTTATGCCATATCAAGAAACATATCTCTGCCTGATGGCCTTAATCATACATATTCTTATGCCATATCAAGAACATGTCTCTGCCTGATGGCCTTGATGATACATACTCTTATGCCATTTCAAACTCTTTCTTTCAGCTGGTTCAAAATGAAAACATGTAGTTTTGTGTATGTCTCTGGTTGATGACCTTGATCATACGTCTTCTTATGCCATATCAAGAACATGTCTCTGCCTGATGACCTTGATCATACATACTCTTATGCCATATCAAGAACATGTCTCTGTCTGATGGCCTTGATCATACATCTTTTTATGATATATAAAGACATTTCTCTGCCTGATGGCCTTGATCATACGTCTTATTATGCCATATCAAGAACATGTCTCTGCCTGATGACCTTGATCATACATACTCTTATGCCATATCAAGAACATGACTCTGTCTGATGGCCTTGATCATACATCTTTTTATGATATATAAAGAACATGTCTCTGTCTGATGGCCTTGATCATACATATTCTTATGCCATATCAAGAACATATCTCTGCCTGATGGTCTTGATCATACATACTCTTATGCCATATCAAACTCTTTCTTTCTGCTGGTTCAAAAAGAAAACATGTAGTTTTGTGTATGCCTCTGGCTGCTAAGTATATCATCATAAATTCTTTTCCTTTACTAGGAATGTTGTCCATATTACATAGATGCCCCCACCAATATGATACATTTAAAGGGCAAAGTTCTAAGCCAAACAGGGGCCATAACTTCTTTAATTTTTTCGAAAATAGTGAAAATCAAACTTTATCTAATTCTCCTTAATTTTAACCTTCATACCAAATTTAGTTTCAATCCATGAAGCCCTGCAAAAGGTACTGAGCAGAAACAAAATCTGCAACAGATGTGACATAATGTGACAGAAAGGCATGTGTAAAACTCTATGTCCACTCCATAGATATGGCAACATACAAGATGTGACATAATGAGACAGAAGACATGGGTAAAACTCTATGTCCACTCCATAGATATGGCAACATACAAGATGTGACATAATGAGACAGAAGACATGGGTAAAACTCTATGTCCACTCCATAGATATGGCAACATACAAGATGTGACATAATGAGACAGAAAGGCATGGGTAAAACTCTATGTCCACTCCACAGATATGGCAACATACAAGATGTGACATAATGAGACAGAAAGACATGGGAAAAACTCTATGTCCACTCCATAGATATGGCAACATACAAGATGTGACATAATGAGACCGAAGACATCGGAAAAACTCTATGTCCATTCCATAGATATAGTGGGAGTATACAAAAGAAAACACATTGAGGGGTTAGGTTGATAATGGCCTTTGTTAACTTTTTTTTTATAAATTGTGTACTCACTTTGGCATGGTGGCCAGTGCAGCAAACACAGAGACATCTGCTAGTTTGTTGTCATCTAACATCAATATCTCTAAGTTGGCATAGGGAACTACTGTTTTCCTGAAAGATTGAGTATAAGACAAAATGATTCTGACATCTGTAAATGTAACCTGGCTTCTAAACAGTAAAATGTCAACATCTGCAGCTGAAAGTATACAATAAATTGTTGAAAGTGTTAGCACCATTGTGATGCCATCAGTGGTGTAACAATTAATCAAAATAATTAAAACTAGTCTGTACAACAAACCAACCAAGGAATCGATTACAATTTTTTCCACTATTGTTTATAAACTATTATATTTTTTTCTTATAAGAGGGAGGTGAAGTAGCTCACTTGGTAGAATATCTGACTCATAATCTAAGAATTGCGGGTCTGATACCCACCCAGGCCAGCCTCAGAAAGGCACTTAGTTTCCATTTCCTCAGCATGATATAGCCAATAATGTATTAAGAGAGCCGTTAAAACCAACAAAAACAAAATAAATTTTCTTAAAACAATTACTTATTAATCTTTATATTATGTTTTACAGATTTTTAAAAAAAGTCATGTACATAATATAAGTGAATCTCCTGTGTTTAAGATGGCAGGGTATTAGGAGAAATAAATTATCAATTTTGACATTAAAAATTATTTACAAACACCATATGTCATAAAGTTCCCAGTGATGTAAAGTCACAGAAAATTACGTTTTGCCAATTCATTACATCTGTAATTCAGAATGAGAAACCTTCTACAGTCAAACCTGTGCTAAAGACCATTTCTTTTAACAGACCACTTAAAATCTGATTCTATATTTGACACAGTACTATAGATGCATTAAAGGATCATCTGTCCTCAGATACCACAGATGGTCTCTTAAGACATGTTTCACTGTACTTAGAATATGAAAAATATAATTGTACTATAAATTACCATGTTTTTATGAGCATATGAGGTTAGCACATTTAGTCCAGAATATAAATTATGTGCCAGGGACTCCACAAGCCTCTACCCTGATGGAAACACAAATCTTAATCCCCTTGGCTTATGTTTCACTATTCTGACATCTACACACACACATACATGCAAACATGCATGTATACATGCATCATGCACAAGAAAGATTCCCTCAGCTGATACAACTAGGTTAAGGCCATTGACACATTGGAAAACACACCACTAAGTACAATCTTTACCACTGTCAATGACTTTTTCAGTAGTGATATGCACTGAGACTTAAAAAAATAAAACACATTTTGGCAAGTCAGTGTCATATCTATCTGAAATGGGCTTGGATAACAGAGTATCAGTGCACTGTTTCAAGAGCTTGGATAACAGAGTAGCAATACATTGTCTCACATGTCACCTCTGCAGTTCTAAGTTTGATCCCAGAATCCAAAATGTGGTCACTCATTCATTATCACAGGATCTATTCTAGAACAATACCAGTCCTGTGATACTTCTAGAGCAGCCTTCAGGGAGATTAGTTCTTAATTTCATAAATATTTTCCCCAAAATATAAGGAAATTCTTAATCAACTTTATGGGATTTCCATTTCTTCTTGGTATGGCCAAATTTTAGAGTCTGAATCAGGAAGTCTACCAGATGATTAGGGAGATATTACATTTAAGTATGTAGAATCTAAAATTTAGGCCAATTCACCCCTTATTTGAAACAAGAGTCCCTCGAAGGGACTGATGCTCTACTGGCCAAAAAGAATTAAATTTTACAGGAATTCAAGATAAAACCCTTTCTTCTTTTTAACTGCTGAGTGTTGAAACCACCTATGATATTTCTGAGCAATAACAATATTTTCAAATTAGCTGCTGTAGCAGCCAAATTGGATGTAAGATCGGCACCATTTTCCTTTGAGACCAACTAGACATTATTAGAAGTCTTTTGGCGAAAACTCTATGTGAATATGACCATCCGTTCAGAAGTAGCAATAACAATATTTTCAAGATAGCAGCCATGGTGGCAATACTGGATTTCATTTAGAACCAACTAGACATCATAAGAAGTCTTCTGGTGAAAACCCCTATGTCAACATGACTATCTGTTCAGGCAGAGTAGAGATACTAAGATTTTCAAGATGACTGCCATAGTGGCATAATTGTCTGTCACATTGCCACCATTTTTATTTAGGACTAGATATCATAAGAAGTCTTTCGGTGAAAACCCCATGTTGATATGACTTTCCATTCAGATTTTCAAGATAGCTGCTATGGTGACCATATTGGAGGTCAGATTGGCACCATTTTCATTTAGGACCAACTAGACATCATAAGAAGTCTTTCAGTGAAATCCCTATTTTGATATAACCATCCATTCAGAAGCAGTGATAACAAGAGTTTCAAGATGGCCACTACTTCAACCATATTGGATGTCCAAGCAGCACCATTTTCATTTAGGACAAATTAGATAATAGGATGAATGAGCTGAGTTTCATGGAGATCCTTCAAATAGTTTAGTACAAGTTGCGATAACAAACCTGTGCTAAGGGACAGATAGATGAATGACAGGCAATAGGCCATCCCATATGCTCTTCTGGTCTATGACCAGTAGAGCTAAAAAAAAAAAGGCAATTTTGTAAATATAGGGAGATGGGGTTTTAAAATAAAATACGTCAATTTCACACATTTGTTTGATTTTAGGGTGCAACTTTTGAGAAAACAGAATGAATCCCACAATTGCGCATCTTAGAATAGACCCTGCAAGCAGTGATTTTCTATGTATATTAAAGTTTCCTCGATCAATAGGGCAACTGCAGACTAACATCCGAGTTTCTAAAAGTATGTGCACATTCAGTGTTGGAACTTTTTGTGCATTTAGCATAAAACTTAAGTTTAAATTTACCAGGCAGGATTGAGGCGTGGAACAGCCATATTTTGTGGAAGTGTTTTGAAGTTGTTCCCCGTCAAATGTAGAACTTTAAGGTTGGACAGCAGTCCTAATGTGAATATATCCTCTTGTGATAGATTGTTGTAGGATAAGTCAAGTACCTGCAGAATACAATAAATACATGATAATACAGTGGTCCCCCTCTTTAGTGGCCCACTTGCCCAGTGGCTATCTGCTCTTTACAACCAGAAACACTTGGTACCAACAAGCTTGTGTTAACTATTTTCCCTCTAGAATAGCCAGCCCTCAAATACAGCCAGCATAACGGTGGAAACAGTGTAAAATTTACCCCTCATGAGTGGACACATATTCAGGTTTACAAATGGAAATCTCACAAATATTTGTTGATTTCTAAATTCAAAAACTGACATTTGTTCCAACATTCCAATAAAGAATATCTAGCTTTAAATCATAGAAAGAGGTACGTCAGCTGATTAGCAATAATCGTTTGTGTTCCTTAGATGTCAGGTTTTGTCACTTTTATAATTACTGGCTATTATTAACACTGACAATTATCAAGATGACAAAAGCTAACAGCTGAGAAGCACAGTATTGTTCAGCTCAAGTCAGCGTGACATACGGTCACCATAAAGTACAAATGGTATGTTAGACATCATGACTTCTTTCTCATATATTATGAAATTTATCGGAAAGGGAACCAGACTAAACCAGTTGATCATATGACAGGCTCACTTCTTTTGTAAACATTGAGCATTTTCTATAGTAGCCAAGATGTTGCAGAAAGTGCTAAATGTTGTCAGACATTTTCAGTTAAAAAGGAAAGTGACTCAACTAAACAAAAAGAGGAAGAGTACTTTAATCACTGCTGAGAAATGAAACGGTTGAAAGATTTAAAACAAACATCATCAGTTATACATTCTGCAACAGTGGGAAAATAGAATGGATGGAGAATGATAGTTACAGCCAGATTTTTGTATACTGATTTTATTAAAATGGTTTTCAAGTGGTTTTCAACCACGATGGATGATTATTCATAATTATTTAAAATAACATTAATATAAGTTTTGTCACAGTGATTACATAACATACATGTGATTTTAAAATGACAATTTTAAATATTTAAAAATCAGAATGATACGCCTTTCTTACTTTATATGTAATTTTACTTGCATCCATGTGATCCTCCTCTAGAAAGGCCATCTCTCTTATAAGGACACTTTTCTGCTGCAGAAGGGGTGGCCTTATAAAAGGGGGACCACAATACATGAGTGTTTATCAGAGATAAAATTTATTCAGTGAGTAGAATAATACTCTACATGAATCGCATGGTGTATTTTTCACCAAATATAATAAATTTCATGTCTATAATTTGCACTTAAATGAACAGCTTTGCTTTCAAAATAGCAACTAATGCAATATGCAAATAAAAAATTCAAGCAAGCACACTTAACCACATACTGTACATGTAATAAGGCCTACAGTACATTACAAGGATAGACTGATAGTATTTTCAATATACTGGATAGATATATAAAAAGGTATTAACTTAAAGATGGTATTAAAGACACAAACATATTATATGAAATGAATACCTTTGGACTGATGAATGGTTGGCAAAATTATGAATTCCACTCTTATTGTAGATGTAAATGGAATCCATCACCTCTTTCCCATTTCTACATTTCATCCAGCATTTTAATTCAGGATCAGTTATTGGGCACTTTGTGCAGCTTCTGTCACTTTTCTTTCATTAGTTTAAATAGCGAACATTTGTTTATCAACTTTGCATACTGAAATACTTAATATTGGCATTATTTTCCACAAAGGATGCTATTATATTGTACATATGACTGGGCCAGTATGTATAGCGTGTGATGCTGGGGTAGAACAAGTTTGAAAATCCATGGTTGTGGGCAACCAGCTTTGAGAAACTGGTTGCCCAGCAGATTTTCTTGTTCCCCAGTAAATTACTGCAATGGCCCCAGATTGCTGTAATTCAAGTTATTCGACAACAGCTTTTGTCAGGAATAGCATACAATACTTGTAACTCATTATCAGTCCTGCTATTAGAAAGTGCCACATATGTTGATACACTTATTTAATCTGCTTGAGATGAGCAAATAAAAGATACAAATTGAAAAATTTTCTTTTTTCATGGCATTATGTAGTATGATAAATCAGCTTCCAAACCTCTACAAGTATTAATTGGTAACCAAACTTGGTGTCTTATTGTCCATCAGCTTTATAGTAGTTGGCCACTCCTGACCAGAAACTTATCAATCTTTTATGTTTATCTGAGTTTACATCATTACAGTTCATGTTATTATTATTCCAATACTATTATTTCTGTCTATTAACTTTAAGGTAAATGCAAACTTTCCACATGGGATTTTTGTTTAGTCATTACCCTACAAGCCAATATAGTACGTAATAACATTTTTGATTGGTTTGATTCTTTATTCTTACCATATTCCTATAAATTAGCTAAATTTAGCAAACAGAAACAAGTGTCACATGCTCTACAGTGAGTGCCCATGTCTTCTACTGTCCAGTGTTAAAGGATACTACTAGATCATAGGTATTCAGTATGTCAAGACAAAGATGAAAGACACTACTACCATATGTTGGTGTGCTTCTTCAATGGCTCACCCTGAGAAGTTAGTAGTATGGACTGCAATTACTTAATCAGATAATGAGTTACCAAAATATGTGGATTAGTGTGGCTTCTTACTGACAGAAATCATCTAACACTTAACTAGAGAATTATATGGAAATAATCTGGGCACCCTGCTAAAGGTATCCAGAGGGACAATTTAATGATCAAATGTTTGTCCAAGGAAAAAATATAAAATTGCATTATAATTTGTATGATGATAATTTTTTAATAATATTTTTTTGGTTGCCCAACCAGACTTTCACGTTGAGAAATGGTTTCTCAGCATTAATTTTTTGGTTGTCCCGGGCTCACAGGCAATGGATTTTTCTACCACTGGCAATAACACACCATACTTTCTGATAAGGGCCATTACTTACCTCCAGTTGAGGGAAATCTTCCATGCTGAAACGTATACCTCTCATCCCATTTAAAGACATCTCTAGCTCTCTTAAAATGGGAAACCCTCGGAAGGCCTCTGTAAAATTATACAACAGGAAACAAGTATAGGTTATATACAGTGCTCCCTCTTCATAGCGCTGTTCTTGGGAGCCATAAAAGTGACATGCATTACAAGTACTGAGAATGTTCCAACAAGTTAAGTCCTAATAGCACATAAAAATTTTGTATTTAATGATGTGAAATCACAAAATAATTGATTCTCAAAAGCCAAGAGCTAAGTGAAACAAATTAAATAGCAATGATAAAACCAAATTTGACCCGTTTAATGGTATCCATGACAATTCACATGTTATACGCGGAACAGCAACATACTGAGGGGCTTTATAGTGAGGGACCAGTAAATTAAACACCTCCATGCAACAAACAGCATACTTTCAAATGAAAATAGGGATTGCTTCGAATGAAGCAACACTTCATTTGTAGATCATAACATGTTTTCAAGAAGATGACAAAATATACAATGCAGACACATAATATTGTTTATTTTGCTATCAAGTTAACAAATATTTTTTTCAGAAACAATAGTTGATATTATCTCTCATCTCAGTATAATCATTCACTGAAATCCACAAGATGTAATGGGAATGTACAGCCCAAAGAGTATGGGTTTTTTTAAAGTGCATCTAGATATTAGCTCATGATAGTAGACAGGAAAATATATGCAAATCGATACACAAACAATCATAAATTTGAATATTAATAGATACTCGACTAATGGTTAAAAAGGCACAGATGGTGTAGGTGGTAAACAAGAGAGTGATGTAATGTACAAAACTGTCACAAACAGAAGGAGATACATTACCGTCTATACTCGCATATAAGCCGATACCAACTGCAAACTGCATAGACCCAGATCTGCCATCGCATAATGCATGGGCAGATCTGGCCTCTATGCAGTTTATAAGGACAAATCAGTAGAACAAACAACATAGACCCTGATCTGCCTGTGTATTATGCGACAGCAGATCAGGGTCTATGTTGTTTGCATTTGGACTCGGATTTTACGCGAGTATATACGGTAATCTACAGCATAAAGAAAATCTGATTGCATGATGATAGTCATAGACTATTGCTGAAATTTGCCATTTCACGATTAGCTTTAACAGTTCCATATCATAAAGGAAACAATATTATACTTTGCATACATGCAATGTGACCAATCAAAATGTCATACCAAATGGTAAGAAGTTCTCAGAAGCATTTACGTAAGCCACATTGTCAAAGAGAGCCAAGTCTTCCTCCTTGTATTCACTGATCTCCTTCCCCATGATGTTGATGGAGCACAGGTCCGATGGGTCCTCCACACAGCAATGTCTCATCTGTCGGAACGAAACCTCCTTTCATTTAATTATGACAATGATCATGATGATTATGGTCATCAACATCATCATGACAATACTAAAAATAATAATTATAGTAGTAACAGTAATTATTATAATTTTTTATTACTATTATTTCTTCTTCTTGTACTGTATCATGTATTTCAGTACATGATGTGACACGACTTTACATCAATTTTATTACTTGTTTTCTCAATTATCAAACAATACAATGTTTAAAATTAATACACATTAAAATAATCAAATCAGTACAGACAGACAAATTTATTTAATTAATATTTATGTCATAAATTCTCATCAAACTGATTAATTTTGGATCTGTTCTCTGTTCCTTTAACCACTAACCCTTAAACATTACCCATTTTATTTCTTTTATTTACCCTGTTGCATATTCATCCTTGTTTGTTTTTTTTTTTTTTTTTTTTATTTTTTTAACATTTAAAAAAATAATGTGTTTATCTTAGTCATTTGCTTTAATATACTGTTTTCATTCCTATCTTAACTGGTAATATACCAACAGTGATGGCTTATCTTTTCTAAAAATAATTATGCTTCAGTTTCCATGTACTACTATAATCCTTTATTTTAATTGTAATAGCCTAGTTACAAACTAAATTTTATATATTTTTTTATGTCACACCATGCATTATCTAAACATATTCAAATTTCCCATTGAGCATGCTTTATTGATTGCTGTTACATAGTCAGCTAGTGTATTATTTTTTGTATTTATTCTCCAACTATAAATAAAATTTGCCTATGTTCAGGCTTATTACCAGGAAAAATCCATCAAGTTGAGGAGCATCTGCACGCTTTTCTTCTTCTTCCACATCAAAATTTTGTTCACTTATTGTTGTACCCCCCTTCTCTGCTCGCCGCCTTTCCTCTTTTATCTGGGCATAAGTTTTGGGTTGTGTACACAGCACAGCTCTAAATCTGCGCCTTTGTTCTGCTCTATGAGCTACAAGCCATGCACCACCTGAGATGAAGCACATACATTTTATCACTCATGTGACAAGAATATTTTTGGAAGCTATAAATATTTTCTGTAATTTTTCTGAATGTCAACACTAACAGACAAATGTACTGAGGTAGGTGAAGATGCAAAATTTTCATTAATCCGGAAGATTTTAGTATTTTGTTAGTGTATTATTTTTCTTTCTTTTTTTCTTTTCCCTCTTTATCCTCAAAAATCAACTTGAGCAACAATCAGGCATTTTTCAGTGAAGTTTTCTGGTGTCCTTCCAGCTCTCATCAATAAAACAAGCATCATTTCACTTTTCAAAATCAGTTCTCAGTATATTTTCAATACCTCAACATTAAAACTAGTTTACTGCTTTTTCTAAAAGAAACTACCACCTAAACTGTTCTATCACGAATAGCTTGCCATAAAGGCAATTTCGAGGAGTAGCCTAATTGGAGCAGAGGTCCTCACCCTGCTGAACCAGTTCTTGTCATCCATGTTTACAGCAATATAATACATTTATCTGAATGATTTGTTTTATTTCATTAAGTGGACTTCCTTTAACATTTTTACACTTAATATCTTGATAATGATTATCATTTCATTATGTACCTTTGATTTAGAGATTATACCACAACTTGCATCAATGGCTGTCCGAATTTCCAAAACAGGAGGATCTCAAAATAATGTTACGTTTACATTATCCACTGTATAAAGGAAATTCATATGCATAATTTATTTCTCATTTAATTCTGAAATCTGTATATGCATCTAGCCATTCACAATATGTATGTACATGTAATAAAATAATAGTCCATGATTATTTCCTCTTAGTGGTCTTCTAATGCACATGCACAAACTCAGCATGTGCTTCCCCTACAAAGTAATGTAAACAAGATGGAGTCACTGCAATTCAAGTTTGCTTTTATAATAAATGCATTTGCAAGTTGATGTTGATTGCTGTTCTTCAAACTAACTATGAAAGCAACAAATAGAAGAGACAACAAATAATACAAATTTCAAAATATGCTTCTCAAAAACCATGTGGAAAACTGGTTGCTAACTATCCTACAATGTAAGATGTCAACCCTGATATGTATCAGTGTTCTCCCCAGGGCCTTTTACCGTAGCAGTCCCAATATGCAATCATTTCAGCCAGCTACACACTATAATCTGCTGCTACACTATGCACTTGTGTCACTACACTTTGATATTTCTCGCTATCCTTATAAAATTAATCTGTTCAGTAAACATCCTGTCACCCAATTCAAAACCCCATTATTCAAATGACACCTGTTCTTTCCTATTAGTGGATATTTAATTAAGATAATCCAGGATAATTACTCACTCACTTAGCCATTATCTTTTGTACCTGGTTTGCCATACTGGCGGCGCATGATTGTTGATGCGGGCTTATTAGTTTCTCATTTCTTCTTTCTCTCTATCCAACTAAGAAAAGGAGCAATTTTTATCTTTAAATTTTACCTGTTTTGAAAACATGTAAATAAAAAGTGTTGGATTATTCCTTCATTTATATTTGAAATATTTTTACAACAATAAACAACTTGTTTGCAATTGGAATGTATTACATGATAAATTAAGTGGTGATATTTTTTGGCAGGGTTCACATCTTGATTAACCAATTTCAGGAAAGTGCAAAGTTTGATTATGTGAAGGCTGAGTGGCATAATTTAAGACAGCTCTTGGTGCATATCAAGGAGCTCATGTCCTTTAGACAGGCATGGGAAACAATTGCCTATTTTGAACAATCTTTTAGCTCTCTGACACTGATTGAATGAATAAATTAAACAATGACAAAGAAATGGATATATTGTTCTTAATGGAAAAAAATATGGTATGTATCATCTTAGTTATACACTCATGATTATTAAAAAAACGTCACTGTCTTGACTCTTAAAGAATTTGTCCCAGGTAATTGACTTAGGATTCAGGTAGTTTTGTATCTTTTTGTTTATTCATTAATAAATTTTATGTTCCATTTTTTCCAGACTGTGAAAGGTACAGGTTGATACCGAGGGTGCCGAATTACTTTATGACAATTAGTACAGAAGGACTTTGCCTAAAAGACTTTAATTTTAATGTGGCAATCAAAATATATGGGGAAGTAAAGAAACAAAGGATTTCATTTCTTTAAATTCAAAGACAAACGAGTTTGACATTAAATCATGTTATAACTAATGGAAATAAAGAATACTATGTAAATAATTGTATGTACTTCTTTTATGTATGATTAATATTAATTTGGTCACTTTTATGATGATAACGTGCGTTTTTTAAAACACGCATGCTTACCACAATGCTATCCAAAATTTAAGGGGAGATGCTATCCAAAATTTCTGAGGAGATCACTGTGTGTGATGGCAGATCAACATCTTACTGCCATAACAATCAGTGCTGTGTAGCTCTGTTCTTACTGCATAGATAGGAGAACTGGAGGCCAAACTTTCAAGAATATCTCACATAGTTGGCAACCTATATGGACACTGTCGTACAGCTTAGAGCCTAATTACTTTATTTGTACTATATTTACTCTGATACCTTTCTCCATATCAAAATAAATACAGGCAGCATCAAGTGGTTGCATTTTTCAAACTCTATTGACCACTATTTCAGTTGGTTGAAGAATGATAGTACACATGGAATACCAAAGTACACGGGGTGCATTTTCTTTATCCAAACAAATATGTATAATCACAAGAGTGAACTCTCCTTTTCTATCCCCCTGCCCACCCCCCACCCCAGTGGGAAGTATGACAGTTTAGTGAGGTGGAAGGTGGGGTTTACTTATCAAATTGCTGCTATTTTCCTAAACTTTCCATTTAATGGTGGTTCTAAGTGAATAGTCTCCTTTTTGTCTCCCTCTCCAGTGTGATAATGTGTATGTCCTGAAATTTATGCAACCCTCCTCAGCTGTAAAGGAGTTTTTCTTTCTTGATTTTATACACAGATTCCATGTCATACCACCTTTTTTGCTCAATTTCAACCATGAAAATGTTTTGGTCCATCCTAATTTAAACTTTGGATCGTACTTGCATTTTTTGCTTAGGCTATCATCTACAGTTTCCTCAGTAACATGAACATCATCTGAGCATCATGTGCAATGTTAATCTGCGTCAGCACCAGTCCACACCTCAGACATTTAAAGTTCAACCACAGCAGTCCAAACCTCATTGTTTCAAGTTCAGCTAGAGCATTTGCACCAGCTACTGACATTACTAGAAGGACATTTATATCCTCCCTGCTGTCAGTATAGTGCCAGGAAATAATCAGTTATCTGCTTGCGGATTCATTTAACAAGTTAGAGCTCTTGATAAGTGCTAAGTACAAGCAACTACTGGTATGACCTGGATGCAGTTGTAATTTCAATATCCATCTAGGCACAATTACATATACATGCACACTGACTCATTTCCAGTGATTCCAATTCTAAATATAAGCTGTGCTGAATGGTGCTGGCATACAGAAAGGAGACTGTGGTATATTTTGACACAAAAGATAAAACTATTCTGAATTTACTACATTTTTATTATAATTTACGCACACCATTATATTGAACATGTGGGAATTTTATTTCTTTTGTGCGACATCTCCCCCTCTAAACTTTTATTCTTGCAGGAGTTGCTCACAGAATGGGGGGATCACGCAGCCGGGATGCAACACTAAAGTATAGTATGAATAAAGCAATTACACTCTAAGCTGTGCAACAGTGTCAATATGGACTGACAACTATGCAAGATATTCTTGAAAATATGGTCTCCAGTTCGCGCTGATGCGTCCAGAATGGAGCTACGCAGCAATAATTATTATGGCAGTAAGACCTTGACCCACCCACCCCAGGTTACATATCAGGGTCAACATCTTCCATTGTTGGACTAGTTGCTGACAAAAACTTCTAGGATGCCAGTGTGGCAAATTTGACAAAAAATTTAAATGTTGTGTTAAACAAATAATTGCATGGACAGCAACAGGAAATTGTAATTTTTAGTAGGAATAATGGATTATCAGTAAAAAATATGGGAAATGGCAGAAGTATTGCTGAAAAAGGAGCTGGATGAGTACATGTACCTACCTATTATTATTATTTTGGTGATCTAAAACCAGTTTAATGTTGTTAATACAAAGGGATACTTATAATAATTATAACGGTTCATAGCGTATTTAATTCTGAATCTTCCTATCTAATTTATGAACTTCATCTACCTTGCACCCATAAAAAGACAAACTGAGTAGGAGGTATATGTACGAAAATAGGTTACACTAATAAAGTTCGTAAGTAAATCGGAACAAAAATATCTTGTTACAGATATCAAGGATCTTATCAGGGTTTCTTTTAAAAAAAAACAAAAGAAACAAACCATCTTCTCCTTTAGCTATAAAACTTCGAACGGGGAAGCAGTTTGCAGAGTACTCAAATACAGTTTGGCCAGTGTCAAATTTTACTCCTGGCACATCGGCGGCCATTTTTGAAACATTGCTACGGCAACTACAGTAACTATCGTATCAACGAGATCAAATGTGCCCCGAAGGAACAAATATAGGTAGAGCCTGCTATTTATTTTTGAATGAAATATGTCTATTAATATTTGGATTACTTATTCTTTCAGAGAAATAAAATTTCACGAATTATTTTTGTCTGGTTTGAGTCATAAATCATGCGTAAAATATTGGGTAGTAGCGGCCGAAATTGGCAAGCCAATATCATAATCAGGTAATATATTTGTCTCCCATTAGTTATTCAATTACGTCGTTCGTACAACAGTGGCGTCGTTCATATAACGGTTTGTTTGGAAATTCCAGCCTGAACTGCAGTAATTGGTTTGTAGCGTCACATCGACGCAGTGCCTAATCGATTCGTAGTGTTTTCAAAACATAACTTATCTTCTATATCGTGAGTAATGGAAGTGTGACGAAGTTCTCAGCGAAATGTGAAATATTGCACTAAAAAAATATTGCAATAAAACCAAACATCCAAACCTCAAACAATCACCACTGAAATTTGAACACCCGAAAAATGAAGCGTCATTTCTATTATTATTATTATTATTATTATTATTATTATTATTATTTTTAGAAATGATTATTTACAATTGTTTTAATTATATCAAAAGTTTTTATTTTTTATAGTTTTTTTTTTTTCATAGGCGGGGGTGGGGGCTATGGATTTTTAAACAGCAGAAAATGTAATGTATATATCAGTTTGGACATGGACGGTATTTTTTGTTTTTGGTTTGGAACATTAATATAAAAATCAACACATTCTGATTTTAAGTAAGGCAGTCGCAAGTTTGCGCTGGACGAAACCTTCGGTGCCACCTACCCTCAGAAGAAAAGCACAACAAACTTAATTTTTATATGTATAAATAGTCATGAGAATAATAACTAAACGTAGGTATTTTACTGAAAAAGCTGTGCGTTTATTTAAGTCAAATACAGAATAAAAGAACATGATCCGCGAAATGCCCCTCTCCTCCCATCGGGGTTGTCCAATGTGCATGTTGTCAATGCAAACAACTTAGCCTTATACCGGTCCCTATCTCAGAAGTACATAATAACTGAAGAGCTGTCGCATTATCATCGTTTTAAGGTGCATCCACCACAATTAGTTATCTGTCAAATAAGAAACTGTCAATAACCGGGATTATTATACCTCATAAAAGGTACAGTGTCAGTTATTGGCACACAGAATGTCACGTCTCAGGGAACAAAATATCGCGTCTTCCTCACTTGATCGTTTCTCCCTGTCTGTTTGGTTCAGGGGAGATATGAAGATTTGTTCACCCAAGCATGACTTGCCTTGTGTGAACAAAACTTCTAACCCCCTTCCCCCCAACTCACACACGCACAAACTAGGGCATTAAATGTATATTACAAACCGCTAACGATTGTAACCATATGTGTGTAATTTCTTAAAAGTGTATGTTTGTGAACTATTGCAATAAACGCTATCTTCACAAATTCTGAACAAAACATTTACGATAATTTAAAAAAAAAACCACTTTAAATCCTGAGTTAGCTCACAATCGTCTGGAAATTCAAATTTTGAAGAAAACTTAATTGCATGGCCAGTCAAAGGAGAACAACCAAACTTTAGTCAAGAATTTAGAACTACAACTGTAAACACGTAAGAGTGCTTAAATAAAGTTCGGGTTCTAACATAGATGCTAAAAATATTTTATAACAGTGGTTTAATATATATTTGTAAACCAGTCTAATTACTACATCGTAAACTTCCGGAAAAAGCTGTGTAACGCAAGAAAGTTCGACGTTTTGAAGGAAACCTCCATAATTCATTACCATTTTAAAAAGGTGATCAGTATTTTTTGTTAAAAAAAGGTAACATCCTACCCCCTATTCTCAAGGACTGAGTGGGATGAAATATCAAGGTTGTACAAGAACACGGGCTCGTATCGTTGCGTGCAATTTAGCTATAGTATGGGTCCGTTTCATTCTGAATCGTACACCACCTTCGGTCGTCTAAAGTATTCACCTGGGCTAGTTACTATCTTGCTGAGGATTATTTAACCTCGTTATACCTTACAAAATTTCAAACCAAACCTTGTTCCGTCTGCGCATGCTTTTTTAATTTGGAAAAATAAAGTTGTTAACGGCGAGTGCAATGTTAAAGAAAATGCTATTTATAGTTCAAGCACTGCCTAATACACGTCGTAAGGTGCATGGTTTGCACGCGGATTATCGCGCAGGTAAAACTAAAAGTCGGTACATTTATACTGTATAAATCGTGCACAATACCATCTGCTATAATCAGTAAAATTAAAATAAAGGCTATGAAACCACAGTGAAAAAAATCTGAATCATAAAAATGTAACGTAGGTAAAATATAGACTTTATCATTTTTTTTTAATTATATGCCACACATTCTAAAATAATAAAGTCTCAATACAAATAGCATAATAATATTTTTGTAAAAATCATAATTAAGTACATTTAAAATAGCAAGTAATTTACTCATTATTATTATTATATAAGACAAAACAAAACCATATACACATGCATAATAATTAAAATATTCTGATAATACTTTTTTCCCAGATCAAAAACAAATAAAAATTGAAATAATATTGTATAATAATGCTGATATTTTGTATCACAATTTTAAAATTAAGAAATTGAATCAGATTGTAAAATAAATAATCTTTGTTATAATGATTTATATGTTTATTAGACATTTACACTTATATTTAGGAATTATTTGTATTATGATATCCAAGTTTATAAATTTATTTGCAGAGAATTATTGCTAAAAACTATACGACATTTGTAATTCTTGAATATTTTGAAACAAATTTGATATGCTAGGTTAAATAGAGCTTGACAGTTGCTACTATTGCTAAATTAAAGGGCCTGAAATGTTTTTTTCTTCAAATATGTTATTACATGTATTGTGCATTTTTTAAGGCATTTCATATATTCAGTGTTATTACTCACAGATTAGTTTAAATGTATATTGTGTATTTATTAGCTTTCAGTATAAAAATAAATATGATAACCCAATATGCATTCCTCCTGAAACACTTACAGATTTCATTACTAAGAGCAAAGAAACCCAT
The DNA here is from genome assembly GCA_029931535.1 of Margaritifera margaritifera. Taxonomy (NCBI): domain Eukaryota; kingdom Metazoa; phylum Mollusca; class Bivalvia; order Unionida; family Margaritiferidae; genus Margaritifera; species Margaritifera margaritifera. The sequence continues at coordinate 138,353 of JAQPZY010001438.1, forward strand.
GATTTTACAAAAAAGTCTTGATCCAGGCTGATCAGATGGTGGGACTTGAACCTGCAACCTTCTGGTCACATGTTGACTGGCTTATCCACTGAGCCAGTGGTTTCCAAGTTATGACTCCAGAAGGGAAAGGACAGACCCAGGAATCCATGCTGATTGCACAGATAAACTTCCATTGTATCATCAAAACAAAACTAATGTGACCTCTAGTCTGTGTGAACATTTTATGATTTTGCTTTGGGATGTTCTTTAATATGTTTTTCTTTTTCAGGGGAACTTTAATGTGTAAATATTTTATTGAAAGTGGAACAATATGACTAAAAGGTCAAGTAGCCCAAGTCCCAATAGAAGAATAACAAGTGCAGGGTCATGGTCTTTCTTAAGGGAAGAGAATGAAAAGTCACATGGGAATTACTCTCAATCACGATCAAGAAGCAGATCACTTTCTCCCCATGTTGGATCTAAACATGATAGAAAAGACAGACAAATTCATGATGGCAGGTATTCAGGGTCACCAACAAGGTCAAGGTCACCTGAGAAAGGAAGATCCAGTTATGTTTCCTCAGAAAATTCAAAGTACGAAAATGGTTTTCACAGGGACTTCAAACCACCGGAGAATGGATTGGTTCCAGATTTTCTGGCAAGGTAAAATTGAACTTTATATTTACTCTTTGTTGTTGACAGATTCAGATACTTTAAACTGTCCACTATGATCCTGGATAACTTCTAAATCTTGTATTATATTTTTACTCATCTTTCACTGAAGAACATTTACAAGCATCAAGTTGACATGTGGTAGATTTTGTTTCGAAGGTGCAATTATTTATGCTGATACTCTTTTATGTGTACATTAGGAAATTTGGTTATATGTTCAGTATACAGAGTTTTTGATGTTGCTAGATATTTTTCTTTTCAATATTTAAGTATGATTATTCATAAAGTTGAAACAAATTGGGGTTGCAATGCAAATCATTCTGGTTTTTGACTGTCTTTTTCCACCAGTTCCTGGTGCTTTTTGTTTGGTTCTTATGTCTTCACCAAGAAGGCAAATGCAAGAGTTAGGATCATTAATATATGTAGTAATACATGAGTTGAGGTTATTAAGATGTGAGTAATACATGAGTTAGGGTCATTAAGATATGAGTAATAAATACATGAGTTAGGATCATTAAGATATGAGTAATAAATACGTGAGTTAGGGTCACTAAGATATGAGTAATAAATACATGAGTTAGGGTCATTAAGATATGAGTAATAAATACATGATTTAGGGTCATTAAGATATGAGTAATAAGTGAGTTAGAGTCATTAAAATATGAGTAATAACTACATGAGTTACGATCATTAAGATATGAGTAATGCATGAGTTTGAATCATTAAGATATGAGTAATACATGAGTTAGGATCAATAAGATATGAGTAATGCATGAGTTAGAATCATTAGGATAAGCAATAATGCACGAGTCAGGATCATTAAAATATGAGTAATGCATGAGTTAGGATCATTAAGATATGAGTAATGCATGAGTTAGGATCATTAAGATAAGCAGTAATACATGAGTTAGGATCATTAAGATATGAGTAATACGTGAATTTGGATCATTAAGATATGAGTAATATATGAGTTAGGATCATTAAGATATGAGTAATACGTGAGTTAGGATCATTAAGATATGAGTAATGCATGAGTTAGGATCATTAAGATATGAGTAATACATGAGTTTGGATCATTAAGATATGAGTAATATATGAGTTAGGATCATTAAGATATGAGTAATACATGAGTTAAGATCATTAAGATATGAGTAATACGTGAGTTTGGATCATTAAGATATGAGTAATACAGGAGTTAGGATTATTAAGGTATGAGTAATACATGAGTTATGATCATTAAGATATGAGTAACACGTGAGTTTGGATCATTAAGATATGAGTAATGTATGAGTTAGGATCATTAAGATAAACAGTAATACATGAGTTAGGATCATTAAGATATGAGTAATACGTGAGTTAGGATCATTAAGATATGAGTAATATATGAGTTAAGATCATTAAGATATGAGTAATATATGAGTTAGGATCATTAAGATATGAGTAATATATGAGTTAGGATCATTAAGATATGAGTAATATATGAGTTAGGATCATTAAGATATGAGTAATACGTGAGTTTGGATCATTAAAATATGAGTAATACATGAGTTAGGATCATTAAGATATGAGTAATACATGATTTTGGATCATTAAAATATGAGTAATACATGAGTTAGGATCATTAAGATATGAGGAATACATGAGTTTGGATCATTAAGATATGAGTAATACATAAGTTTGAATCATTGAGATATGAGTAATACGTGAGTTTGGATCATTAAAATATGAGTAATGCATGAATTAGGATCATTAAGATATGCAGTTATAAAATGGTTTCTGAAAACAGGTTTTTTAGTTTTTTGAGCACGTAAAGTATCAAATATAGAATTAAATGTTGTGTTCTTCCAAGACAGGTGGTCTGTTAAAAGAAGTTGTCTTTAGCACAGTTTAAACTGTAATAAGATGTTCACATACTGTAGCATCATTTGCAGTCATGTTTAGCATCATGTCATGATGTGTCACGAAGTGATCACTTTTAATATTTAAGTTATAATTGAGTAAATTTTTAAATTGTGTTTGTTGACATAAAATGGAAAAATGTGAATTATACCAGCTAAACATAAATGATGTTTATTAAAGGAGGCGTTATAAAAGAGAGCAGATCAGCGAGGTTGGAGCATTAGAATTGTGGGGAGCCTCACCAACACATCGCCCAACAGATGAGTAAGTCTATCCCCCTGTGCGGTATTGACATTTTTATCCTGGTACATGTAGCAAGCACGGTCTACATTGCCTAAAAATAAGTAGAAAATTAATTTACAGAATACAAGTTTTAGTCCTCAGTTGCAACTGCAAGTAGTTTTTTCAGTGTGCTTGGCTGTTGGACAACTTTTTAAAAAGCTACAAAAAATCTGGCATTTTGCTGCATGTCCCACAAAAATACAGGGGTTTCAAACTACTAATGCCTGCAATATTTATTGAATTCTTATACGGCTAAAACACGGTATTGGTGCTGAGAGTAGTCTCACTCACTTAAAAAATTGAAATGTTTGATAGAACATTTCAATGAAGCTCATTATATACCCTAGGGTGTCCCCTAGTCAGATCAAGTTAGATTTAGCTTGAACATGCATGCGATTTTGTTTAACCATTATTTCAATTCATTGGTATAACAACAGTTACAGACACTACACTTGGTGTATAACATGCAAGAAAAACAGCATGAAAACTTTAAAACTTTATTTTTTTTCACAGTAACATCAGTAACAGGATATCAACATTTAAAGTAAACAACATAACTGGAAGTGGTAAACAACTTAATAACAAAATCAAAACATCTATGACAAAGGTATCACTAAGAAAAAAAACCTAACCATGAAACTTTTGCATAACAAACATAAAAGACATAGAATAATCTTATTTAGGCATTTATCTAACACCAAGAAGAATATTTAAACAAACAAAATCATTAATACTGGCCAAAAGTATTGCAAACTTCCATAAGAGTCAGAAGTACATTGTCCATAAAATTGGTTACAGACACTACAAAACTATAGCATTTCAATACAGCTGCAGAACCATACATATCTCCATAAAATTCACTTCAAAAATAATTCAACATGAACACATTGACTAGAATTATTCATTAAATGAATGTTGACTAGTTAATAAAATGATAAAACCACATTGTAACAGGTATATGTCCAATACTTGTGTTAAAATTATGAACTGGTAAATAGCACTTGAAAGTTTAATACTAAATAGTGTTTGTAAGAGTAAAATATTGAAGTATAATGAATGTTCAATAAATCATAGTCACTAAAGTATTGTTCAACCCAAGGTGCTGACTCAAACACAGACCCATATGTGATTGATCTTAAGGTTACAGACACTACACATTAAACCTTGACTTTATATTGTCATTTCAAATAGAAGTGCTTATGATTTTTTTCCAGATTTGACTTGAGCTTAGACAATTCAGCTGCATTAAACTTGAAATGACCCCTTTCATTGACTATTTGTGGAGCTTTTACCCTGTACAAGATAGCATCTAGAGCCTCTTGTGAATAATCATCTTTTTCAGGCCAAACATACATGTTGCCAGACTTTCTCATGTATTTAAGTCTAACTTCGTTATGAAGAATGTCTATTACTTCTGCTAAGTATACATCTAGAGGTCCCTTCTTTGGCTTAAGTCCTACAGCAACAAATTCTCCAGGGTGGTATTTCTCTATTGGTTTCTCTGTGTTGGTTGGTGCTTTTTTGTCAACTTTGATCTTCTTTGTCACAATGTTTTGTCTTTCTGTTGACTTCCGTTTCTTATTAGGCTTTTCGCTTGTTGCTGAGTTATGATCTTTCTGGTTACTTCCTTGTTTTCTTTTCTTGTCATTATTTTCTATTGTTGATGGATTCTTGTCTTTAAGTTGTTTTCCTTTCTGACTTAAATTATCTTTATTGAGTACTAACTTTCTCATTTCCCAGGCATTAACATTTTCGCTGAAGTTGCATCTCCCGTCAACCTTCATGCATTGCTCACAATAACAGCTCAGATTTCTTATGCTCAGTTCATAATCATTGCTTCCTGACTTTACAGCATGTAATTTTCTTGTACCTTGCAGTGTTTGCACATCAGTTTCTTCTCTATTTCTCTCAACATCTTTAACAAGGATGAACTCCCTTCTTGAAACTGTTTTAGCTTCATTATCTGTATTTTCCATTTTCAGTTTCTCTGTACAGAAATGATATACATCTTCTGCACAACCTATCACCTTTCTATTGCTGATTACAGCTCTGTAGCAAGCATTCTTGACTGTCGCACCGAGACCATCGCAAACACTCTTTCCATGTGATGTTTCGAAATAATTTCGTGTTACAGATGGCTTTTTCCTCAGACTTATGTCAGCAAAGGCTTTCTTCCCCTTATACTGGGCAGCACAGCCATCTGTCCACTCATGGATCTCCTCTACTTTCACACCTTTCTTCTTCAGAATTTCTATAGCTTTGTTCTCAAAAGTGATAGCTAAGTCTGCATCATGTTTGGTTTCTTCACTGATGCCAATAATGGCATGCTTTATCTTGAATTCTTTTTCTCCCTGTTTTTCTGTATAGTAACACATGATTGGATGTATTGTAACTTGGTTCCTGTCGAAGAATCCAGATTGTACTTCACTTTGAAAAACACACCCATAGTTCTCACTAAAGTCCATGACCATAGCAATAGAACCCTCACCAATTCTATCAACACAAATTCCCATCTGTTGCTGTTGCCATTTGGCCCTGAAAACGTGCTCTGGATACTCTTGCATGTCAGTTTCTAAGCATGTAATTAATGTTTTTATGTCTGTTTCTTTAGGCACACAGGAGACGCAACGCTTTACTTTATCATCTTTTGCTATTTCTATACTTTCCCATTGATGCCATGATATCTGCCTGTCACTATACTTTTCAACAAATGGTTTAAGGTAACTCTGCAAACATTTCACACCGCATTGTTTGCATTCTCTTCTTAAACATTTAATAGCTGGATTGGTGTCGTATTTACAAAAAGTAGCATCACTTAAGCTTTTCTTATCTACTGAAATTTCATCCAAATCTCCATTTTCTTTCACTGCTTTTTTTACATTTGTTAGTGCCTCACTTTTTAGGGCCACGTTACAGCACTTTTGGCATAAGCATGATCTTCTGCTTGTTTCAGACACCTTTTTAACATTCACTGGTTTCAATTTAGAAAATGAAGTTAATCCTATTTTGTGACTATGGTTCCTTAACTTGTAGTCTTTGTAGGCTTCTTCTAATGTCATAGTCATCACATGTTTTTGAAGTATTTCTTTTTGACCACCTTTTCTTACTTTCACAGTTTCACGTTTATTAGGCACTTCCCTACTGATTTCTGGACTTAGAAAAAAATCTTTCACAGATTTCTTTAATGGAGAGTTAAGTGCATCCCTTCTTCTTTTTCTTTGTTTCGTCTCCCACCATGTAGAACTAGGTTTTTGCCCTTTCACTGATACTTTGAAATACTTTTTTAGTCTGTGTCTTTTATATTTCTTCAGTAATGCGTCACAAATGATGTTGTATGCATGTTTCTTTGCACCCCCTTTCCTTGTTTTCACTTCTGAAATGCTCTCTGACACAGATTGTATAACAGTATCTGTCAATTCAAGTTTTTTTCTGCAATCCGGTGTCATTATCATTATATTCCTATTTAGAAACTTTGATGTTGATGGAGATTCAATTAATTTACTTATGATGACTGCTTTTCTCTTTGGGGTATTTGGTAATACTTCCTTTACCTTTTTTAATTGTCTGTACAGAGTTGCTTTAGGTAACACTTTATTCATTGGTGAATCTCTGGCTGACCCAGTATTTCCTATTTCACAATCAGTCTGAATACACTCTTGCTGTATACTTTCATTCAGTTTGATACGCATTCTCCATGCTTGGGTTCTTTTCACAGCTTCTTTCTTCTTTCTACTTAATTCAGCAGTTTTCGGACTTCTTAAATCAACACTCTTATTAACCGATATTGCCAGGGCTGCTTTTTCTTTCTTTTTCTGGCGATACCTTTTCATTTCTTCACGTTTTTTCCTTCTTAATTCTTGTTGAAGATTTGAATCGGAAAGTGATTGCTGTTTTTTTAGTAGTCTTGCATCTTTTCTTCTTTCTCTATCAACCCTTTTTAGCTCCTCATGTTTCGCCTTATTTTCCCTCTGTTTTTTTCTCCAGGCTTGTACCTTTAGCCTCATCTTCTCCCTTCTAGCTTTAATCTTCTGTTCATCTTCTTCTGGCTTATCTTTGCTTCCTAAAAGCAAACAACTTCATTCTCATTTTTGTTCCTCTATGTATACGGATGAAATTTAGACTTTACAAAACATACTTGTAATGAGTACGCAATATGCTTTCATACATAAGCAAACTGGAATAACCTGTAGATTCTTAAAGAAAAGTATCTGATTGAAAAAGAAATAGCATAAAACCTGATGATTATTCAATGTTCTAGCATTTACAATGATTGCACACTTTCCTTAATAATGTAAACAACAGTCGGGTCAATTCACATGTCTAGTAGTGTCTGTAACCATTTGACAATATCAGCAATGTATCCAATACTAAGTCTGAGCTCATTGAATTCTCATAATATTTCTGTTTGAATTTACTAGTCTAATGATATGGAATGCAAAAATACTCAGTTTCAATTGCATATTGTAAGAAATCACTGAAAATGTTGCCTGTTATCAGAAATCTAGATGAAAGAAACTATAAATATACCAAAATATTACAAATTGCAGACAGACAATATGTCAAAATTTAGCCTTACACATCAATACTGTAATAGGAAACATAATTTGGCTTCATTTTTTTTAAAAAAAACAGGGATAAAGTCATAGACAGTATGAAAAGGGGATATTGGTTACAGACACTACAATTTAAGAGTGTGGTTTACCATTCAATACAAACTTACCAGAGTTGTTCCCAGAGGTTTGCTTTTGTCGTCTTCCCATGTCTTAGGGATGTACCATGGTAAAGAACAGAAAAAGTAATTAGGCAGCTTCTTCTAGGATAAGAAATTCAGGTTACATTGTCTTGTAGTAAATTACTCAAACAGACAGTGCTGCAAGAATGATGCAATATTCAATCAAGAGAGTTATTGCATCACTTTTTTGCTCTTGGCTGCAGAGGTAAATAGATGATGCAACATTACATCACATAAGATGGAACTTTCTATTGAGAAAAACAATGTTTTAATGACAAGTAGAACAATACTTTTATCTTTCATTTTTATACCTGTTTGTGTAGTGTCTGTAACTTTTTTTATTGAGTTGCTGTTTTTTAATGGTACAATACAGCACCACCAATTTTGGCCAACTTGGACATCACATGGATACACATGAGCCTTTGTAGGATTTATACTTTTCCATAATGAAACAACAAAATTATTGCCATATAAACTTGTAAAGGTTACAGACACTACAAAATTTAGAACTGGAAAGTTTGACAAAGAACAAGCTCTCAATCGAATATCTTGGCTAGCCATGTGATTTAAATGGTTTTACTACTTATTATAATATAAAGTCGAGTTCTAGATGTCAATAAAAGTTATAATGAATGTTATTTTGTACAAAATGTTGGCATATAACAACAGATTAGTGTTTGAATTTCAGTGTTGAAACAAAACTTCTACTGACGGTATTTTGCTTATAAAATCCATAATATTTTACCGATTTCTTTAATTCAAGAAGCAATATTTGCAGGATAGAATTCCGCATAAAACCAGACCAATAAATGCATAATTTCAGTATGATATTTAGAGAATTCTCTATTTTATATTCAAGCTTTTTTCGAGTGAGACTACATAACGCTCAAAAATGGCCATTTTTAGAGCTTGTTTCCATGCATATCTCAACAATGGGTTACACTAACCTCTTGAAATTTTCAGGAAAGTAAGAGAGGTATATGCCAGGCTTACCAATCTTTAAAATTGGTTCATATCTTGTTTAATTTTTCTATTTCATGCATATAACATGAAAATTCCTTTATCAGCACCAATACCGTGTTTTAGCCGATAACACTTATTGGGTTTAGATAACTTATTCGTACATGCTTTATAACAGGTTATGAAACAACAGACTAGGAAATTTTGAAGAAAAAAAAATTGGCTAGTTTTTACTGAGTTTAATTAAAAGTTTTGAAACAAAAGCACACATTAGGAATGGTTCTGGGGATTTATTTCAAATGTTAAACCTAACTCGGACTTGTGGTTGTAAACCTGCAAAATGCTTGTTAGATCCCAATCTTCCTAATAGAAAAAAATCTAAATTAGAAAAGGAAACACAATGCTCAAAGATTTTTTTTTATCCAGACACAGGGCCAGTGGATTTAAAAGAAATCACTTGCCCTGACTCAAATTCCACTTGCTCCAGAGGGTCATATTTTTTACTATTATTTTGACCACAGTGGCCATCTTGAATATCTTGTTATTGCTACTCTTACATGGATGATTGTATCAGCATGGGGTTTTCATTAAAAGACTTCTTATGATATCTAGATGGTCATAAATAAAAATGGTGCTGATCTGACATCCAGCATGGTCACCATGGCAGCCATCTTAAAAGTCTTGTATTACATCATAACTTGAACACAAAGTCATATTGACATGGGGTTTTCACCTGAAGACTTCTTTTGATGTTTAATTGGTCTTAAATGAAAATGGTGTCGATCTGACATCCTATGTGACCACCACAGCAACCATCTTGAAAATCTTGTTATTGCTACTTCTCCTGAATGGAAAGTCATATCTTTAAAATATTGTTATCTCTACTCCTCTGTGAAAGGATGGCTATATCAAGATGGGGTTTTCACCAGGAGACTTCTTATGATACCTAGTTTGTTGTAAATGAAATTAGTGCCAGTCATACATCCAATATGGCTGCCATGACAACTGTCTTAAAAGTCTTCTTTTCACTACTCCCCCTGAATGGATGATCATTATGACATGGGGTTTTCACAGAGTCCTAAATGAAAATTGTGCCAGTCATACATTCAGTATGGCTGATATGACGACTGTCTTAAACTTGTTTACAATTTTGGTTTATTTTACTTCATTACAAGTAGTGTTTTCTCAAGGTTCTAATGTAAACAAATACTCATTACCAAAATAGTTTAGGCTTTACAGTGAAGTCAAACTTGTCAACAGCGGCCACCCATGGGAAAAGGCAAAACTATTATTATTATTATTATTATTGTTATTATTTTATTAAGATTGTTTTATGTGCACTATTCAACAAAATCATAAAATACGCATATATGTTGCTCTCTCCCAAATTTATGTTCCACACAAGATTACTGTATTCTGCTCACTTTAATCCATTTTATAAATTAAATCATCACTGACTTAAAACAATCACCGATCTTAGCTTGTGTTTTGTGCACCATGACTTACAGCTTACATATGACTGTAAAACAGAAGACTAACTCTTTCATCGACCAACTTGTATAAGTTTCACTTGGAAGAAAACAGCTGTTTACACTTTAAAAATAATATCTCGAGAAGCCAATGGCTCAACTCGCCGAGATCAGTAGACAGTTGGCTTATGTGAGAAGCATGTAATGAATAGGAAATCCAAAGAAGCAGCATATGGCTATTCTTTGTGACCCATGAACCAAATCTTCGCCGGACTTTACAGACAAGTTTTTAATATTGAATGACCCCTGGCCCTAATAAAAAGGAATGTAACTCGTATCTCTTCTCAAAGACGAACTTTTCTTCATAAATAGCTTTTATTCACAGGCATTTAGATGAAGATATCGAACTATACCTGTCACACTGGCACATTTCTGCTGCGTGGCACAACTACTTTTCCCACCATCCAGCAAACACAATGCTTCAACCCTCTACCCTAATAATTAAAACTACCTCGCTTTCAAATTTGACATATTGACACCTTTGAGTTACACTGTCAACATGACTGAAGTTACGAGTACAAATGAGATAATAAATGTTTGCACATTGATTCACATGATATTCCTTTATCTAAACAATTCCTTCCTCATGAAGCAAAAATTCTGTTTGCATAGACTGAGAATTCACAATAGATATGCTCTAGTGACCACTTAAGGCAGGGAGAAACCAGTGTTTGGTTAGGAAACACCTGGCTGCTGACCGCGTAATGCAGAGTGACCTTTACATTCAGGACATTTTTATAGGAAATTAGCTGGGGGTAAATTAGAACGACTGTTGTAAATAGGTGACTGCTGAGTAAAAGTGTCCATTAGGACTGTTAGAACAGGTTTGACTATTTTCAAACAACATGTGGGTCTTTTTTACTCAAATTTTGATTCCATTTCACTTGAAGGAATGTTTTCCTCTAGGTCCTGTGTCAACCAGTGTCTGATTGCTTTATCAATGTCCTCCATACTGACTGGATCAGTAGATTTTATGTTTATAAGCATTTGAAGACTGTCTTGCCTTAAACAATTTCTCTCAACTTTATATTTGTGTTATTTTTCATGAGACTGAATTCATGTTCGTATTCTGCTGTTAAGGGGCTCACAGTTAACATGATTTCCAGCAATTTCACAATTTATGCATATTCATGTTTGGAATTATTAATAATTGTGGCATACACCTCTGCTCTTGGGATCTCTGACAGTGTATTTCATCATGATCTGTAGGGAAGAGTATTTTGGGGTCTTGGAGTAGTTTCCTTTATCTGAAAGCTGGACAAATCTCCACATCAATCAAAGATGAAAACAAATGAAGTCAGAGAGCCATGTTTTTTTTTTTATAAATTTCAATAAGTAAAAAACAATAGCTTCAAGTTTCATAATTAGTCCATGTCATAGTACATTAAGTCAGTGGATGCATCACAATTACACAAAACACCCATTCCATATGTTAGTAGAATTAGTAGCTACCAATTCTTTGAGTGTAAGGCATTAAAATACAATGTAACTGTTGCTATTTCTTTATGGTGAAAACATTGACTTGTGTGCTTTTATAAGTAACAAATACCCTAACTTAGAATAATTATCAAACAATCGCATAGGTACCACTTGTTATATTTAACCAATGATGCATTACCCTATAAGCTTGAGCAAGGTACAGCTCATTAGTCATGAAGAACATGTGAGAACTAATTATAGGTAACCGATGAAATATAGAGAACAGAAATAGTATTGTTCCCCATTCATTGGTCACATGCATTCAAGAACTTGAAAATCTGTAGGCACACTAAAGGTTTTTATCGACCAAAATAGATGCAGGGCTGAGCAAATCCCATAGCCCGACGTCCCAGACTATTCATTTTTGAAGTCGGGCAAGTACAATTTTCCAAGTCAGTAGTCCGGAACAAGTGCTTTTTAAAAAAGTCGGGCAAGTCCTTATTTTCGTGCTTTAATCACTATATCTACCTTTATTTGGCCAATCCGGGTGTACTGAATACTTGATTCTACCCCTTTTCATGTATACATTTACATTCTGTATAACACATAAATGTGGTCAGTGATCATTTTCGCATATGCGCACATTCTGTTACCGCTTGACTGCATATTGAACTAAGCAACCAAATTATCAGCAAATCAAAACACGTCAAACAAAAGAAAGCCAGTATGATCAATAAGAAGTGTTTTAAGCGACTTTGTTGCATTGTGTTTACTCAAACCAGATCCTCACGTGCAGCTCACTATGATTTTAATCCAGCAAATCAGTGTAATTAAATTAATGAAAGGTACTTTACCGACATCAGTGTTGGTTTCCTTTATGAACTGATTAAATGACAGTAATGATTCTTTAATTTTTAATTGCTTATACAGATGATTAACTTCCACGTGCGAAATTGTGTTTGAAGCGAAACAATTAGGCTAATTAATGAGCTGTCTCTGTTCATATTTAAAAGAGAAAATGTATGTTATGATCACTTTAGAAGTAGTTGTCAGGCAAGCTGATAGTTACTCTGTGGATAAAATGAGTTTGCTAAATTATTTTCGCAAGGAAGGTAATAAGGGCGATTCGGGATAAAATGTAAGACTGCTACTGAATGTATGGTAGCTATTTCTCTATAGAGACATAAGCAGAATCTTTGAGATGCTTTAGAGCATTTGACTACTGGCACTTTCCTCATGAGAGGGCAGCTCTGTTGAAATATGGGAGGAAAGACTTGCAGGTTCTTCTTAATCATCTTCAGGGCTGAGCAAATCCCATAGCCCGACGTCCAGGACTATTCATTTTTGAAGTCAGGCAAGTAAAATTTTCCAAATCGCTAGTCCGGGACTAGTGGATGAAAATTTTTTTTGCTGCCCTGAGATGCCACTTTGTTGGTGGGACAAACCTGATGGGCAACTAATTTGAAATATGGGGCTTGATCTAGATTTAGAGGGGCCATGGACATTGGACTGTCCAATATTTTTCAGCTGGAACACTTTATTTGCATTTATGACTATTAATTTTCAATTTTCTTTATGGGAATAATTCATTTTATCCTAATTTTCCTAACAAGTTTGCATTATATTATGTGAAAAATTCAAAGCTTGTATTTAATTCTTCTGTAGGTTTGGTGGTGATGAAGATGATGCCACTTCAGAAAATCAGTCAGTGCAATCAGAATCGGAGTCCGACAGTGACACAGACTCATCAGAAGGTTAGAGATACAGTAAGATGTCAATAAATGAATTACCAGAACCAAAATAACCTTGCCAACTCTTTAGCATAGCATTTCCTGTAAAACTAATGTGTTTCTTTTGAAACTATTGCCACTTTACCAGAGAGCCATTATTGATTGATTGTGAGAATTTAATGCAGATTGGATAAAAAGTCATTTAGTTTCTTACAAATAGAATTTGCACACATTCTATAGTGGACACATTCCAGGGGTCTAACAATTAGGATGACATGCTTTCTGCATGTTGTCATGGACAACATTGGCTAGCCATCCATTGGAATTTTGAATGAACAAGACTTTAATTACAGTTGGTGGTAGATAAGTGGAGTTCGAGGATTCATCGGTTTTCTGTGTTCCAATCAGGACTTTTCACCCATCGGGACTAACATAGTGTCTCTTGAGCATTGGCTTTTGTTCTTTCTTTCATGATCATTTTTCATGCAGTCATTTATCCAGATAATGAGTCTGGATAAATATTGCAGGGGTTGAAAAAGGGTTGCCGAGCAGATTTTTTTGGTTTACTAGTAACTTAATGTAGTTGCCTCCAAGATTACTGTAATAAAAACTATTCAACAACTTTTGTCACATATATAATCAGTCCTAACTGCACACAATACTTGTAACTCACCATCAGTCTTGCTAATGGAAGGTGTTGTGCATGTTATTTAAGATCAGCAAATGTTGTCCATCAGGTTTCTGTTTGTTGGTCAGCCCTGCCCAGATACGTCTTCATATTTCATGTTTATCTGAGTTTACATCAATATGGTTCATGTTACCATTTATCCTGTATCTAAACTGTGAGCTAAATGTAAACTTTCCATGTGGGATTCTTGTTTATCGATTTCGTCTCAACCCAGTATAGAATGCAGTGAAAATTGTGATTGGTTTAATTCTTTATACACCGCTCCCTCGATAACTCGCGCACAACAGTGTCTAAAAACATAGACCGCACTATAAGCAAGGGCGCGAGTTACCGAGGGACCTCAAAATAATTAAGAAACTGATGCCATCCCCGCTGGACATCGAGAAAACCGCAGTGGGGGTGGGTAACGGGGTTGTTTAATGGCGGAATACTCGTTTTATAATTACATTGGGAATAATTGTCAAGAAAGAGCTTTTTCTAATGTAGTTGTTTGCTTTTCTGTATAAATTACCTTTATTTTCAAGATAACGAACCTCTGAAAGATCGTTAACAACATTAGTCCAAGCGGTTTCAACAACACGTGTACGCGATACATTGTGTATTACGTCACCGCTTTTTGTTGTTGTTGATTCACAACTAAACAAGATTCCTTTTTTAAAAAACTATTGACATTTATTTCGTGAAACAACCGTCAACATCGAACCTCGATTTATTTATTGTTCCATTTGTAAAATATGGATGCCGTGATTTCATATCAAGTAACAGTGAAACTTCGTCTTATCCTTGAGGAAATCCCTGAGTAGTATGTTAGAAAGTTCAATACAAACTCTGGAACTCGCTTCTCTGTAATGAACTGCATTTGTAAAACAAAGCTTTTATTCTCCAAGTACTCATTTGGCTTGGTTGCCTAACTATTTTTGATTACATTTGTGAATGAGTAGGCTAATTTAAGGTAGTTTAATTATATTACTTACATTATAATATTTATAACAGTGTTCGATTGATCAATTGAAATGAGTTGACCTGACACACGGCCGTGACCGCTAGCTCTTACGCAGGCAGGATTTGCACGCCTTTTAACTTTTCTGTTATTCCACCCCCTTTGTTTGATTTGATACAAAAGACGTAATTAACGTGATAATACAAAGCAGGTCTGCTATTAATTGAGTGTAACAACACAACATATACTTCCGCAAGTCGGAGATAAAAACAAAAAAGGTCGGCACATAATTAGATTCTGACGGAAACGCTCGCTGCGATAGTTGGGTCGGTTGAATTTTAATTTTCACGTTTGAATACAAGAGGGCTTATAGCATTTATGATGATTACACTGAAACCGAATTAAAAGATAGAACTAAAACACATATTTCACTTGACAAAACTTATTTAATTGGTATTTATTTTTAAAGTGTTGCCACCAGTAGGCTTTAGTGACATTTTAATTGATCGAAATTTCCTCGAATATTGTTATTTATAGTGTACTGAGAATGTTGTTTGGAAAGAAAATTGAACAAAATATTTGACTTCTTATTAAAAGTTGAAAATTTCATGATGATGATTCAAATGTATGGGTACTAACCACTGGTTTTGACGATAAAACGAGCGATATATTAAGGTTTCATTTACAAAATTTTGATCGCGATTTTTTTTACCTTCAACAAATAGGGTCAAATTTTTTTTGTTCTTTTTTTTTTAATTTTAATTTTCTTGTTAAAAAAAAAGGGATCCATGTCTGGTCCGCGTTATAAGCGGGTTCGAGAGTTATCCAGACACGAGTTATCGAGGGAGCGGTGTATTTACCATAATTTTTTAGCTTAAGTTAGCGAATAGAAACAACTGTCACATGCTTTAAAACAAGTTCCCATTTCTTCAACAGACCGATGAGAAAGCATAATACTAGACAATAGGCATTCAGTCTGTCAAGTCAGGGATGAAAGATGCCTCTATCATATGTTGGTGTATTGACAAAAGATGAACATTCATGAGTCTTGTTTCTTTAAGGGTTCACCCTGAGGGGCTGGTAGAATGGACTGTGAATACTTCATCAGATAATGAGTAGCCAACACATGTGGATTAGTGTAGCTTCTTACAGATAGAAATAACCCAACACTCAACTGCTCAAAATAAGGAGATAATTCAGGCTGTAGTTACCCAGAGGGACAATTTAATGATCAAATGTTTGTCACAGGAAGAAACATAAAATTCCATTTTAATTTTTAACATGATCGTTTCTTAATAGTATTTGTCAGTTGCTCACCTGGGCTTTCACACCGGGAAAAATGGTTGCCCAGCATTAATTTTTAGTTGTCCTGGGCACATGGGCAATGGATTTTTTCTATTCATGTAGTGTTTTACTGTATACATTAAAACTAGTCAATAATAGATATTCAAGCGACAGGTCTTTGTTCTTCATACACAAGTGTCTTTTATATGGAAGAGCCTCTTGTTAGCTGTATGTTTGCATACATTTATACATGCATGTAATATATTATTTTCTTAGCAGTAATAAATAATGGTTCTACTGCTTTTAGCTGATGGTAAGACCATACATGTGTGATGAGTCCACCTCAATGTTATGATATTTTAGCTCATGTCTTATTGTCTGAGAATAAGCTGACACCTTATTTTCAACAAAAAAAAGTTCAGAGTGGCCTCTTGGATTTAGGTTGTCCCCTTGGTTTTATGATAGGAAAGATATTGTACATAGTTGGTTTCATATTTTATTGTGCTTGTGTAGTGAAATATTCTGGACAAGTCTGACTGTTTTATTGTACTTGTGTAGGGAAATATACTGACCAAATGAGAGTTTTGTTGTGCTTGTGTGGGGAAATATTTTGGACAAGATGGAATGTTTTTTGTGCTTGTGTAGGGAAATATTCTGGGCAAGTCCAAATGTTTTATTGTTCTTGTGTAGGGAAATATTCTGGACAAGTCAGTATCATATTGTGCAAGTTGGAGAGCAAAATATATTTTTTCACTTGTTCAAAACATTTCCTTGCTTACTCTGCATACTAAACAAACATTCACAACAGTTAAACCAGTTTTCAAAGCATTCATGAAGTAGGTAAGTTGATCTTATCTTACTGTGCAACAGAAGTTGCACTGAATGTTCAGATGCACTGGTCTCGAAAACAGGTGACATGTCCTGTGCATAGAAAATGTATTGATACTCCAGACGTTTGAAATAGTATATAATTTGCCTGACCATCATAAAAGAGTTACAGAAGTGAAGTTTTTGTGTTATCAACCTGTAAATATTTAAGGGTTATTTCAGAGGAAAGTGATTATATACACCAGGCATGTGCAACTACATCCAGGGCAAGAGCTGGATAAGTAATTTTTAAAGCCACACTGTATGATATAAATAAGTAGATAAAACCAGGTCACAGGCCATAGGTTGCACATACCTGGTATACACAATTGTTTAACTTTGATAATCCAATTTTTACTTAGATCATGACTAAAATAAAATAACCTAAAATTTTGCTATATGGCAATCATAAAATAGAATTCATTCATGAGAAAAACATTTTAAGAGGTTATACATTTCCGTTGTGAAAATACAAAATATTTTTAGAGATTGAAATTTTTTACCTATGTTTTTTTTCTCATAGAACAAGTAGTTGTAGTGATCAGGGGAGGTAACTATTTCTTGGAATGCCAATACATAAGAACAAAATAGAAGAGCATCACTGTTTTATGGTAACATAAACATAAATTGGATCAGCATAAAAAAGTGAAATGTATCAAACTGATGGAAAGAAATGCTTGAAGCAAATAAATGGAGTACAGATGTCCCCAAAGCTAAATTACCATGGCATTTCCAGTGGAGCTATGCTTGCGGTGGTTTTTCTTGCAACAGGTGCGTTACTTTGCAACTGTCCAATATTAACAGTAAAAATGAGAAATATTGCACAATTGTAAATAACAGGGACTATTAATATGATGCATAATAAACTAAGACTTTAATGAACTTTTTCAATTGGCATTCCATTTAGCAAACATACAAACTGGTGCACATTGATAAAAGCTCTTTTGAGAAAAGTTTCAGTTATCATTATATAATCTTGTTTCAGTTCTAGAAGCTTGTTGAGACTATATAGGTTATGTTTAGTTTAGCATTCTTTTCTCAGGCAGGGAGTACATTTACGGCTTGATCTTGGGTTATTATAACACATTTCAAAGTTAGGTCACTGTTATAAACAGTTTGCTCTCAGAAATTTTTTACAGTGATTATGTTCAGGACTGAAGTAATTTTGATTGCTGTATATTGATATTATTTATTTTCAGATGAAAGAAAGAAGAAGAAGAGGAAAAAAGCCAGCAAAAAGAAAAAACATAGAAAACACAAAAAGAATAGGTATTTAGTTCTCAGAAGCATGAAAAGAATATGTCTGTTTATCTTTCTTTGGTCATAAGATGCCTGTTTTTTCTTCAGCAAAAAATGGACTTGAGATTGGGTCTGTTTACATTAAGATTGCATTGATGTCATTTTAAAGTTAGAGTTTTCACTTCCAGTGTTAACTGGCAGTAGTTGCATTTAAATAGAGTAAAATGTCACAGTTAAGACCACAGATCAGACTTGGAAAATTGGCCTTAATTTGGAGGTGCTGTCCTTTCAGAGAATAAGTTTCCTCATTGGCATAGTAAATGGGACTTAACAAATGTGGCTGCTTTTTGGGAACGGTCTGTGTTTTTGGGTCATCACAATAGGAGGTTTCACTTTAGTTAGTTAAAACAAGATAATTATTATAGCAGAGTAGCTTGTTAACATGTATTTACTTTGGGGTGACAGAATGATGTTTTATTATATTTGAGAATGCACAATAATGATTTTTTTTTTTTTAAGTGAGATAATAACTATTTGAGTCAAAACATTAAATCGTGTAAACAACGTTAATAATTAATGATTAATATACACACTTCTAAGCCATATAAATAATTAAACTAAACATTTTTTTAAATCAGTATATGTTTGTATATTGCAGATCAGATGAGGATGCATCCTCAGAAATTAACACCAATGACTCTGATTCTGATGCTGATGCAGACTCATCAGAAGGTATAAAAAACAGTTCTCTTCCAATTTGTATATCCCGGCCATATCTGTGGAGTGTGTACAGAGTGATACCACTATCCATCTGTCTCACCATGTCTTGTCGCATCAAGTCCCTTGCAAATTTCATTTCTGCTCCATAACTTTTTAAAGACTTCATGGATTGAAACCAGGTTTGGTTTGAAGCTTTACATAAGAAGACATACGTCAAATCCAATTTAAAAAAAAATTTCTGCCAGATTTACAGAGTTATGTTATTTTTCTACTTGGCACTTTACCCTTTAATAATTGCATCATGTTGGCAGAGGCATTCATGTTGAATGGACACATTCAAGTCATGTTTAGCAATTCTTTTTTTAATAAGCAAAGATAGCTTCTTACCATATTCCCCATGTTTTTTCGTAAGAAAATGAATGTAAAACATGTTTAGTTTCATAAATGAAAAAACGTGCTGCACACATGCACAAAATTTAAAGGTTCCACACATGTTAAACATATGTGATGTCACACATACTGTATGTTAAACAGTATCTATATAAACTAGTTCACAGAAATAGAAAAATGTGAAAAGCAAGCTTGTCCCAGTGATTGCTAGCACATTTGAATTGCATGATTTTGCATATGTGCAGTGTATGCATTACTTATGTTTTACATATGTGGATGACATACAGTATATCTAATATATGTCTAACAAAAACATGTGGCAACTTTGTAGTATACATAATTAGGGCAGTTTTATGTTTTCTGATGTGATTTTGTATGGTGAGTGGTGCTCAACTATCAGAGTTGTACATGCCAATGGAGGGCAAGTCTTTCTTCGTTATCTATGAAACATCTTTTGGTATTTAATTTTTTTTATAAATTATTTATTTGGTAATTGATTATCATTTCTTTAATTTATTTAGTAATTGATCACCATTCCCCTAATTTATTTGGTAAATGACCACCATTACTCTAATTTATTTAGTAATTGATCACCATTCCCCTAATTTATTTGGTACTTGACCACCATTACTCTAATTTATTTGGTTATTGAGCACCATTACTCTAATTTATTTGGTAATTGATCACCATTCCCCTAATTTATTTGGTACTTGACCACCATTACTCTAATTTATTTGGTAATTGACCACTATCCCTATACTTTATTTGGTAATTGATCACATTTCTTGATTTAACCATCTTAAATAGTTTGCAAAATGCAGTTATTCGCTGGAACACAACTGCAAGGAATTTTAAAAGTCAGCCTTTGGGCCTTAATATTTTTCCATATGTTGTAGAAAATGTTTCATCATAGTGTTCTTGATACTTTTCGACTTGGAGTGATTTCAGTTCCCCCTTGCTTATGGTATAGCATCCATTCTCTTTTACCAAATATAGTTTGTATTACTAATAATTGTAACAAACTTTATGACCTTACAATAATTAGTAACAAAGTATAGAGCCACTTGTCATTTGTGTCAGTTGTATGTCAAGGGAAGCAACTCAAATTTTGTTCAATGATTGTATGATAGTAGTTATCTCTCTTGGATATTGTTCCACTCAAGGTAATACTTGAAACATTAGTAGCAAATGCTTTTAAATTAAGTCAAAATAATTTTCAAATAATGTATCAAATGTTAATATAAATTCTCTAGTGGCATATAAATAAGAGAAAATTTAGAACAAATAGTATAAAGATTATTTAGACCAGTGTGTTTTCAATAGTAAAAAAGTACTATGAACAGCAATATCTCTGGAGTTATATTCTTCCATATGATCTTGTCTAAATTGTTATCAATTCAACCCATGTAAGCCATCAGTATTCCCAATACTTTGATTTCTAAGATTGTAATAGTGAATTTTATTTTCTTTAATGAAGAGGAGAGAAGGAAGAAAAAGAAAAGCAAAAAGAAGCATAAAAAGCACAAGAAGAGGTGAGTAGTTTTGATGATACAATTTTTGTTTGGGTTTCTTTGCCCTGTTTATCAATTTGGAGATGTCTTGTGTTTCCTTCTCTTTCATATGAGACTTTTGGATGTGCACTTAGACTTCCTTATTTATATATTGCTTTTTAAAATTTTCTTAAGGGGTGATTCCTTTTGTCTTAGGTACTTTTGTTTTACAAAAACTTGCTGGGGGGCCCCGGGGGGCCGAGTGGTCTAAGGCACTCGCCTTTACCGATCACTGCTATCTCACCTCTGTCCGCGTGGGTTTGAGTCTTGGGCTCGGCCAATGTGGTTATGTGAGAAAGCTTGCCAGTAGCTTCC
Organism: Margaritifera margaritifera; assembly: GCA_029931535.1. Taxonomy (NCBI): domain Eukaryota; kingdom Metazoa; phylum Mollusca; class Bivalvia; order Unionida; family Margaritiferidae; genus Margaritifera; species Margaritifera margaritifera. The sequence goes on from JAQPZY010001438.1 coordinate 159,548, forward strand.
TGTGGATCAGTGGTTCTTACCGGGATTTTTTCCGGGTTCTTCCTCCACCAGATATACTGGCCACCGTGTATAGCCTATCATGTGCTGAAAAATGGCGTTAAACCCATAAAACCAAACCAAACTAAAAACTTGCTGCTTCAGTCTCATTTTATGTCATGTCTCACATATTGAATTTTCTTCTTGACAGTTAGAGCTTTATGTTACCCCTCTTTATTTGTTTTTATGCTCCCACTGTATGCAACATATACATCTTGATTGGTCCTGTCTGTCCATACATCCATATCCAAATGTCAGTCCTTTCTGAGAACTTTGTTAGCAAGATTACATAAAAAACACTCAACATAGACAAATGAAATTTGACTAGCACATACATATGCAGATAACCTTATTAGATTTTATGCCATTACAGCTATATTTCCATTTTTTTTACACATTTTTGAACTTTATTGGACTTGGACCATTTTTTTACAAAAACCGTGTTAGCATGATTAAGCAAAAGCCACCTTAGGTAGACAAATGAAATTTTATAGCTGTATTGGTTTTCATATGTAGCTTACCTGTTTAGAATTTCAGGCAATCTCAGAAAGTTTTAAATTTTTGCACAATTTTTTAACATTTTTAACTTTGACATTTTGTGACAAAATCCTTGTTAGCACGATTCAGTAAAAACCATTCAAGGTAGAGAAGTGAAATTTGTTAGGCATATTTTTATTGATATGTAAATAACCTGATTAGATTGTTTTCTAACAAAACCTTTGTAGGTGGACAAATGCACTTTTATTGGCATATTAGTTTTCATATGTAGATGACCTGATTTGATTTTCAGGCCATTATATAAATTTTCCATCTTGATACTTTTTTGAACTTTTGAAAAAAAAAACTTGCTAGCACGATTAAACAAAATCCACTTAAGGTGGACATATGAAATATGGCTAGCATATTTGTATGTACTGTATATGTGGATAACAGAGATCATGAAATTCTAATGGCTCTTACCGGACATTTTTTTCCTGAAAATTAATGTGGCAGCCATATATTTGTGAAATTTAATATAAAAACATTCAAAGGAGATATAACAAGTTATGACAAAAAGAAAATATTCATATACCTAATTATTAAATGTACCGGAAAATGTGTCATTTTCAGTTCTCGATTTGCTGATGCTTTAGTGTTAGTATTGTCACTCCATGATTAACAGGTTTCCTCTCTAACTAAGTAGTTATAAAAATCTTTTTTTCTTTCAGAAAATTATGCTTTAGAATTTCTTCTTCAAATATGTTACCCGATCATAATACCTTAGGCGTACTACCACTACTTCTCTAATCCAGCCCTCCAAGCTATAATGTTTAGCAGTGGGAGCTAAATGTTGTCTGGACCATATGTGGCAGTCAGACAAAGTGATCTCTCCTTGATAAAGGGGGTTTGCACCAATCCTGTATGTACCCCAGTTACTACTTCCACTCATGCCAGGTAGTACACTCTCTTTCTCGTGAGAGACCTCACAAACCAACTTAAGGAATTTTGGTATTCAACATTAGAGCAAGTTGGATGAGTTTCTCATCTCAGGGAAGCATACTCAATCTATATTTCCAACTTTTTCTTGCTCCTTTCTATTGGCGACAAAGTTTTTCTAGCTAGTGTAGAATTACAACTTTGTTGTAAAGATACAGATAGGCGCCCTTTTGTAGTTACCTGCATGAGTCGCTAGTATGTTCGCTCAGTAATGTGTGCTCAACTCGGGATATTTGTAATATAAATTATAGGCTTATATAGTCATGCACATAATATTTTGTGTATAGAAAACTAATGGTTTTGCAGCATCCTTCTCAGTAAGGTTAATCACAGCATGCATGTCTGTATAAATTCCACTTCAGTCGGACATATACAAGTAAGTTTTCTATGGAAAATTTATAGTCATGCGTCCAATTCATATTTATTTAAAGTGACTCTTTGATGACTTTACTGTGTAGGCCGACACTTGGGCCCTTGCTTACAGGTAAGTTTTCTCTAGATAATTTGTAGTCATAGTGTCCACTTCATAGTTATTAAAAGCAACACTTCAGTGACTTTACCTGTACAGGCAGTCTCTTGGCCCTTTCTTACAAGTAAGTTTACACCAGATAATTTGTATATTAGCATCCACTTCGTAGTTATTGAAAGCGACACTTCACTATCTTTACCTGTAGAGGCTGAAACATGGGCCGTTTCTTACATGTAACTTTCCACAATATAGTGTAGTAGCCCAGTTATGTCCACTCTTTGAGTTCATAAAGCTGGACGCATGGTTGGCTACACCTGTATAAAATATTGTCTGCTCTATTCATTTTTACAGAATGTAGAACATGGCAGGACTAAGCGCAAACAGTGTAAACACTTGAAGGGCGTGGATGATAACCATAGTACATGTCTAGCATGTGTGGGTTGCCACTTGGGTAAATACATTTCAGTATGCACTGTTTGGACTGGAAGTCAGTGGGCTTCAGCAATGGGAGTACAAGCTAAAAAGAAGGGAAAGTGCTGAAATGCACTGTTAGATACGAGGACTCAATTAGTATCAATGCTGACGTCACCTCTGTAAATAATTTTCTGTTGAATGAGTATCGCAGACCACAGGACTCACCACCCAATAAGCAATCCAGGAGATCCCTTTCTGCGACAGCTACAACCCCAGCTGCAGCCTCAACACCTCAACTTGACAAACCATTTTTGGCAGAACCATTAGGCCTGATACCACATGGGTTCGACGGACAATTGTCTCTACCGGCTACATATGAGCGAGATTGAGATCAAATCAAGCCAACTCAGATGCTGTCTCGCACGATGCAAGTAAGGACCGGTTTTGTGGATCAAATATCCCATAACCCATCCCAGGTTAAAGATCTGGACAACGTCATGGAAAATAAACTGGCACTGTTCCGCCATGATCTGACTCGGCCATACGTATATCAGATCACAACAGGTCAACACCACAGTCGATCTTACCCTTGAAGTCAAAGGAGGCAATGTCTTTGTCCAGTATGCCTACCTGACACAGCATATTGACTATAGTGCCATAAGATGCTCAGGGCGTCCTATGCCCAGTTCAGTACCCCAGTACCCATGTGATATGAAATCAACGTGTTCACATGCCACTCTAAGGGAGGACTTGCTTAGTGATCTGGTGATCTGCTAGTATGGTTGGCCTCCACTTTAGACAATCTGCACCAGCTACATCTCATATTGTACAAGAGGCATCGGCATCACCACATTCTTCTAGAGACAACGAAATATGCTCACAAGCTCCATCGTCTTTGCAAGACCTAACGATGACAAGAGAAGACTGCCTTCTGGGCATTTATTGAAGAAGTCTTTTGCTTGTTACCACCAGAGTTTTGTCCTCTTCCTAAATAAACAACTTGGTCCAGAGTTCCAGCATCTGTTGACATGCTAATCAAGAAAGACCAACCAGTATTCAGCTTTTTGCGCAGTCTGGTTGCGTGGCTGACCTAATAGAGCATTCTATAAGACACACACCAGTGTTTCTTAAAGAAGTCCCGCTGGTAGACAGGAATGGAAATGTCGAAACTCTGATCAATAAGCACCTCAGATACTGTCTTGAATGGTGAAAATAGGGACTGGTTTGGGCATCACAGACTCGTCACCCGTTCCAGCATAAGGAACTTGACACCGTTATGGAGGATAACATGGCCCTATTCGTCACAATTAGACTCTGTCATCTGAATCAGATCTCACGAGGTCAATACTGAAGCCGATCTTGCCTATAAGGTTGAATGATGGGCCCGCTTACATTAATCAATATCTAGTATGCCATCCCGATATCAGAGCACTGGCACTCATAGGGATCAGTCTACCCATTAAAGTGCCACAATGCACCCAGCTCGCGCAATGGCCTGTTTAGGGCTACAGTACCTAGTTGATATGGACTCTTCTTGGGGGAAACAGTCCTGCAGATCTGATATATGTTCAAAGCCACGGTTCTCATGAAGGGAATCATTTCTGCCAGAAGACTTCTTATCACGTCTAATTGGTTTTAAATAAAAATTGTGCCATTCTGATATCCAATATGGCCACCACAATGGCCATTATGAAAATCTTATCGCTACTCCTCCTAGATGGAAAGTCATATCAACATTAGGTTTTCACCAGAAGACTTCTTATAATGTCTTGATAGTAATAAATGAAAATGGTGGCCATCTTAAAAATCTTGTTATTGCTAATCCTCCTCTCCTTCTAAACGGAAAGTCATATCGACATATCGGGGTTTTCAGCAGAAGACTAATTATGATATCTAGTTGGTCCTGAATGAAAATTGTGCCATTCTGACCTCAAATATGGCTGCCACAATGAACGTATTGAAAATCTTGTCACTAACTCTCCTGAATGGATGGTCATATCAACATGAGGTTTTCACCAAAAGTCTTCTAATGGTGTGTAGTTTGCCCTGAATGAAAATGGTGCCGAGCTTACATCAATATGGCTGCTGCATTGGCTAATTTGAAAATCTTATTGCTCAAGAATATCAGTGATGGTTTCAATACTCAGCAGTTAAAAAGAAGAAATGGTCTTATCTTGAATTCCTGGAAATTCATTTTGGACAGTAGAGCATCAGTTCCTCCAAAGCACTCTTGTTAAAACTTAATTATTAATTGACAACAAGCTGACTTACTACCTCGAAAATATGTAACACCTAATAAACAGGCATTTTAGGTAAAGTCGGATGGTGAAGTTTTATTTTATTTTTAAACTAAACACCATTAGAAGACTTTTGGTGAACTTATTATAAATAGGTCTTGGAGGAAGATAATAAAAGTTAGTTGTTGTTGCTAGTATCTTTTTTTCTTAATTCAGGGCTCAGCTTCACAAATTTTGTTTTAAAGGCATCATGTGCTGGCACACAACACAAACCATGTGTGGTGTAAGCGACTGATGTAATGCCTAAAGGGCAAAGCCTAGGGCAATTTTTCAATTATATGGTTTTTGATGAGTCAAGGAGATAAGCTTTCACACCTCTTTTGTCTTGTGTTTTGTGGCTATAGATTGTTTAAACAATTAGGAAAATATAATGACAAACAAGATTAGTTGGCGACACCTCTACAGATTATCCAACAAAGAAACAATGTGTAAACTTGACCTAGTCACCTTTGAATTACGCCTAGTTGGTAACATCTTTGTTGTTTGTCCGACAAAAAAGCAATCTGTAAACTCAACCTATTTTGACCTTTGAATTTTACTTTATTAAGGTATTTGGCAGTTTAATGGATAAACAAATCAAAGACAAGTTGATATAATGATATTTGAGAACTCCTATGAACAATGTCCAGTTGATCAGAGTAAATATGTACCAGACAAAACCTTTGATCTACTGGACATGTGTGGCAAATACAGGGATTTCAGGATCTCTAGCAGATTACATGATTAGGTTTTAATAATTATAGCAATATATCAGATCGGATTAAAGTTGTGAACTTTTTGGACTTAGTCTTTTTGGTGTGCATGTCTGCATCGTGGGCATATATATTTTACAAACACAGATCTAGTTCCATTTTATGGCATCAAGTAGTCTAGATTCAGCTAATGAACTTCTTTCATCAGATCAGCTGTTAGATTTGATTGCTCAAGCAACAAACTCTTTTAAAAATATTGTCAAGCTAGATGTGATACTTAGCATGAGTGCATAATCCTCATGTAGTTGAGATTATGTGACATATTTGAAGAGCAACTTGCATGACATAAGTGGTGCACTAGCACTAGAGTGTGTATCAACCAAACAAAAAGTCTATTGGCCTCTCATGACACATTCTGTAAGAATTGTTGTGGGAGCACTAAACCATTTTGTACAATTGGAAATGGGTTAAATTGTTTATTGTAGAGACATCCATACTCCATCTCCATTTTTCTCCCTCATTATTTACAGTGATATCAGGAATGCATGGAATATGCACAAGGGGGTTATTTTAGTGCAGAAATACATTTGTGCTAGTCATGTTTGAAATTAAGTTTTGTGTTCAATGAGAATGAGCAGCTGTCCATTTTCTCCTGGCTCCGATTTTACTCGTTTATGGAAATTTTCATAGTGAGTTTTTATTTCGGAATTGGAATGCAATTGTCACTGCCATAAATATCAAATATCTCCTATTTTTTGTGCAGTGTTCATTGTGGGGTTAAAAATGGCAAATCTTAACGATTTTCATGTATTTTGGGGTGGGGTGGGGTTGGTGTTACTCAAAAGGGGGTAATCATAGAAGGATCAGCATTGTGATGCCAGTCTTTTTAATGATTGGGTTTCTCAGTTCTCTGACAAGTTTAAAATATAAACATATTGATGGTTATAGAGTTTTATTTTGATATCAGATGTCTTAAAATTTGAAATGGTCCATCCTCAACTCTGGATAGTAGACAAAGTGCTTCCAGTACATAACTTGTGAAGTTTTTTTTTTATTATTTGTATACCTACACCATATCAGTGGAGGGGAAATATAATGTTCGCAAGCCCATCCCATCCCTTCATGTCACATCACATTTGATTCAAATTTTGTTCCTGCTCAATAACTTGAAAAGGACAGCAAATTAATTTGGTCAGTAGAACCTGTCTTGAAAGACCACCCCTTCTGCCAAAAAATAATGGTCTCTCAAGACAGGTGGTCTCTCATGACAGGTCATAACACTAACTAATAAATAAATCTCTGCATCAAGAATCCGGTCTTTCTAGACAGGTGGTCTCTCATAGCAGTGGTCTCTCAAGACAGGTTTTACTGCTTGACATTAAGAAGACCTAGGTCAAGTTCGATTTTTGACAGTTTGTAAAGGACTGCGTGGATTGAAAGCAAATTTGATTTTAAGGTTATCTTTAAGAATGCCAGTTTTTAAAGGACTGTGTGGATTTAAAGCAAATTTGATTTAAGGTTATCTTTAAGAATGCCAGTTTTTAAAGGACTGCATGGATTGATAGCAAATTTGATTTAAGGTTATCTTTAAGAATGCCAGATTTTAAAGGACTGCGTGGATTGATAGCAAATTTGATTTAAGGTTATCTTTAAGAATGCCAGTTTTTAAAGGACTGCGTGGATTGAAAGCAAATTTGATTTAAGGTTATCTTTAAGAATGCCAGTTTTTAAAGGACTGCGTGGATTGAAAGCAAATTTGATTTAAGGTTATCTTCAAGAATGACATTTTTTAAATTAATGCATGGATTGAAAGCAAATTTGATTTCTTTATGAAGAACTAGGTCAGGTTGATTTTCACACTTTTCCAACAAAATTTAGGAGTTATGGCCATGTTTGACTTGGAATTTTGCACTTCCATGGCATCACTTTGGTAGGGGCATCCATGTCATATTGACACGTGTCTACTCATGTTTCATGTAGTTATATTGTTAATTACCAAGCCCAATCTGCCATATATCTTGGAAACTGATGTTACAGTAGAACCTGTCAACAAAAAGTGGTCTCACAAGGTAGGTGGTTTCTCATTACAGGTCAAACCACTATATACTTGATTAATCCATGCATTTTGAATGTGGCCTCCCAAGACAGATGGTCTTTCATGGCAGTGGTCTTACAAGACAGGTTTTAGTGTATTTATATTTTTCATGAAAACAGTTAAATTGTAAAATCATGAAAATAATACACATACATTTTATAAAATTTAAAATTTAGAAAAATGTAGCTATATAGAAACTCACTTTTAGCAAATATTTTGCTCTAAAACAAACATACAACCAGAGCTGTAGATAAGATATGCATCTTTTAAAATTTCAGCAGGGTATTTTGTTAACAACTTACAACACAATCTTACGATACCAGAAGTCTTGATGATCAAACTTTTATCATGCCTTAGAAAAATCCTCAAATTGCTTGGTGGCAAGAGCAATACAGGGTGCACTCGACTAGATATCTCTATTCAATAACTGTTTTCACCTTTATCGAGTATTATCATTGCAAACATATATGAAATGTCTGGAACATCAGGTGATTGCATAATTTATATTAATAGAATGTGCCATCATAATACATTCACTTTGCTTACAGCAGGAAAAAATATGCAAATATGCAGCTTATTTGTGGGCTCTGATATAATGTTCTATTAATTCCAGCAAGAAGCTGAAGAAAGCTAAGGAAAAGAAAACCAAGAAGACAGAATCGTCAGAAGAAGAAGAAGATGATGATGATGGTGAAGAATTATTGTGGGTTGAAAAGAAAAGTAAGCTTTTTGCATTAAAGATTTTGTTCCAGTGGAAGCTTAACTTAGACATAAATCTGGCATCAATGTGCATGTTAGTGCATCTGGTCACACCGTAATATGAACATCAATATTACAGTTTTTACTTTAACTAAATAAAAGGCATAATGTACAAAAACCATTAAAGCTTGTCTGGCATTCTAATTTCTCATACAGGCATTGCAGCCTCTCTTAACCGACCAGTCAAGGGAATGGAATGTGTATTTACTTGTGTATAATGGCCACCCAGATCTGTTGTCAGATAATGTACTGCAGGCAGATCCTGGTGTACACTGCTCTATTTACAGTTTCAGACAAACATGAAGTCTGATCTGCTAGTGCATTATTTGACAGGAGATCTAGATTTATGCTGTTGTCAGTTGGATATATATATTTATTACATGATTCGCACGAGAAGCTCTTTTTCATTGGTTTACATGATGTCGTGATTTGACAACAGATCTAGGTTTATGCTGTTGGCAGTTGGATATATATATTTATTACATGATTCCCATGAGAGGCTCTTTTTCATTGGCTGACATGATGTCATTTGATTTGACAGCAAATCTAGCTTTACGCTGTAGGCAGTTGGATATATATATTTATTACATGATTCCCATGAGAGGCACTTTTTCATTGGCTGATATGATGTCATGTGATTTGACAGCAAATCTAGGTTTATGCTTTGGGCAGGTGGATATATATATATATATATATATATATATATATATATATATATATATATATATATATATATATATATATATATATATATATATATTGATTACATGATTCCTATGTGAGGCCATTTTTCATTGGCTGACACGATGTCACGAGATTTACAAATAATTAAAATATTGCACCATCATGATGTTATAATGTATTCTTATGGTGTCATGCAATTGAAATGGCCTTTCCACTCTACTCAGACAAAGTTGAATTAAAAATTTTTGCAATAAATCATGTAAAAAGACAATTATTTGTGTTAATCAGTATGAGGTTTGCTGGTTCATATAACTTCATATTTACATCAACAAAGGCCAATGATTGTATTGTCTGTGTGTGTCTGTGTGTATATATATATATATATATAGATATATATATATATATATATATGCCATAAATAAAGTAGCTTTGGTCATTTAAAGGAGATGGTCATATATTTAAACAATAACGTAAATCACAATATTTTGGTGATATTAAATTTTAGTGAATCTGTAATTGCTATCATACTGTAATAGCAACACGTGATGTGCAAAAATATTAATTGTTGGTGTAGTTATACCGACATAAAGAAAGACAGTATGTGCCTGCATGCTACAATATGTGAACAATGCCATTTAATCAAATCAATTCAAAACTCAACCTTTCCCCCAGTCGGCATGTTAGATTTACAGCTGATAGCTATTTATATGTAAGCCACTAACAATGTGCTTGTGGTATCTCACTCATCTTGCAAGTGTTTCATTTGCTGTATGTCGTTTACCTCTTATTATGACCAGATTCAGTTTGTAAGACTTGTCTTTGTTTAAAATATCTGAACAAAGTCATTTAGTTAAAACATCCTTAAAATCATCGTGATATGGTTTCGTACTGCTACATATAAACATGATGAGAAACTTGATAATGTATCGAGATTTACTGCCTGGACATGTGCATTGGTCAACACCAGATGTAGCATGTGCATGTTCATTTGCACAGCTACCAATTTTGTAAATGTTTACAGGCAGTAAACTGACCAATCCATTGACATGGTTAAACGTTGCAGTCATAGTATATCTGTGGATCGTATCATTAACCAAGTATTTTAATTTATTTCAAGCTTCAACTTAACACATTTTTTTTTTGTTTTTTGTTTCAGAACCTATTGAGAAAGAGGAGGAAGACGTTGTGGGACCACAGCCCAATGAACCTAAAGCTAGCACTAGTGGTCACCTGGAGTGAGTATTTATAGAATCTTCCTTATGTCTTTGTGTGAGAGATAGGAAATAATAGATGATAAGATTTGTGTTGGGGATAAGACTTGCACAGCTCATATCCATGAGGGTTAAATATTTGTATCCTGCCTGCAAACATTAAGGGAAGATTCTGTTTTCTTGCCCATTAAATTTTTTTCTAAAACACAGCTTTAAAGACAATGAAGGTCTGAGTACATCTAGCACATAATGTGTAGCAGTGTCATCATACAAGGGATGTTATACTAATAATTATAATGAATTATATTATTAGTGAATATTATTATATTATTTACATTAGGTACATATTATGTAGCATCACAGGGTGCATGTGGTCTTTTCTACCTCTAGTATCAGATTTTTCTATCCCAGGGTGAATTTCAGAATATTTCTGTACAGGGTTTGATTTGGCCATTAGTCTGCAACCCCATGGCCAGTGGTTTTATCACTGGTACGGCTGATGTTTGAAGCAGCAAGTCTGGCAGGCCAGTTAACTTTTTCAGCTGTACTTCACAGAAATTTTAAGAAATGTCAACACCAGAACTAATCTGAACACTATCAGATATGTCTTGAATTCTGATAATATCCACAGTGAAATCTATAAAAATCAATGCCAGTTATGGGGGTCTGCCGATGCTTATTAACCTTATCTTGGCATTTTACTGAGTACTTTTCTGATAGTTAGTAAGATGTGATCCCATTTGTTAGTGATCCATTCAGTTGAGGGTATTGACCAATCATCATAACACATCATACTTGTTGCGATTATTTCATGTGACAAAATGACCACGCTCATCGTCTGCTAGACTACAGTGTGACAGCTTAAGTTCAAATGGAGTGTTTTTGACCATATATTGTAATGTATCCATCTATTTAATGTTTGATTTTTATACATGCTTGCCTCGTTCCTTAATGGAGGGCCAATGAAAGTCACATTCAACCTTATATATCCTTGTTGGCCAGTAAAAAATTCACACTTAAATCTGTCCCTGCTGTATTGTCATAAGAAAATATTAAGTCAAATATTAGCACATGTTATATATCCAGATTTGCTGATTAAAGTCTCCAGCATTCTTTTACCTATTTTTGACCTTTCTCTTGCACTGCTGCAGGGAAGAGCATTTTATATATTGTAGCATATAATTCCTTGTGAGACAATATTTCAAATACTTAATGATAATTTAGTAACTCTATGGTTGATAAATGGATGGGCTTGAAAAATCTCATTATGCCCTCTCTTGGAAATTTTTGGTTTTCTTATATGGAAATATGTAAACAATTGACATTTATACCCACTAAAGGACACTATTGTTAGATACGTTTTTTCCTTCAGAGAATTCTCCATTTTAATAGCAGTGATACAATACCTGCTATTACTGCATTGTTATATCTTTTCCTGGTGCTAGTCCCCAGTCTAAGGAGATTATTCCCTCCTCCAGTTAGTAATTGGAGGTACCTTAGTCCACTTCCGACAATTGGAATATCATCCCTCTTTTTCTTGGACTCTTTGCATTTCTACACATGTCCCTCTGATAGCTCCCTTGTGGCCCCAGTGATCATGGTTCAAGGATCTTCTCAACCTGTTGATCGATGATTCCAGAGAATTACTGCTGAGGATGGATCTGCATATTTGCCTACCCTTACGATATTGGCGTAAGAGTTACGATGTTCAGGGGTAACTTATGCCAGTACGATTTCCCCTCTTTCCCTTACAAATTTCAGTAAAAATTTTAATATCCTTTCCGGAATTTAGTCATTTTCTTTCAGATCCAGTATTAGTGAAACCAAATATGGCGACCAAGAAAATAATACGTGCTCATGAAACTGACTCCAATGATGAGCCACCAAGAAAGATTAAACGAAAACAATGGGCACAGAAGTTCAAACCAGAATACACACAACTTTTCCCTGTTATCCAGAGATCGGCAAAAAGTTAAATCTTTGCCTTTTGTAATACGTGTAGTCAGCATTTCAGCGGCACACATGGAGGGAAGGACATTCTTCGACATAAATGTTGCCATTATGAATGCAGAAACTCTCTTTAGTGAATTTATTGTGGTGCATAATCTACAAATAAGTGTGGCAGATCACGCGAGTAAGTTGTTTGTCAAAATGTTCCCAGACTCTAAAATGGCCACCTAATACAGCTATGCAAGGAGTAAAACTTCAGGAATTGTAAATGAACTTTCTTTAATAAAGAAGGAAAACGTTGTTGACAATGTAAAATGCAAAGCCTTTTGTTTTGCCATAGTTGGAAGTAGTGACTTGGACTTAAAGCAGTGTCCAGTTGTGGTAAGATATTTTTGACAATAAGGAAAGGTTAGTTATTTTAGGGTACTGTCTGTGCCTATTTGTGAAGGGAAGGTTCCATATAATAATATAATCTCACTTGGATGTGACAGTGCTAATGTGATGGTTGGGAAAAAAAAAGGAGTATTTGGATATTTCTTACATAAACAGCCAAAACTTTATTGCTCTGGTTGCCCATGTCATTTGATTCAACTGGCAGCGGAAAGGGCTTCTGCCAAACTTAACGCCAAAGTAGAGGATATTCTTATTTACATTTTTCATTACTTAGAAAAAAGTTCCTTTAGGAAAGATTCCCTAAAATTCTATCAAGAATTTCACAGCAAAGAAAATTGAAAAATTTTAAAACATGCATGTACACTTTGGTTATCACTAGACAAGTGTTTGAATCATCTCTTAGAATATTGGGTCCCCTATAAGGATTTTTTCACAAATGAAGAGAAATTGCACAAACCAAAAAAAAAGTACATAAATCCAAGGAAAAGGAAAGTGTTAAATCAACTGCTGTGGGTGGCAGTAGTACCTCTGTTAAGAAACCATCAGAATTTACCGATTTATTCGGTGCATCCATAAGTAAAATTGGTTCAGTGAGGAAACTATCACTTCAGTGCAAACTGTTACTATGACTGAAACTGTCCAAATAAAGGCTCCAACAAAAAGTGATGTTTATGATAAAACTGTTCAAAAGAGGGGACTGAAAAACGATGACATTGAGGAAGAAACTGTGAAAAAACAGCCAGAGAGACTGGAATGATTTCACAAATGTCTCTTTTTAGTAGCATTTAAACTAAATTGCTTGTTCTTGAAGCATACAATTTCCAGTATTTGACAAAGTTAATTTACATCTTCAGCAAGACTGACCACTGATTCATCAATTGAAAATCATTTTACGTGATTTGGTGAGAAATTTATTAAATAGATTTATGAAGCCAGCTTCCATGAAAGATAAGACTGTACTTCAGGTACCATTCAGTGATAGTACACAAGAAAAAGATGATTCTGAGCTGGTTATTGGTTCGTAAGCAAGGGATTACATAAAAATAAATAAAAGTAGATTGTCAGAGGGCACAATTAATAGATTTTACCGCAGTGTAAGAAGCTATTTCATTACTGCCTGTACTTATATCAAAAACAAGTTTCCTCAGCTACCTTCAGTAGCTCCTGTTTGTATTGAAATCCCCAGTCTCAGTCATATCTATGCTTGGGATGATCAAGATAGACTCCTTTGCCCAGTTAGTGCCTTATGGTTCTGTCTGTCTAAACCACAAGAGAAAAGAAAATGTCCTAACCATCTTTTTCTCCCTCTAAAAGGTACTTCTGATATTTTGGTAGCCAACATCTTGAAGTTGATTGTTCAGACTGTTAAAAGTGCTTATCAATCTCTCACTGAGAGAGATTTCTTTCACGAAAATCAAAACCCATGCCATTAGGGTTGTTCTTGCATCTTGTGTCTTTTTGAATCATTCCTCTTTGGATGATGTCATGAAAGCCACCTTCTGCAATCTCACTCCACATTCTCATTATTTTACCTTTGATCAGTGTCGTACCAAAGTGAGGGTATTTATGCTTTGTATCAGCCCAACAAGTTTTCAACATCCTCCAGTCTGCAGTAGAACATCCTACTGACAACAGTGGTAAGTTCACTTGACAGCCTATCTTCGGCCATCAGCCTCCCACCGAGTAATGCAATAATAGCAGGTAATATATTACCTTGGAGGTAAAACTAATTTTAATTATGTAATACTTACCTGCTATTATTGCCCAATTCCCTCCTCCCTTCCTGCTCTGATGTCCTTTCATTCTCAGTCCAAGTCATAGAAGGATGATATTCCGATTGTTGGAAGTGGACCGAAGTATCAGACTGGGATCATGTTGTTTTTTATTCTAGACCTCCAACTAATAATTGGAGGAGGTGATAATGTCCTTCGATTTGAGACTAGTGGCAGGAAAAGATATAGCATCACAATAATAGCAGACAAGTATTATATAATTAAAATTAGTTTTACCCCACAAAAAACTACACTTTTGTTCAAAATCAACAGTATTTTCTAATGTGATCAAGTATGTTAGCATTTCCAACCCAGAATTATATTCAATGGCAATATTATTTAATATTTTTTCATCCTAATTGGCTTTAAAATCTTCCACTACACTGTTTGTAAGCTGCTGTGCAGGAAATAAGTTGTGGTTGGGTCTTATTTTAAGAGGATTGTAAATGTGGGGTCGTTTATCAGATGGGAGGGGCGTATCAACTTGTAAGTTGAAAAATACAAGCAATGTGATTTTATGAATTAGATGTAGGCCATGTCTCAGAATTTCAATTCATTTTCCATGATTTACTATTGACAGGGTAGCCTAGCAACCATTTAGCATTTGGTGTGCAAATTTTATAATGGGTTAAGATGTGATGTTTAATGGGTTTTGTCAGTAATTATTTCTTTATGAGAGAGTTATATCTCTTGGTCATTAATATGTTTTTCTTGTAAAAACTCTAGCTGACCAATCTTTGGACATATTTTGTTTCTTATTTCCAGTCTTGTGTAAGACATGAGAAAGCTGTACCTGTTGTTAGAGAAAAAGCTTTTATAATATGTCTGCCTTAAGGCAGTGCATATTATGTTGTGACATCCATCCATCCATCCATCTATTCCTTAGTTTGTTTGTGCACGATAACTCAAGTTCTCCTTCATCTACCATTACCAAATTTTGAAATAGCTTGCATTTGGGGTCATGAAAGAAACCTATCAATTTGGAGGTCAAAGGTCAAGATCACTATCACTGAAAGAAGAAAAATGGTTTCTACACAAACACGTTAGTTCTTCATCACATATTTAGACCATAAAAAGGGACTTCTCCCTCCAGATCCAAAACAGAGAAGTGGGAAAGTTTAAGGGAAGTGAATTGTAAATATAATTTTCGCTCTTAAATGTATTAAGAAATATCTAAATAGTTTTTACTGTGGTCAAGGGAAATAGTTTTGCATGATTTATAGAAGAATGTTCTACCCATGTTTTGAAATTAAAGATTATAGTGCTGCACATTTATTTTATAAAGTCTTGTTAAAATGAGGTATGAAAGTCTGTTCTTAATTAAGTCGAAATAATGCGGTAATCCATATATCATACAAAGAACTTTTAAATGCAACGTTTTCACAAGGTCTTTGCAAAAAAATAAACGTTCTTTTTAAATTTATTTATATATTTGCACGTAAATTTGTTACTGAATAGTTTCTCATGTGCATATTTCTGGAACCTGTTATAACTGTTGATTCTATGCAAGAATAAAGTTGCCTATTTGGAATTCCTTGGATTTTACTCTTCAGATGGCTTTGCATATGTCTGGCTTTTCCCCGAAGGTTTTTCAACACCTTTGTCTTTTGAAATAAAACAATTGAGGTCAGTAGTAATATATTTAAATAAATTTTGTTTTGTCAGGTCAATTTGCATCATAAAACAATTCACGCAATCAGTAGCTGACTGTAATGGCCTATGCTGGTCAATATGTTTTTCAGCACAGCTTCAAATGGGACCAATTGCAGATGACTGATAAGAAAGTCTCTGTATGACACATGGGTTCTGGAACCCAGGATCGCGGATCAATGAGAAATTGTTTTAGGGAGTAAAAATGGTGTGGCTCAAAGCCATGCTTTTACTGGAGATAATTCAAAATCACTGGATGAATTGAAAATCACTCAAATACATTAGAAAGGTGACTTCTCAGCCCAAAAACAATTCTAGTCACATTTTCACCCACTCGTTTGAGCCCCAGGATTGCACTTGGGGTAAAATGTTGGGGTCAAAAGGCCAATGATTAAGGTCACTGTGACTGAAAGAGCTAAAATGGTCTCCACACAATGACTTTAGTTCTACATCACAGATCTGGACTAAATTTTATGGATGGCATGCACTTGGTGTAGGTCAAAGCTCTAGGTCACTGTGGCTGAAAAATGTTCTATGTCACATACCTTCACCAATTTGTAGATGGCTTACACTTCGGGTAAGAAAGAAACCTATTGACTTTGGGGTCAAAAGGTTAAAGGTCAATGTTACTATGACTGAAAGAAGAAATATGGTTTTTGCAAAAAAACTTCTTGACCACCTACCTAGACCAAAGTTTGTGGAGGGGCTAGAACTGAAGGTATGGAAGAGGCTTTTGATTTTGAGGTCACAAGGTCAAAGGTCAAGGTCATTGTGACTCAAAGAAAAATGGGGTTTTACACAGTAATTTTTGTTATAGAATAATGGATTAAGTTCCTTGACCAAACTGTGTGGATGGTTTGCACTTAGGGTAATAACAAAACTTCTTGAATTTGGGATCTAAAGGTCAGAAGTAACAGTAATGGTAAGTCTAATAAGAAAATAATGGTTTCTGCACATTAAGTTTAGTTCAAGATCACATACTTTAACCAAATGCTAAGTTCATTGAGACCAACAATGCACTGTTAGTGCCTATATAGACACGGGGTGGGTGCATAATGTGCCATTCATGGAATGCTTGTTATATATAGAGAAGTTAATTTTTGTCTTGCCTGCAAAATATAGGCAAGATACTAGATACAATTATCATTTCTCTGCATGAGGTAGACTCAGAGTTAAGATTTTTTTTTAAATTTCTAAAGTCATGTATGGGGCTGACTAATAGCACAGTTCAGTGTTTCACATAGTCTTTGTTTTCTCCAGCTGATCAGTGGTATCATTTTGCTTATCACAGATTTTGTGTCTTTTGCAGTTATGGAAAGGCCTTGTTGCCTGGAGAAGGTGCTGCCATGGCAGCATACATTGCAGAAGGCAAAAGAATCCCCAGAAGAGGTGAGATCGGTCTAACATCAATTGAGATTGCAGATTTCGAAGTAACTGGATATGTCATGAGTGGTAGCAGGTATTTTGATTTAGTACAAATTTGCAACATGGAAACAGTCTTAAAAGTTCATTAATCTGTATGTCAGGGATTTTCCTGGGATATTTTGGGGCCAATATGGGTCCCATTCTGAATCTAAAATTGCATCAGATTTTCCCAATTTTTACCTCAATATTCCCAATTCAGAGGATCAAAGGAGACTCTTGTCTCTTAAAATGTTAATATTTATGTGTATGCAAATTAAAATGCGAAAGACAAAGGTAGTCATTATTTTCTTTAATTTAATACTCCTAATTCAGCATGATTGCACACAGTTTTACCAATTTCATGAGCCCCATTCCCCAATTCATAAAGTCTTGGAAAATCCCTGCCATAATGCTTGTAGAGTTCACTTAATTGAAGAATCCCCACAATCCACTTATCTGCCACCAGCTGTCAGTCAGTTGTTGCTTATTCAAAATTCCAATCGGCAAATTGCCAATCTTGTCCCAGACAGCAAGTGATCTATTATGCAGTGGCACCTATTGTGCTAAGCTTGTCTAAGAATTTGTCTGCTGCCCAAATGGTTAGACATCTGTACAGTTTGCACTGTATACCATGTATAAATTGAATGTTTCATAAATTCATTATTTATTAAAAAAAAGCATGAAATTTTTCCCATCAACTGAAAATATATCTCTGATAAAGTGATAAATCTCCCCCCCCCCCAACTTGGTTTTACAGAAAATGCCATGTCAATGAGTAGGTTTGGTTATCTCAGATCTGATGGTTCATCATTTTCATCCAGAATAGCACTCAAATTAATCCATATCAATATGACTATCGGAGAAAAAGAAAGAAAAAAATTGTATTGCAGATGTAGAGTGGTATCTAACATTTTCTCATTTATAACATGGTGAACAAAACATTCTTTGCGTTAGTCTTTGGTATATAGTATGTTGGAATATTTCTCCATCAAATACAAAATTACCCAATCACATTAACGTTAGGAATGAACTGCTGCAACCTCTTGAATCCAGACCTCCTGGAAAGGTGAAAAAAATTCTTTCCTATCTATAGATTATATATACTCTAAAAGTAGTATCTCTGGGAATTAACATGGGATTCAATTATAAGTGCCTCCGCTTGTCACCGTTAGGTGGCTACCCATATATACCAGCTGTTCTTTAGTTATAGGCTTTCACTCTGATACTGTCAACATTGTATCGATTTACCTTTCGAAATTAGGCAGATTTTGCCTCTCTTTTCAACCATCTGCCTGCAAAGTCAGGATAGTATTGTAATACTAGTGTTACTTTATGCATTGGTAACTTTTGTTTTTTATTTTTCACTGGTATTTTTGCACTCTTTTTTTATTTGTGGACTTTGTCTCTGACCATGTAGTCACACATGGTATCATCAATTTTCACTTTAAGACTGTTTGCAGTCACTACTGTTATTTCTGTATGTAGAATACTTTGGTGCCTTTTTTTTATGTATGTTGCACCATAATGTTATTGTTTCTTGTTACTTAGTTGTTTTTTCATTGTCACTTCAGCTAAACAGTGATGACTAAATGTATTAAGTGTAAAAGGTTCAAGGTCGTTGAGGACACACATGAATCATGCCTTGCATGTACCAAATGTATGTCATCTAAGCCATGCAGTGTCTACCCTGGCTGGTCAGAGTGGACTTGGTCCACAGTTCTTCGCAAGCTTCAGAAAGGCAAAGAGAGATGTTCGAAGTCAAGATCATCAGACATTAATGTGATTATTCCTCCCCCAGCCAAGATACCTTGGACTTTGCTGTTGGCAACCATTACCTCGGGCAACTAGAACTGGAAGAATGGAATACCTTGGATGCGACAGTGCCGCTGCCCTCTCAATTGTAGCTCAAGTCGCAGATGAAATTCCTGATACAGGATGTGACAATGCAGATGCTGGCTTCCAGAGATTCTCTCTCTCAACTCTATTCTCACATTCTAAAATGGACTGTAACATGACATAAGACTTTACTCTGCCTTTTGTCAGCCCATAGGGTGTAAATGCCTCCTCATACTTGAGCAGGGACAGAGTGCCTTCTTTAGTGTCTATGGTTTGGTTCAGACCTTGCTGGTCTTCATCATCTACTGCAGCATCCATTCTGCTATCTGCTGCAGTCCCACTTTATGACTACACCGTCCAGCCAGCCAACTGACTGCCCATCGCTACTGATGATCAGAGGTCAGTTGTTGTTACGACAGGTTGGGTCACAAACTGGCTAACCATCCTGTCTTATACTGAATGTTACAAGGACCCATCCTTTCATATGGCTTTCCAGCCGTTAGTCTAGCTGATTGGCCCAGCATCACAAACCGTGTTAGTTGCCTATCCACCAGTTCAGTCTTCGGGTCCGATGATCATGGATTATCCTTTGGGTAGGTACCAGGATACACCCATAGACAATACCACATCTTCCATACTGCTTGATATGTCATAAACCAATATGGAAAACACACCAGAAGAAGACAATCCCCTAGTGAGTGCAGGCGAAACCTCGACCAGCTTATTCACGGCAACCCCACAGTGGAGAGAACAGAGCTTGGCTTCAGAGTGGCAAAAGTAGACATTTATCATAGAATAGATCACTTCACTCTCGTGGAATGTAGGCACCAGGTTTCTTCACTTTTGTCATGCTTGAATTGACATAATTCCACAAAATAAATGGGTAATCCAAGTAGTTTTGGAGGGGTTTCTGATTTTGTTCATCCAGCTTCCATCCCTTTTATCTTCTCCTTCCATGACTGACATTTCAAAGCACCGACCAATTGTCAACTTGAACCGGCTCAACTAGTAAGTTGCCATGCCAAGGTTCAGGATAGAGACAGCATGGTTGGTATGGCTTTCCATGAGGATGAATGAGTTTGCGATAAATCTCAGCATCACCAATACCTACTTTCATATTCCTAAACATCTGTCTTGATGCAAGTTCCTTCATTTTACGTTCTAAGAGACTGTGTACCAGTTTTGCACATTCCTGTTTGGACTTAATCTCAGCTTATGGGAAAACCATTAATTGTGTCATCACCATCTTCAGGTTTTCTGGCCAAGAACAGGTTGGTTTTTGCAGATAATCAGAAAATGCTCATCTACTCTCTCTTCTTTTTAGACCCTTTGTGAGAGACGACTCAACAAGATCCATTGCATGCTCTCACATGCTACTTAAAATGCACAGAAGGCTTTTGTGGGGCCTGACAATGCCTCTTCCACTCTGTGAAGGCAAGAAGGCAAGGCATAACTCCCCAAGCCGTGGCCTCTTGACTCAAGTGGTGATTCGCTCAGCATACTCTCACATCTCACAGATATGCCTTATAATAATTTCTGCTCATAAGATTAGAGTCATTTTGGTTCAAGACATTGTTGAGGCTGTTGGCTGATATGTGCAATCAACCTTCTCAATCTTATAACTTCTTGACCTAGCATCACAGCGAAGGGAACTGGCTCTGGTGGGTCCGCTAGCAACTGCTCAGATGATCACTAGACGCTGTTAAAAGCAACATAACCACATTATGGGTGTTCATAACTTTCTCTAAATTTGCCTGGATATTTTTCTTTGTTAAGCAAATGCCACTTGTTTCTCATTACCTTTTGTTTAAGGCCTAATTGTTTATGTTTCACTGGCTTATCTCACTTGTTAGGCATTTGTCATAGAATAGATCACTTCACTGGTTTTATCCATCACATGGGGCCTCAAGTCATAATATCACCTGAAGGATAACCATGGTAGGAGATAAGATTCTCATGCATTTTGTCCTTCTCTTACCTATTCCACTAACATTAATGTGATCAGGTAATGTATTTCATGGAGAAGGAAATTTCATTGTAAATTATGTTTCTCCAAGAATACTGACCAGACCGCATTATGATTAAGCCATCCCACATCTACCTGCAAAGCATCCTTGTTGGTGTTTCACTCTAGCTTAAAACAGAAGGACAATATACGGGTAGCCACCTAGCAGTGACATGAGAAGGTAATTATAATGTTATCTTGGAAGGGTTACTTCCCATAGATACTATTTTGAGCAAATATATGATATATAGACAGTAAACACAAATGTTTTGTCTTTTCCGAGAGGGTTCGATTCAAGAGGTAGCTCAAGTTAATTCCTATTAGTAATGTGATCAGGTAAGTATTGTCAGAGAAACAGTTTATGATAAAAATTTCCTTTCTCAAATTATTTCAGCTGTGATTCTTTCAGGATCTAATTATTGCCCACAAAAATTCAAACTTGTAGAAAATAATTTGAAGATAAACTTTTATTTTGCAAATACAAAAGATTGAGAAAAAAAACTTCAGAAAATCATAAAATCAGAATCATGATAACTGCCCATATTTTAAAGTAGATGTTTCATGTTATAATATGTAAGACCCTATTTATTAATAATTATTGCATATTCTGAAGAATACTACATAATACAATGTTATTTTTTACCCTAATTGAAAAGAAATTGAGTATGGAAAATGTGGAATTCTCTATTAATTTAAGGATGATGTATGACATAGAGATATGTATGTGTTAATTGATGCATGTCCATAATTTATAGTCACACTATGGATATTATGTGTGTTTGTAGTTACTATACAAAATGTCGTTTTTTGGCATATATATGCATGTGTTAGTTGATGCATGTCCGCAGTTTAGAGTCACACAATAGATTTAATTTGTCTTTATAATTATGCAAAATGTCTTTTTTCTGCATAGGTATGCATTTGTTAATTGACATGTCCACTTTGTAAAGAGTCACACTGTAGAAATAATGTGTGTTTATATTTGTCATGTATAATGTCTTTTTCTGCAGACATCGACGAATGGAAGCTGTGCGTCTGCGTAAAGAAAACCAGATATACAGTGCTGATGAGAAGAGAGCGTTGGCAAACTTTAATCATGAGGAGAGAACCAAGAGAGAGATGAAAATCCTGACACAGTTGAAGGAAATGGTTAGGAAGAAAATGGAGGCTAAAAAATGAAAAAAATATGTAATATTTAAACTTGGATTTGGTAAATTTTATTCATGTCAAAGAACACTCATCAGCTGCAAAGAAAGACTTGTTCAGAACAGATGCATAGAAAAATAATTCCATTTTGTCGAGCCAGTCTTTGTCGAATCTCCATATAGGAATCACTTTAGTGTCTGTGTATATGTCCATCCATTCATCTGTCCATATGTCCATCCATACCCTAGATTAAACTCAGTATTAAAGTTTTTTTGCTTTCCGTTTAGGTATGTCTTTTCTAGGTAAATAAATTTAGTGCTGAACAAATATGGGGCCTTTTGTAATTTGGATTCAGTGAATTTGAATGAATTTAGAAGAAACACTTATTAGCTGCAAAGAAACTTTTGTTCTTAATGGGCAACTAATAAAATTCATATGTGTTCTGGTTTTAATGAGGGCAGACTGAATTATGAAAAATTAGGATGGTGATCATCAGTCGAAACTTTCATAAGTTGGTGATTCTGATGCCCTTTCTTGAGGCCCTATTATTCATGTCTAATGCTGGTGTAAATACATTGTAAATATACAATAAAGTCTGTAAATAATGCATTATGCGACTTTTATTCTGTGGCATACGTTTAAAAAGATGTTTTTATTGTTTTTCTTCTTCTGAATCTTAATTAATTTTAACCACTCTCCTTTAGCTTTGTGTGCACCACATTGCTACAATCATTATGTCTCATAATTTTACATACAAAATGGATTCTTTTTTCATTTGAAACATTTTTTATAGGTTTGAGAGTTCTGATAGTCAAGTTATAACTCATCAGGAACTCATCAGATATTAGGTCTATCTGTAAGCTAGCAGCTTTTAAAGATCTCTCTTAAACTAGACATAAAGACTCCTGTCTGCTCTAGCCTGTACAGTAACAATTGGGTTTGATTTATTTTAATCTTTTCAAAAGATATTGCGATTAGCTTTAAAAATATTTACTGAATTGGCACATACTACATCATGAGGAAGTTGATTTCACTTATTGATGACTTAGTGGCTTAAAATATTTTCTCTCACATTAAGTCTGCAGTGTCCTTTACACAATTTTCAGTATTTTTGTTGTGCACTTGTAGGCAATTTTTGTGTCGCCAACGAAGTTGTGAGGGGATATAGGATTTTGCTTGTTCAGTCATGCATTACTTTGTATATTCATTTGCTTGCTTGTTACACTCTCAATATCTTGGACCCTATTTCACCTGCACTCATGAAATTTGGTATGTTTATACATTTCAGAAAGATAAACTCAGCGATAGTAAAACCAGTTTACTTTTGCCTAATTTGCATGCTTAAGTGATTTCTTTATTTTCAGCCACTTGTTCATGATGGCCTCAATATCTTAGACCCTATTTTACCTTCACTTCATGAAAATTGGTATATATATATGCATCTCAGGAAAAGTAATTCAGCCATATCCAAACCAGGTCACTGTGACCTACGTTTCGCACTTGATTGACTTTTGTATTTTATGATATTCATTTGTTACATTCTCAGTATCTCTTAGACTCTTTTTCACATATATGCTCATGAAAATGATTATGTAAATGCATCTTAAAATGTGTAAACCAACCATACTAAATATGTTGCGAGCTTGTAGACCATTATCTGCTATTATTCTTATGATAATCACTTTACACTAGAATTGTGTTTGTAAAACACTTATGCCCACTGCAGACCAAAAATTGTATACATCCAAATAAAATAAAAAATTAAAAAACCCTGATAAAATTAATCAATTGGCATGAAGATCTAATCAGGTTATTTGCATATGTATACAACAAGCCTCTGGAAATCCTTGTATATGTAGGACTTGCCCGATAGTAAGATGTTTTGTCCAAGTGCAAAATACTCCTGTTTGGAAATTCATAGTTATGAACATAAATCTTATTCTTTTTCTTATCTTTAACTTTACAACTGTAAAATGAAATAATTTCAAACCACTTATCTGACAAAACAGCATGTGATGGTAAATCTTTATATGACCGGTGTAAGACTGCATTGAGGGTCAGTTGTAATTTCTCCCTAATCCTTTTTTTGCTTTTCCACCAACAAAGCAGATTAAAGAATCACTGAAGTTTAGAAATAAACATTACAGAAATAAAGGGGACACCTTAACTGTCAAGTGGTTTTAAAGTTACAAGCATTTCAGATGTTTTTCAGGGGACACAACTCATCACAAACGTATTACCTTTTCCTGATTTTGATGGCATCACAGATGAGGAATACTGATTTATAACAATTTAAATTTTCTTTAACAGTATGTAACATTCTTTCTTTTTCTTTTTTTCTCTCAATAAAATATAATTAAATTAACATTCATCTTCCAATAAACACATTTGTAGAAAATTAGAAGGAATTAATATTTGCATTACAGACAAAAATAAATGTTTAAATTTAGTTTTTGAAAAAGTTTAAATTTGAGTTTTCTGGAGAAATGAATGAGAAAAATCTCCAGTTCAATATATTCTTATTTAACACAACATTTCGTATGTGTCTAGTGACATACGAATAAAGTCTGCCAGATATAATGTTGAGATTTTAGAAAATTTACATTGGATTTAAACATAGGAATTTCAACTTTCGTTGCTGCTAAAATTATCGAAATAACTATCTCAATGTGTAGCACCATCATCTACTTAAAAATGTCAACAAAATTATCATTAGTTTGTATTATTAGAAATCATTCAAATTTTTAAAAAAATCTTTTACCTAATCTGTAACGTCATCAGAACTTGTGAATATTAGTAAGATTGACCAAAGTTATCTCCCCTGAAAGTTTTAAAACTTGAATATCTCCTGAACTTTTAAACAGATTTTGATGGAATTTTCACTCATTTATGTTAGGATGTCCACCTTATTTGTATTATATTTATGTCTAAACTTCAATATCATTTTAAGTTATACCCTGCCACGTTTGAGTGCTTCCATCTATACTGCTATGCATACCTTCAAGTATCAAACAGAACCTCTACTTAAAATTGTCAGCATTAAATACCAATAACAATAAATACCATTGTTTCTTTGTTTTAAAAAATGTAATGACACAGAGTACAATACAAAAGTAAAGATGAATCAAGTAAACCACCTATCCGACTTTTGTTAATTGGTTGTCAAAAAACAAGCACTCAAATAATATCGTGTAAATCACCACTGATTAAGTATTTATAGGAAAGATACAGCACTCTTCTTTTCACCAGAATTATCATAGATCTTAAATATATGCAACAAACTTTAACCATCATCAATAAGAGAAAGAGAGGTGATAGAAATGAAAATCCCAAGAAGCAGAGAAGTTTTAGACTGCAAATAGTCGAACCAAATGTTTTGTGAGTTCTGTCAAAAGCATAGGCGGAAGAACAATTTTGTCAGTCCTAGTGTTTCAAATTTAGAAAGTGGGTTCTTGCAGGATATAATGAACATAAACATTCCTCAAAAGCTGAAACTGGTCAAAAAGCAACGCTCTTGTTACTTTGCTGGACAAAGTATGGTTTGGTTTGGTTTTGCGGGATTTAACGTCATTTTTCAGCTCACGACTATCTATACATGGCAGCCAGTATATTTGCTGGAGGAAGACAAAAGGAAGAACCACCAACCCAAGGGAAGCTACTGACAAGACAAAGTATCATACAGATGAAGCTGTGACAATGATATTTTGAAATGCCTGTCAATGCATGTACCTTTTTCTATGTTGAGCGCATGTTCTAAAACACCATTGTCTTGGATGCTGGAAGCTCAACATTCTAGATAAAAAACTCATGTCACAAAGATATAGCACAGTAGTTTTATGTTTCATGCATACAAAAAAAGTAAATAATGAAATTCCTGTATCTATACTATAGCTATACAGAAAATATTCTGCGTTTTTCTTACAATTTCGTCATTTATGCAGGAAACATCAAACTCCTACAGATGCATTGATCTCAACTTCCAACTTTATTAAAAGTGTAACTATTTTTTAAATATTTATTGCTTTCATTTAAAATCTCCATTTATGTAATGGAATCGATATGATTCAATTTTAATTAAGGCAACTTCAAATAATTATGAATAACCATCAATCACGATGCAAAACCTTTCAAAAACCTTGTCAATAAAATCAGCGTACAAACATCTGGTTGTAACTATAATTCTCCATTCATTCCTTCTTTTCACTGCTGCAGAATGTATAACTGGTGATGTTTATTATTCAGACCACCTCGCCAATTTCTGCGAGACAAAAATATGCCTCAGATGTATGTCAGCACAGTAATTTACAGAAATTTTTACATTTTGTTCACTGGAAATTTCATTGCAAAATAAAAAATTACTTCGGACCATCTCAGCTAGTTCTATGATTGGATTGACTGTAGGATTGATCAAGAAATTACGAATGAAAAAACAGTTAAACACATTCTCAACTTCTCAGTCGGTCCTTATTTCATAAAAAGCCAAGGTGGTCTGAATGACAGCTGTCGGCATACATTCAAGGTTTGATCTGTAGGATTGACCTTGAAGTTGTGAATGGATGTTTATTTTCATCTTTCTGATGGCAAATTTCTCAGTAGTGATCAAAGAACTCTCCCTAGTTGCATGCAGTTGAATTGCTTTCACTTTTCCCTCTAAACTGAGAATGTTCAATGGCATTTTGCACTCTTTGCAACAACTTATTCTTTCATTGGCAACTATATTACTGTCAAACTAATGTGTAGCTATTCCTTGAAATGCTTTGTGTTTACAAAGGAAGTGAGCTTGTCACATGATTGTCTGGTTTTATTCTGTTAGCCTTACATATACATTTTATAATCATTGAGAGAGAAGCCTCAACAGCTAACATACCAGTTTTACTTTCTGGCTACCAGACGTTATGCTGAGAAGCTGAGCAAAACTGTGCTTCTCATCTGTTAGCTTTGTCATCTTGATAATTATTGCAAGTAATTAACAAAGTGACAAAACCTGATATCTTAGGAACACACAGTAGTAAGGATAATCTGATTACTTACCTCTTTGAATGGATTAAAGTTAGGTTCTTTATTGGCATATTGAAGCGAATGTGTGTGTGTTGAATTTAGAAATCAACAACTAGTGGTGTGGTCCCACCTTGCATCACAAATACTAAGTCACAGAGCAGCAAATCATTTACTCCCGCCAAACAGTCCTCAAGGGGATGAGGTTTTGGAGGGGTGGCGGTCACATAGAGGGTAGATAGTTGTGTTCAGAGGGAGGGTGTATGGTTTGCCTCACCTTGCCAATGCCCTGGGAGTTTTTGGCAGGTGGGGTGGCGGTCATAGAGAAGTGGGTAGCCAACCACTACCCACACCCAACTAGAGATGCAGTGTGTCTGTACTATACTACCATAGACATGGTTCGACGAGGAACAAACACGTATACATGAATGCCTTGGGGACAGAAAGTACTGTGTGGACGAAAATGCGTTGGCACCGATTGCATGGTACATGCCCAACGATACAGAGACGGGGATAAGGCTTTTGACATGCTGGAAATGCGGGGCCAGGCACTATTGCTACCCACAATATGCAACCTCTGTGAGGGGTGCCATCAGGTCGACAAGCTGCGACGCATAGAAGCAAAGGCTAGAAGATAATTTTAGAAGGTCCTTTAGCGAGCTACATAGCGAAGTTCATCCTAGCCCCTGGTAACGCAAAGCGATAAACGTCTCTATTAGAATAGCACAAGAGCCAGATCATATTCCCGCCTCACACCAGTGACGGTCATAAACTTACATTTAGAGAAAGGCTATGTAGCATCCGTGGCATCACACACACACCAGGGTCGCCAGTGAGGGCTGACCTTAGTCAGCAACAACCAGCGACAATTTTCCATTTAGAGAATGGTATTGTATCCTAGAACACCATAGCCCCACGCTGCACACTAGTACTTAACATGCCTAGCATAGAGCGAATGAACACCCTGTTAAGAGAGGTGCAGATACCGAGAGCGAATATGATGATATGCTGGAAGTAGTACTGACCGCCTGAGCAAGGCAGCCAACGCCAGTCCCCAGTCATCAGGCCGGGCGACCATGGCCAGCCACAAGGCGTCAAAAGACTATTCTGGCTCCCAGGCAACAAAATTCCCAGCCAGGCGGAAAGCTGCCAGCATGGTCAAAGAGGCCTTTCCACGTCCAAACACCACACAGCAAGACGATCCCCCAGAAGACAAACCCAGCCGCAGCCTCTCGTACAAAAAGGGGCGTCCAGCAAAAGTCGGCGACAGCAAATCCGTATTGGATTACCTATCTACGTTACCACCCGGCTACCCTCTAGAAGCCGACCTATCTAAGCTGCTCACAGCGATGACACCCGGCGTGGTAGACATCCTAAAACAGGAGATAGGAAAGAAGGGAGTCAAATTTAACTTCCCCGTTAAAACCATGCTTGAGAAGGCCACCGCTGACAAAGAGGCATTCATCTCTATGACGGTATATCTGTGTAGCAGCCAAGTAGTAGTGGCGCCGTCGGACGACAACCTCGAGGGGCTAGTTGCCGTCTCCGTAGCGAATATTGAGGAGTGACTGGAAATGTTTACGGGAAAAGGTTCAGGTTGGCGGCCTGTGAGGTGCGAGTTACTAGAGATGCATATTTCGCAGTACCGTCCGTTTCGAGGTAAAGGGCATATTCCCACACCACAGTGGATTCCCAAAATGGCCATTATAAATGTGAAAAACCGGGACAACCGATACTTTGAATGGGCCGTCCTATCCGCCCTATATCCCACCGATGACCACCACTCTGAGCGCACCAGCAAGTACATTAGGCATCAGGGAAAACTACGCTTTGGCAATCTTACGTTTCCGAGGAAGATGTCAGACATCACTAACTTTTAGAGCCTTAACCTCTCCATCGCTGTCAACGCCTTTGGATGGGACCATGCGCTTTACCCCATACGCCTATCCGAAAAGGTTGTGGACAAGACCGTCAAACTGTTGCTATCGACCGAAGCAGAAATGCAGCGCTACGTATGGATCAAAGACCTTTCTCAGATGACGTAAAACACTAGCAAATACGAGCACCGACTTCGAGGCATTAAACATGCCTTTAAAAAGGGAAGAGGTTGACCCCACCTACAGCGACACATATACAATTGCCAGTCAGCCCCCATTCGGCTTCTACTACCCAGTTCAATGATCCAACGGTAAAACCAACAAGCCCGTATCATACCGAGGAAAATACGCGGTAGCGAACTTTATCAAAAGCCTTGAGAACGAGATGGTAGGCATCCGCGAGGTATTGGCTAAGCCACGTCCACTGGTCATGACGCCAGCAAACACCAAGGCGTTTAAAGATGCCTAGATGCCGAAAGCATCTAAGCAAGGATCGGGGGTTAGACCATTGCCACAACTCAGGCTAATATCGAGGTGCCGCCCATAACAGCTGTTGCCTCCAGCTATGGCTAAGCCCGAACAAAAAATAATAAAAATAAAAATAAGATACCCTTCGTATTTTACAACCTTCGAAACTTCGACTGCACCTGCTTATGGAGGCGCTTTCATCGGCCTCAGCGGCAGACATCAACGCTATTCCCAACAACATGTAAAAGAGTATGTTCTTCTCGCTGGACCAGCTTCATTTTATCGACAGCTATCAGTTCCAAACAAACAGCCTAGCAAAACTAGCCTCTAACCTTTCCAAAAAGGCCTTCCAAGTGACCAGCCTATATACCGAACCTTTGACTGCAAGACTATGGGGGACTGTCATGACCTTCACCTTCGAACAGACGTTCACCTTCTGGCCGATGTCTTTGAAGCATTCCGAGCCACCTGCATAAATACGTATGGCCCCGACTTCGCGCACTACTTAAGCACTGTTGGTATGAGCTGCGTTGTCCTGCTGAAAACCACGGGCGTAGAGCTGATTTGCTCACGGACATTGAAATGTATCCGTTCGTCGAGCGAGGCGCCCGCTGGGGCATATCTATGGTCAATATGCGGCACGTGAAGATCAACAACCCTCTATGCCTGACAGTGACCCAGCCAATCCTACCAGCTGAATCACCTATATCGATACCTGCAACCTCTATGAATGGGCCATGATGCAGAGTCTACCCACCGGAGGCTTCCGATGGGTCGACTCCATCCGGCAAAAGACCGTCTAGATTCCCTGGCCCCGGATGCTCCAAAGGGCTACCTTCTCGAGGTTGATCTAGAATATCCTGAAGAGCTGAACAACGCCCACAACTACACAACTACTACCCGCTAGCCCCGGAAGCCATGACCGTTCCGGAAGAGTGACTTTCCAACTACCAGCATAGCCTCGCTGACAAGCTGGAAGGGCGCTATACCGCTGTACGAAGCTGGTACCCAACCTGCTAAAGAAGGAGCGATACGTCGTTCACTATCGGAACCTCCAGCTCTGCACCAGCCTCGGGATGCATATCACCAAGGTCCACCGC
Source organism: Margaritifera margaritifera (assembly GCA_029931535.1). Lineage (NCBI taxonomy): Eukaryota > Metazoa > Mollusca > Bivalvia > Unionida > Margaritiferidae > Margaritifera > Margaritifera margaritifera. The sequence goes on from JAQPZY010001438.1 coordinate 190,277, forward strand.
GCGCTCGAGTTCTACCAGAGCCTACGGATGGCACCCTGCATCCACAAGAACACGGACCTGCGGGCTAAGGCAACGAACGAGTTCGACAAGGACTACTTTAAACTGCTGAACAATTCTGTCTTTGAGAAGACCATGAAAAATCAGCGCAAGCGCATCTGCGTAGATCTGGTCCGGCCTGTCGGGCAAGAGGACAAGCTGCGGCGCCTGATAGCCGATCCAGCCTTTCAGTCCTGCAAGATCTTCGAGGGAAACCTTGCAGAGGTCCACTCGACAAAATCCAGACTGAACCTCAGCCGCCCGTCTACACGGGCCAGGCGGTCCTCGACATCTCAAAACATTTTATGTACGACTTCTTCTACAACCAGGTAAAGGCGCCTTACGGTGCTAAGGCTGGACTTATGTACACCGATACCGACAGTTTCATGTTGGAGCTGGAAACGAAGAACCTCTACCGAGACATGGCCGAAGATGCCCACCTCTACGACACGAGCGACTACACATCGGGACACTCCCTCCGAAGCGACGCCAATAAAATTGTCGTCGTCGGTAAGTTCAAGGACGAATACAGTGGAGCCATAATCTCAGAGCTTGTGAGTCTTCGCCCCAAATGTACTCCACACTGCGGGCTGACAACGCAGAGACTGAAAGGGCCAAAGGCATATCAAGAGCCGCTGTCAAATCTGACCATAGGCATAAGCTATACCTCGAGAGCCTCCACAAGAGAAGAGAGTTTCGCCACACTAGCACCACCATATGCAGCAAGAGCCATCTAATCGGGGAATATAACCTGACAAAGACGAGCCTCTCCCCGCTGGATACCGAAAAATGGATCGCGCCTAACTGGGTCACGACGCGAGCCTATGGCCATGTTAAAACGGCCAAGGAAGCCGACGTAGAGTTTGAAGAGTACGTTAACTATATATTTGGTCAGGCAGAGATCTGGCTTGGTACACCCTCTACAACAACAGTAACCTTTTTGATCTGGGGTTTTTAAAAGTTCTCCGTATCACGCGCGAAAGACATGCTGGTGGCGGCGTCTTCGAAGAGTAGGACGATGGCTTTCAGGCTCTTGGCGGATGTGTTCAGATTAATGTTCCATGCGGTGTCGCTTTTGTTAACTATGACCTTACTGTGCCCCAGCACGCGGGTGTACAAGAAGGCCACCAGCTCCAGTTACTGGTTCCTGATCATGCGGGCGAGCTCGGCGTTGGTCACCACAGTGAATTCCAGCGATAGGCCGATAATGGTGTACCTGGCTCCAACGTTCGTGCTTTGGATGAGCCTGCTGTAGTTGTTAAACGTGATCTCAAAGGTAAGGCAATCAGCGAGATCTGCTTGGTAGAAGGGCATGTGGTCGTTCAGCAACTCCAAGTCGAATGGGATGTAGAACCGGTTACCATAGGCCGCTGCGAGAGAAGCACCAGGCTGGGTGGCTGCGACGGCATTATCGGCTGATATGCGGATTCTGGCGCAGATGTAGGTCTGTATGCCGTGGTAATCGGCATTAGCCCGCTTCTTCTACGTGAGCCACAGGTCCTTAAACGTTCCCCATATATCAGCATCGTCCAAAGACGCAATATCCACCTCTCTACTCTATTTACTAAGTAATCCTCAAAAAAGCAATTAAGAGTTGCACACGAAATTACTCTCTCAGGAATAACTTAATTGTTAGGCAAGTAGGTCAATCTAGAAATGGCGATCTCGATGATTTCTTCAAGCACGAAAATCAAGCTATTTACCCACTAGTCTTATCTGATAGATGGATGTTTGTGACGTAAACAAAGAAAGATTTTGTGACTTCGCTTGAAACATGTGCTCCATCTACAGATATCACTGCTAATATCAGAATGTAACTTGAGGATGGTTTTGCTGTTGTCAACATGTTGTTACAGAAATATCGTAAGATGTTTTGAACAGGATGAAAAGAGGAAATGGTCACCATGTTGATGTAAGATATCCAACACCAACATGCCCGAAACTGGTACAGCTTTGCACGTGTGAACGAGAATAAGATAGAAATGTTCTATAAATGCAAAAGAATTTACAATATCTCTCGAAGGAAAGGCGGTATGCAGTTCATACAGCTCGGATCTAACTTTCTCACTAGGGGAATAAGTAGGTCTAGATCAAAATTACATTAGACTTTACATTCTAAACTTTTAGTATTAACTTTTCTTATGCTTATGCTGTTAATTTAATTTTTATTTTCGCCGAATACCGTTTACAGGGTTGATACAGTATTGACATTTAGTTAGTACTGATGTAGGGGGAGGACAGCATGGGAAAACAAGAAAAGAGTTCTGTCTGTTACAGAACTATTCTCATCTTTTTTCAAGGCACCCATATTTGTTTCTGTTAAGAATATAAGACGCTTGGTTGCTCGACTCATGGTCAAAATCATCAAGTGCCACCATGTAAACCAGGCAAAGAATATATGTCTGCTAAAGGGAAGGCAGCTAGAGCAAGCAACACCGCCTACTCAGTCTGCTTTAGTGGAGGACACACGAAGCACACCAAGCCGGTCACTGCAGGGTTAAAACACAGTCAAGAACGGCCAAGCCGAACAGCATTGGATTGCAATGATAACGTGACAAGAAGTATGGAACACGATCTAAACATTCTTCAAGTGGTAGCTAAAACATACTAAAATTAATTAAAGGTAGTTGTATGAGGACTTGCAGAACACCATGCAAATTAATGTATGTACCTCTTTCCTATATCGATCTGAGTGTTTGTTCAGTATTGTTCTACAGAAACATGAAACTTATAACTAAGAATTTGATGCGCGTCATTGAGTAGATCGTAGTGGCATTAATTCCCTATAATCTGAAGTGAGAAATTATCTTGTAATTTTGTGCTGGCTGTCTGCAGTTGATGTTGTTATATATAAAATGGCTGTAATATATGTTTCAATTAGCAGTTTACTGGTTGGAAATCATTTAGAATTTGCAGTGGGACCTACGCACAAACAATGAGATTTCCAGAGCGTGTGTTGAGATTGTTTATTTGACGAATGAATTTTAATGAATGTTCTTATTGTTGTTATACCTATAACAAGGAAGAGTGAATCAAAGGTAACTGCATAATATATCTTAAAAAAAAGTTTTTGGATTTTTTTATTTTTAGTTTTATCATTCTTACTCAGATGGTATCTTAAACATGCAAAGCGGCAGGAAACACATTATGTAACTAGCATTGTACTACACAGGAAAACGAAATCCTAAACATGGCGCAAAATTATCCAGAGTAAATGATACCAGTAACACAACTGCAACAGAATTTATTCATTTATTAATTTATACCAGAATCCTACAACAACACTATAGTTATATGATAGAAAAGAGAATTCAGAATAAAGACATCGCCTGGAAAGAAGCGACTTGCAAAAGAACCGATTGGGAGCTTAAGCCGTGTCTACAGACCAAATAAACAACCCACCAACATCAGTTTAAAAAAGTAAACCAACAACCTTGCTTTGTGTTTATAGAACATGTGTGCCCACACAAAATGTAACTTTCTAACTGGTTTCTTTTCATATAAGTCATTTATCAATACAAAGTTCAGGTTTTCTTTGACTGTTGCTATGTTGTTGTTCTTCTTCTTGCGATGATGATGATGATAATTATTATTAATTTATTTTACAATGAAACCTTCCATAAGTCTCGCTTCCCTTTTATAATCACGTCCTGTCATCCAGCTAATGTGTTTACTTTCCATTTTCCTCATAAATGTTAGCTCTCTTTAGCAGATAGTTCTTAAACAGTCAGCATTTTCTTGACCACCTGGTGGATGTTTAAGAGAGATTGCACTGTATTATTATTATTATTATTATTATATGCAACTTGTACAAATGTAATTAACAATGACAGCGTACGAAAAACATAATTTTTATTGCACCTTGCATCGATCAAACTTACTTAACTTCCCTTTCATTTCACAGGTTAATGGATGGCAGGTAGAATGAATGATTAATCCAGGCTATGAGACAAATCTATTCGCTTACATACCAAACCAAAATCTATCATTCTTACCGACATCTCTCTCTCTCTCTCTCTCTCTCTCTCTCTCTCTCTCTCTCTCTCTCTCTCTCTCTCTCACACACGCGCGTGTTCTGGCACACACGCATTCTCTATTCTTCATTCACTCACTAACAAAGTTCTATACATCCATATACTGTTGGGCGAAAACGATGAGCGGCAAAAAGGAAAAAAAAAACTTGCGGCAAACAAGCAAATAAAATACCAGTAATCAGAATCCGATCTTACATAAGTGCTATCTTCATAGGCAATTTTTGGAATGGCTAAATAATATATATTTGAGCCAAGGGAGCACAACATTGCAATACTTTATAAAGGTATCCATTATTTTCTTGTGATCTGAGTACGTGTATAGAATTCATTTCATCGTATAATAAAATAAAGAAATACATATTATGCTGATGATTTTGCTCAACAAATTAAGGACACTGACAGGTTCAAGAAAGGACTATTAGTCACTTTTAACATCCATCAATTACACCTGACTGAAAGCAAATTTAGTAGCATACACTTGTATGAACAGTCGAAGGATCTATGATATAACTTTGAATAGATAGACTCAGTAACAGACTCATTTCATTTGCTGCTTTTTTTTTCCTTTTTTTAAAAAAAATATTTGCTTGGTAATAGGATGCAGAAAAGGTCAGATTTGTTGTTTTTTTTCAATCAATAAAGTGGTATTAAATTTTGTGAGTCCGTTTTTCCACATATATTATTTTTGGAATTTTCTTTCTACTCCATACGAAATAATATATGAAATAAAAATTAAGCAAACTTCAAGAATTTGTCTCGATGCATGACATTTTCTTTGTCTATTCAAATGGGGGAAATTATGCTTCTGTTTGTGTGAAAATATGGTGTGGTAATTGTTCGAGCTGTTGTCTACTGAAAGCGTTTCAATTGTTAATTCAGTTCTCTTTTGTAGTGCAAAAATTAAAATGCATAATCTTTCAGAGAAGAGCTGTTGAATTTAGCTGCCTCTCTATTGAATAAATACCATTGTGTACCTTCATCCATAGATACATACATATTTACTTACTTTGAAAGACTCTGACGTGTACACATACGCACAGGCAGACGGACATACATACATATAAATAGGCAGACAGACATATATCTAGCTAGACAGATATACAGTCAGATATGCATGCAGGCATACAGACAGACAGACACACATACAAATAAATAGAGACAGTAGCGGGCGAGGGTTCAAGGCGCCCGAAGCAATGTTCTTTATTGGCGCCCCTTCTTTCCTACAGAGAACAGTCTTCATGTCAGTTGCCAATCTCTCTCCTCCATTGTACCCCCTCCCCCCCCCCCGCCTATCCCGTCCTAAATACAAGCTTTGTGAAGAAATTCCTCCGTTCAACTAAGTTGACGGTGAAATACTATGAAAATGTCAGCTGCAAAAGAAAAAAGCTCCCGACGGCGCCTCCCTTCGCCTGGCTCCCGGGGGCAATTGCCCCCTCCCACCTACACCCACCCCACCCCCGTCGCGCTGGATAGAGAGATAAACAGTCAGACAGATATTGTACAGTTTAAATCTATGTCTCATATCTAGAGCATGATTTTTAGTGCTTGACCTACGGATGTTACCTAACAAAAAGTGATTATTCAACCGGAATGTTCCGCGACATAGACTCGGATATTTTCTCAAATAGCGCCAGAAATATCATAAAATGTCAACAACAAAAAAAAACTTTTGATCTGCAGCATAACTCCAATATACGTCACCTAGAGGCAATGCATCGTTACATATTCAACTGTTTACAAACATTGAGTTAGGTGGAAGCAGTCAGTATACTTTCTTAATGAAACAACAATGACGTTGTGACGGAAGAGATGTATTTGATCAGTTTTTAATGTAAGTATTGTTATTTTAAATATTCTTGATTAATTCAAGGGCTTGTTGGCTAAATGGTGCTCTCTCTCTCTCTCTCTCTCTCTCTCTCTCTCTCTCTCTCTCTCTCTCTCTCTCTCACACACACACACACACACACACACACACACACTATAAGAATTTTAACTCTGGAGGAGTTAATACATATGTCGGCGCGGCGTCGGCTGCTTTAACTCAGTATCCGGGGTTTCATTCCCAGTTGAGACCGATTTTAAACCGTTTAGTCTGTTAAATACTATTCTCTGTGTCTCTGTCTGTCTGTCTGTCCTCTTAGACACCCGTATTTCAAAATATAAACTATCATTATATAGGCTTGAAAAGAAAGAAACCTAAAGTTTAACATGCTAAGGAAATATTAAAATAAGCAAGTGATATATACTTGTCATTATTAATTGCCGAATTCATTTTAAATGAACAAAATATTGCTTTCCACAAGTTACATTTACATTTATTTTGACCAAAATATATTGTTTCAAGAATCATTTTTTATTTGAGTAAAATTTGAGATACTTTTAGTGTACTTCGATACAGGTCAATGATAGAAACGCAAGCAGTATATCTGTAATTCTGTCATAAATCAATTATAAATCGTCTTGTTATCCGTATATTGTAGTGAACAGGTAGGACAACAATGTAAACAAAACAGAACAAAACATCGGAAAGACATTTTATTTTTCGGATGTCATATTTATTTTGCATTCTAGTCTTTTGTGAAATATCACTGATTTTATGTCTGACTCATATTTACATCTGTGCATAAGCGAGGTTTCTTTATCGAAATAAATGGAAATACAATAATCGCCAAAAATACACCCATCAATTTTCACTGAGTTGCTTTTATCTTTTAAAAATTGATTGTCCCATATTTTGAAACAAACAAATCCAGCGTGCCAGAAACTGCCACAATCTATACTACACACAATCTACAGTACCGTATGTATTCAACTGTAAACTGCACAGACCCAGATCTGTCGTCGCATAAGGCGCCAGCAGATCATGGTCTATACAGTTTGTTAGGAGTAATTAGTAGAACAAACAACGTAGACCCTGATCTGCCGGCGCATTATGCGACGGCAGATCAAGGTCTATGTTGTTTGCAGTTAGATTAGACTTATAAGCGAGTATTGACATTACCTAAAAAACTCGAGATAAATAATAAAAACAAACACGATCCTCTGAAACTTTGTTTTAAAAGAAAAAGCCATTGTTAAAGAGATGCAATATTTGTAATCTATATAAAAGCGATCTGTTTTGGTATGAATATTCTTTCACGTATCCAATCAACTTTTTCCTTTTCAACAACATTGTGGTCGAATGATTTAATCTTTTCGAACTGTTGTCTGCTTGACTCTAATTCGTCATCCAGATTTCTACTTTCATTCATTCAGTTTAACAAATATTCATCCAAAACATTACATTCATGTTTGTAAAATGAAGTTTGGTAGACTATCACAAGAGTATGTTTTACGTTGTATGCCTGGTGTGGATGAAATGTATTAAGCAGAATAAATTCTAGCCTTTTATTCAAACTTTTTAGTAGATGCAAATCATATTTCAAGATCTCAGTCATTTATTATACTCAAAATAGTCTAATAGCTTAGCACAGTGGTTCCCACATTTTCTTTCCGTGCACTAACCCTTCTATTCCATTCAGCGTTTTATTTATTTGCACATTTTGTACACCTCATTCATCCAATTTGCTTTTTGTCAAATTCATTTGCAAATGTATGTTCTTTGCACTCTCTACAAGCCAATTTGATCCTTTTACACATGGGTTTGTAATAATCGCTACCGTCGAGAAGTATATTTTGTTCCAACAACCTTTTTGATGGGTTTTTTTAAAGGCCATTTTTTAAATATTTAGCAATTTATGAACTACAAGTAACTATCTAAAAGTGTCTACTAGTGACTTTAGTGCCTGAAAATGTCTTTTAGTACCTGCCTATGTTACTTTTAGTGACTACCAAAGTGATTGCTTTGTCCCTACTTAAATATATTGGATGACGTAACAGTTCCCTTATTGCTCTCACTCGTCAATTGACATGTGGAACCTTGCACAACATGTTAAAAGAAAAAAAACTACGAGATAAATGAACTAGACTAAAAGGAATTACAGCTTTCGTCAGAGGAGAGACAAAAAGAAATTATTCAACCAGAATTGAAAAATGGAAAGTCTTGCCAAAACAGATAAAATAATTACCACTGAATGGACATTCAATCTATTGTCTAACGAATTAAAGCTTCAAAGATGAAAAAATTCGACATTCTGTTCAGAAGCGGAAGTAAACAGAAGGAAGCTAGGAAAAAATAATTATGTTTTAGGACAAAGAGTTGGAAGAAATGGACGACAACATGGAACAAATGAAGGAAGACAACAACAATAAAACAAAATCCCAAGTAAATGGAGAATGAATTGCTTGCATGGACATAAGAATAGGACAAAAAGACGACAACAAGGAAACTGTTTTGTTTTAATTACTTCACATATAAAATTTTCCCTTGGTTATTAGCATGGGCTACATTATTTATAAATCTGAGATAGGTTCATTGTTCATAGTACAGCTTTTAAATAAGAAAGTGTACCAAATGTACACTGTCACGGAGTGTACACCACAAGAGCGAAGCTTCTGCAGGGCAGAACGACAAGTCTGAACAAAGCACAACTGTAGATCCTACAACATACAATTATAATGTTGTTGTTGTTCCTAAACACAACTAATGACACTTTAAGTGTAGCAGTAATCTCGCAAAATATCTTATATGATATGATTAGATCATAATTCTATCCACAGTTGTCAAATATATATTGTAGTGCAAAATATCAAGGATAATTAGTTAATTAAAAGGATTTACCAAGCAATTTTAGAGACAGGTTTAATTGTAAGTTGTAATATGTTCTTCGAAAAACTATTCAATTGCAAGATTGATCATCCTTTTAAAATGCCTTTAAATTAGATTATATTTTATTAACTGGCAGTAGCTACCTCTGACATCATGATATACTATCTAATTGTGTATGGTTTAATAACTGCTAGAATTGTTCCTCAGGCATCTAATCTCGTGCTATTTAATGATCTTTCATTTCGGTAGATTTTGTCACATTAATCACAACGTTGTATGCAAAATGTTCGCAATGTATCGCGTTAGAAGTATTAGGGGAATTAGTACTGAGCCAGCCATACATAACGTTATTTTCAACTCCCCTCCCCCCCCCGCCTTACTATAAAAGTGAAAACATGTTCATATCAATTCTTCAAATATCTTAGACTTTAATACGTTGGGGTGCATTTAAAATCCAACAATAATTTAAAATAAATAATTAAAGAACAGTATTTAAGACATCTTTACTGCAATCCTGAAAATACAGTTTCTTACAAAAATATCAATCAATTGTTGGAACAAATTACACGTGAAAAACAGAGAATAAAATATTCTGAATTGAAAAATTGCTTAACTTAGCAATTTACATTCACATTGCACAAGCGAGCTAGAAAAGAGTTCTAATCAAAAGGGTCCATATTAGTCACACTGATGATCAGTGGCAGACAGATACTGTTGACATGCAAGTGCATGAAAATACAACAATGAATACAAATACATTTGATAGTGATAGTGCATTTTCAAAATACGCTTGGGTAAAGAAAGTATATAAAAAATTGGAGACAACATACACAATGCTTCCAGATCAATTTTTTACGAGGAAAACCCAGAGAAAATACAAATCGGGAAATGAAAGAATTTTAATACCGCCAGGTCAAGAAATAATTTTGAAAAAGAAAATATTTAATACAATTTCACGCTTCTGTTATAGAAATATTTAATAGAACTCTTCAGACTAGAATGTGAACACAGTTCACTTAAAATGAAATCAGAAAATGTATAGATGTATTTCCTAACCTTTTTGATCGGCATAATAATATATATCACCGATCAATATATATGTTATCAATTAATGCCAGTGACACTAATTTAAGTATAAAGTATATATTAACTTACTGCATTATCTGGCAATTGATACTAATACAAAACCAAAATATAAAAGAGGTGAAAAAGTTAGGATTTTAAAATATAAATTAATTTTTGCAAAAGGCTAACTTCTTAATTTTCATGGAAGAAATGTTTTAGATATTAGATCACCCTACTTCCTATACATTTGGAGATAAAGAAGGATATCACATTGATTTAATATTTTACGACGAGGAGTTATCTCTATAGAACAACAAGATGACGTGTTTAAGGCTGAAAAATGCTTGAAAACAAAAGCAATAAACGGATGAAAAGTATGTGTTAGTAAAATGGAAAGGATATGATATTTCATTTAATAGACGTGAGCTCGATGGAAATATTATATCGCTAAAATCAATTGAACATATTAAATTGATTGATCAAACATTTAAACTACCATCTCAGAAATGTTTTTAAGGCATTATTCTGAAGGACAGATATTGTAACATCTTGTATGAAGAATGATTTCGTTAAACGAATTTAAAAATGCATGCTGATACTGTGCCAATCTTTCAGACAATAATAAAAGTTCCATTATTACGAGCAATAATATTGGATATTTCTGCTGAGAAATTTGTAAGCAGGTAATAATAATTTCGGAAGGAACATTATAAATATTGTTGAGAAAAATAGATTTAGTATTCTGCCAGTTTTTTTTATGTGTCTGAACAAGCAAATCTAAATAAAATAATTGATGATCTAACAGCTTTAAATGGTATATTCAGAACAATGATCTTAGAGAAAAATAAAATAAAGTAAGATTCATATGTAGGAGAATTTAAGCAGTATAAATGGAAGATAACATTTTACATGTAACATCTGTGTTGAAATTTAGACTATTGTCCACATTGAATATCCCAGTACTCGATACGAAATGATTGAACGATTTCCACAAATAGTACTAAATTATAATAGTATTATTATGGAAGAAATGACAAAATCAGAGAATACAAGCACAAAATAATGACTTGCTAATGTGGAAAAACTATAAACAAATTATAAAAAGAGGCTCACTATTCAATTATAAAAAGTGAATTTCATACTACATTTTTCATTCAAAAGCTAGTTCTATAATAAATGGCAAAACATATATTTGATACAAAGATACCAAAATCTGAAAGGAGAGGATTGAAATCTCCTCTAATTCGTCCTCCGACGAAAAAAGATATAAACAGAACTACTACTCAAACTAAAATAAAGAATTCGGACATGAAATCCCCAGTACTCATTTAATACGCGTTTAAACAAGTTTATATTTGAAGCTGGAGATTATGAAATTAATCAGGAATTGTTTTAATTTTTTTAAAACTTTGAACCATATTTATGGAAAATAGTAAGAATAAAACTTGAAGCTTTTGATCCAGTAAAAGTCCAGCTTGATTTTTCGATTAAACTCAGAGAGAGAGAGAGAGAGAGAGAGAGAGAGAGAGAGAGAGAGAGAGAGAGAGAGAGAGAGAGAGAGAGCATAACACGTTACATTAAATAGATTGGTATCGTAAAACATTAAAACATTGCCTGTAAACACAGTAAACAAGAATGAAATGGAAACTAAAGTTCCGGAAATATGTGATAATACATATCGGTTTTTATGAATTAATTTGAACAAAACTAGTAAATAACTTCAAAGCCTCCATAACCAGGCTAACATTATTTATATATTTTTCTTTCAGTATAATTTGTTCAATACCTCATATACCAATTTTAGTCCTTTAAGTTATAATTATCTTGTAAAATGTTTGAAATGTAGTCGAAGTTTAATATTTGCTATTATCCCTTTCCATTGCATAATTTGATGTTAGAGTCTGATCTACTATAAGTTTTTTAATCATCTAAGTCGGTAATAGATCAATCATAGGTTGTTCGCATAGATCTAATAATACTTTCACTTACATTTATTGTATTTTGGTTTTCATATATCCTTTGTGGTTATTTCTGTTAAAACATTCTTTTGTTTTTGTTTTGCAACTGCAACAAAGTTTGGGGTTGTCAGTCAGTTTATCTCCAACTTTATCATACCAGCTTTAAAGTCATCAAGTAAATTTTGAATCTCTTCGTCGATCTGTTTCTTCTCGTCGTTTACTTCTTTTTGTAGTTATCGAAGTTGAGATTGTGAAGTATTGTAATTTGACATAGATTTTTAATTTCTTGTAAGGTAGATATCTCACTGTTTATCCTTTCTTCAAGGGTTTTAAGTATTATTATATGTTTTATATTTCTTCGGGTCTCACTCTCTCTCTCTCTCTCTCTCTCTCTCTCTCTCTCGCTCTCTCTCTCTCTCTCTCTCTCTCTCTCTCTCTCTCTCTCTCTCTCTCTCTCTCTCTCTAACAGTTCGATTTTATATCTTTCAGATTGTTATCTTCAAAGGTCTAGCATATCTGAATTTCAACACGCTTATGTACATAAGCTTTAATACAGCATACATATGTATTTACCGGATCTGCTACATTGCAAATGCGATTGTTGTTGATGTTTAGACCACCACTTAGTTCATCTGAAGTTGTAGTCATTTTCTCTCATACTGGATTAATATCAGCAGGACCTCTAAGGGAAATTCTTATTGTTCAATTAACATGAAAACATAAACGTGCTCCCTGAGCTATATGAAATACACACGTTACAGTCATACCGTGGAAATATATTACTTTTCCATCTTCATGTTTAATGCTGATATTTAATCTGTATATGGTGACTCTTTGTAATTTCGTGTAATTTCAATGAACACTGTATGAAACAAGTAAGAGTGAAAAATATTTGTAGCAGGTAGAGGTCTAGCAAATATGAATGGTTGTTGTTGACGTAACTTTTTTTTTATTGATCTGGTCTAGAAAACTTTATAAACTTTTAGGTTTTACAAACCCACAAAGTGTGTCCAATTTAGTAGATGTCTGTGTTGAAGTCTAGGAATTCAGAGATGCAGTGGGTTATGTATAGTGTGTAATTGTTACTTGCAGTTACTAAAACATTTGAATTATGTTTTAAACACTCAATTGAATACTTTCGTCAGTATCCTTATAAACAATCATTCGCTCTTTGACTTTGTTCATGTACATTTCAAAGTTACAAATAAATTTTTTTGTTTCATTCTTATCTTTGATGCAATATAATTGATTGCTTTTTGTCATTTGAAATATTTTATTACCTAATAAAAAGTCTATCATCTGTAATGAAATGTATAATTTACCATCTCTTTTATCAACTTGATTACAAATATATTTCTTTCTACTGTTGCCTTTCTACGAGCTGCAACTTTCCATTTAGGTATTATAAATGAAAACAATCAACAACAACAACAACAACAAAATTGTTAAAGATTTATATTATGTAACTTAATGATTTATAACTTCGCGATCTATAATTTCGAAGTTCAAGTTGCATCCCTTGACACGCCTCGCATGGCAGTAAGCTTCTCTAAAATACTAAAATACCTTTCTCCTTTATTTTCTTTCTTCTTCTAACTTTTGTTTAACTCTTCAATATTTTGGCTTTCTGCGTCACCAATATTTTTTCTTTTTACATTTGTATCTCTTTGTATCTGTTGTACTCTGTAACTATCATATTCAATTAATCATGACTTATTTTATTATCGCTTATAGGTTACTCTGCAGATCATCAATACTTTTCAACTTGCGTATAGCAGAGGTTATAATCTCTTCATGTTTGAAAAACATCACTGTATACTAGCTTGTATTTTACATCTTTTGCAACAAAGCAAAAAACGTTGAACCAAATCAGTGCAAACTAGATTTATAATAAGTCCTGTTGCTATTCATGCAACCCCCAACCTTCAACTGCAACACTAATACCGCCTGATGAAGTTGGCATACTAACCTCTACCCAATTTAAAAAGACTTGTATTTCGTTTTATAATTTTGACTGACACCTCTGTAATGTTCAATCTCTTTAACAAAATCATTCTTAAGTTCATAGATATTTATCAACTTAAGATTACTGCCGTTGTCTCTACGTGATAATATTTAATATAATGGTTGCGCACTTGGTATTTTATCTCCCATTTAGACAGAAGAAATATATTGCTTAGATTTAGCGCTTGCACTTGTAAAATCAGGAGGTGTATAGGATTTTTCAGGTTATTTGTTCGCTTCTGTCATTAGAGTATTCGATCCCTCCACTAATTTGTTGATCCTATTCTTTTTGTTTCGGTGTGCTTTTTAACATCAAAATATAACTATGTTTAGGTCCACTAAGATTCATTTATATACTTAAATATTTTGTATCGTAATAACCTTTATGTTATCAGATTATTAATTTTAAACTGTGACAATGAATTTGGAAAAATATACTTTATGACTTCTTGAGTATGCATTTTTCCTGGTGAAACTATTGACATCTTAAACATGTTCTTTAAAAGCATGATATAATCAATTGTTCGAGCTCAATGTAATGTTGCATATTAAATAGTGTTAATTATAGTATTTCTCTCACTTGAAATTTACTTGATAAAATTCTAGAACTTGCTCGCTTTGCTGACAGCTGAAACTATTTTCATAACTATTTTCAGTGGTTGTTCTTTTGAGGTTGCTTATTAGATACATATTTTAAACACAATTTGTATTATTGTTTTTTATTTAAACACAGCTCGTTGGGGATGCTTTTGAATACATCAATCTCAAACCGGAGCTACTTGCGTTCTCTTCTTGTTTTGCAAGTCGTTTTTACTCAGTTTTTGCTTCTCTTTTTGATCTTATTTTTAGTGTATCTGCTTGGCTTTTAAAGTACTTTTCCAAGTTAAACCTAACGAGAATCTTTCTTCATTTGAGAAGTTACCCCTTTTGGTTGGTCTCCAACCTTAGATATTTATTCAGTTTAACATTCTAGAACTTGTTTGCTTCGCACTGTATCTTACATTTCTTTTGCAACAAAATTATCAGTTGACATAAGAGTAAAAACTAGTTGTTCAACACTATCTTTTAACAAAACATTTTTGTCAACTTGAGCTCATTTTAAAAACTTGTTCGCTTACTCACTAATCATTTTGAAAGGTGAAAGTATTACAATTTTAGTAGTACAATTTAACTGAAAACAATAGTGCAAAATAAATGGTTTACAAAGACATGTCCAAAATGCAGCACAAAAAATGGCAATACAGAGTTCAACAAAAACAGCTATTGTTAGCCTTTTTACAGTATATTTAAACATTTGGAGACAAAATAATAAAAACTAATAAAGGAAGAACTCTTGGAATCACCATAGCAATTTTGTAAAAGGTTTGACACGAGAAGAACGTGCTACTTGTAGTGGTGATAAAGGTAATACTGATACATTTCTTGGCAAATTAAAAAGAGGTATGAAAAATATTGCAGCAGCATCATTGCCCGGCATCATTAGCATTGTAATAACCTGGCTTTTAACATTACCTGAAAAACATATTTCTCTTTTTAGCTATTAAAGTCATTTTCGTTATTCTTGCATAAATTAGGCTCACTCTTTTCAACTGTACTAAAAGGTTTATATTTTACTAATAAACATAATATAAAAGAAAAATGGCTCCTAGTAAAGTAAAAACAATAAATAAATGTACTGTTAATCGATTTCAAAAAGTAAAGTACACCAGCTCCAGCAACCATTGACATAATTATAACTGCCTGTTTATTTATCTCGTGATTGATATATTTTAAATCATGAGAATTATGTTTTGCCGTCATGATTACAGGGCTTGTACAATTTTTATCCGTTTTATCTCTCTTTCTCTCTCTCTCTCTCTCTCTCTCTCTCTCTCTCTCTCTCTCTCTATATATATATATATATATATATATATATATATATATTTATATATATATATATATACATACATATAAACACATGCTCTTTTGTACATAATGAAATACTGTGAAATGAACAATTTATTTTGTTCCAAAATAGGCGTATGTTCATCCAAAACCACCAATTTGCCGTATTTCCGCATCTTCAAAGTTCTCAAAAACTACCAGCGTAACCGTGATCATGTTTGACTTTTTGACAGAAGTCACTTTTTCTAACCATCTTACACATGCGCAAATTGCATACGTGTCATCGTTTGCGAACATTCCTAACGATCAGGAAAATGAAAACAAACCGTGATCTTAGCTCATCCGATAAAATGTCCGTTGATATATGGGCTTAGAAAGTCTACTTCATGATATACCCAAAATGTCATTTTCCTTTTCTTTAAACAAAACTGACGTTCAGATGTCGATTGCCATTTGTATGGAAGATTGTATTGTTTTTTATTGTTTCCGATTGCGTTAGGTGGCATTTTTGTTTGTTTTAACGCAAATCGCGATCAATCGGAAAATTGGGATGAGGGTACCTAAATATAAAGGGGCGCATGAAGGAAGGCGACCAACAACAGCAACATTAAAAAGCAGCTTATGTGTATTTCGTTTACTAAAGTGGTCTGAAAGAAAAGGAATGATTATAAGAAAAAAAGTCTCTGTTTTGTTGTTGTTGTTTTTCTGTTTTTTTTTTTTTTTCTTTTCGTTTTTGTAAATTGAATTTATGATTTTAATTGTTTTTTTTAGACTATATTGTACCTTTATTTGAATTCACAATCATGAACTCTGCCATACATGATCAGAATATGAGATAATAATATGAATCACACCAATACACACTATGAATGTACTGATATGAGCACTGAACTCAGTTAACATGCAATATTTGCTAGCATCATTATTCATTTGTTTCCATTTGATAAATTATTTTAATACACAGCTTCAAAATATCCTCTTCAATACGCCCTAGAGAAAACTGAAGACTAGATCTTTGCCTACTGTAGACTGAAACGGAGTAATAAATACACAAAACTATATACGTGTTTTGTTCTGAGTGCCTGTGTGGTTGTACACGTATGTTGCATATATGGCTGTGGGGAGTTATACTCGTGTGTTGCATATGCCTGTGTGGTGTTGTGCACGAGCAAACTGAAAGATCGTCATAACCGGGCATCATGGTCGACCATAGATGTTCCATTGTTTCAAATCAAATTATAAAATTATAGATTCATTGCCGGCCTCAACTTTGGTACCAAATTATCTTTATCCCTGAGTAAACAGCCCCTTGAAAAAAGATCCTGATGTCCCTGGACTTCTCTCTCTCTCTCTCTCTCTCTCTCTCTCTCTGTATATGCGTGTGCCTGCCTGTTCCTGCGTGTACGCCCGACTCCATATTGTTGCAAATTAAAAACATTTTTGAAACTGTTTACACCTGAAAGTTTGTTGATTTCCCCGTTTAATAGTTTCATCTAACATTATTAAAAGTGGTGTATGTCTTTTCAAAGTTTATATTTATGTTCAAATGCTTACAAGAAGACACATGTTACCATGTCAATTTGAAATTCAACACCATCTGAACCTTTTTTATTTGAAGTACAAGGGTTCGACAATATAAACTACATGCTACAAAGAAAAATCTCTATGGTGCATATCTGGATATTCATAATGGGTCATCCTTAATTTCCAAGTCATTTAATATAAGTTAAGAAAATCTGGGACATAAGTGCATAAATATGGCATGGGTTTCTCCAAAACAAAATCTAGCGCCATTTCATGATTACATTAATCACTAAACATATAGGAGCTGAAGGGATTTTCTTAAACATTTAAATTAGATTAAGTTGAGTTCTAATTTTGGGTTAATTAGCAGTGATGACGTTGATGATAAAATATGCCTGTTAACTCGTCTTGAAAATGAATATATTAAAATTGATATCCTCGGTCGGTACAGTAACGAAGCCATGCAATACATGTTGCACAAGTGCCTCACATGCTTATGCCTTACAACTCTCTCTCTCTCTCTCTCTCTCTCTCTCTCTCTCTCTCTCTCTCTCTCTCTCTCTCTCTCAAAACTCGTATTAAATTATCAAGTTTTAATAAAATAAGTAAGATTTTTCTCCGCCAGATACACACAAAACATTTTTGTTCACAAACGTCCTGAGTATATTACTGTGCAACATTCCGTTAATATATTGTACAAAATATTTGCACGGTATTTTTGTGAAGGAAATCATTAATAAATATATAATTATCCGTTCTGGGGGTGATTCTAGCAATATTCTTACAGCAAGTCAGTGCTAAACATAAATATAAGCGAAACGTTTTAAATGAGAACGAAAATAGGTGTCAGAGGTAATCAATCGAAACTTAATGGAAACCTATATTTCATTTAAAACTAGTTCCAAACCAAAGATAAAGTTTTAATGGTTTATCATTGTCTAATATGCTCAATGTGCGCAAATGCACAATTTCAAATTAAAATGTTTCTGGCAGTAAGCTTGAGACCTTATTAGCTATCATATCTATGCTCCATGAAAAAGGTGCCACAACAGCTGAGAAAATAATTGGCTTTTTAATAGTTGTTTTCCTTTCTAAAAGGCGACCCTGGATAAAAAATTAGATACATATTTAAGGAAGAGAGAGTATCATATAGATCTGGTTAGATGCCGAAATTGTCCCATATCCTACCTTGTCGTTTGAATATATTAAAGAATGAGCCGTAGGCATTCATCTTTCGTTCATCTTTTGTTCTGACTTGTGATTTATTACACTAATATTGTGCTAAATTTTAAATTAACTAGTGACGTACGCAGGCTCGACTCGGTTCGCTTGCGTTTCAAATTTTACAACATATGTTATAAGATATGAGCTGGTGATAAATACTATGTTATGTATTTAATCTAGATCATGGGTTTTAACCTTAGGAGTATCTTAATTAAAGAGCGACTGGCGATATTTGCGGCTCGCTTCTGTTGCTTCTAGGCGGGAAAGTGATAGGGATAATAATTTATGTATTAAAGGTTATGATTTCTTGCATTAATGTTTATTTTTTTTTATTATTGAATGTGGTGACCTGAGCTAGGATGCATATAGGTAACATTTAATGTTTTCGTGTGCTTTGATAGTTTTTGAAAATAAAAGAAACTTGGTAGTGGCCTTGTTTTTGTAAAAATAGGCGTTTTGTGGCTCAGCCAGAGTTCATGGGTCTAAAAACGATTTATCTTGTAGAGTATGGTGTTGATTTTAAAAAAAAAAAGAAGATTTAGTACTAGTCTTGGGTTCATGGTTTTTATTTAGTTAATTTTGTCTCGTAGGGGTAGGGTGTTAGTTTTTGAAAAATTAAGATAAGGTTATTTTGTAAGTTGTTCAGGACGAATCCCTTTAATACTACTCCATTTTTATTTATTTCAGTTTTAATAATGATTGATAATGTATGACATTGCTATATGCCACCTTAAACAATTGTAATTTTGTCTGAATTAGTGTTGATTACATAAGTTGCTTTGTGAAACCCATCTATTAGGTCACTGATGTATATTTATATATGTACAATTATAAGTGTACTTTTGTACACTTTTAAACAATTTTATTACATTATTGTACGTGTTTAATGCAAATATTGGGAAAATCTCGTAGACGAATTAGAGTTAAACAGACAACAGATCAAAGGGATTCAATCATTCGACCAAGGCAATGTCAAAATGGCAAATGAATCATTTAACATAATAGCAAAGCTAAAAGGCAAACTAATAATAGATGATTTAAAAGGCTGATTGGAAACATTAGAGAATATATAAAATAAAATAGATCGCTGCTAAAGAGATGAATCATTTGTATCTGTTTAACAGTTTGCTGTTTTGAAACACATTTTATTACAGGACTGCTGCGTTATTTACCTTATTATACCCATATCATAATTTTCAGATATGAAACACGTGTATTAACACATCATAACGTCACAAATGACATCATAACATCATGAAAAGGAAAAGCGTAACGACCTAGGCATCCAAATGTATTTAAAAGTCATTTCACTGCGCTATTCTACGGAAAAAGGGCTCACAAAAGAGAGAAATTATTCGACTAGTTTGATACTTTTTATTTGAATGAGTACTCATTTAAGATCCTCTATTTCAGAAGATCGCGTATGTCTTGACCATATAGCTCATCCATTTGGTTACTGTATATTGTGTAAAGTATAGACACTGGGAGTTTCTGACACGTTAGAATTGTGTTGTTTTCAATTTTAAAAGTAGAAGCAATTCATCGAAGCTGGGGTGCTTATATATGTAATTGTATACATTGTAAACATATACACACACGCACGCACGCACACATGCACACACAAGTGTGCCAACACTCTCACGGTCTATAATTCTTGCATTTATCTGGATATAAGGAATATTTTCCAATATAACTATGACTTTAAAAAGTGTCAAGAGGTGCTGGAGACCTATAGGTACGGAGTAAAGGCAAGACAAGATGTGCAGGAGACCTAGAAGTACGGAGTAAAGGCAAGATAGGTGTAGGAGACCTAGAAGTACCGAGTAAAGTCAAGATAGGTGTAGGAGACCTAGAAGTACGGAGTAAAGGCAAGATAGGTGTAGGAGACCTAGAAGTACGGAGTAAAGTCAAGATAGGTGTAGGAGACCTAGAAGTATGGAGTAAAGTCAAGATCGGTGTAGGAGACCTAGAAGTACCGAGTAAAGGCAAGACAGGAGGTGTAGGAGACCTAGAAGTACGGAGTAAAGTCAAGATAGGTGTAGGAGACCTAGAAGTACCGAGTAAAGGCAAGACAGGAGGTGTAGGAGACCTAGAAGTATGGAGTAAAGGCAAGACAAGATGTGCAGGAGACCTAGAAGTACCGAGTAAAGGCAAGACAGGAAGTGTATGAGACCTAGAAGTACGGAGTAAAGGTAAGACAAGAGGTACAGGAGACCTAGAAGTACGGAGTAAAGACAAGACAAGAGGTGCAGGAGACCTAGAAGCACATAGTAAAGGCAATAATTTGAAAACCAATTGACAAGGGAATAAGTAGTACCATGCAGTATGGAGTAAAGGCAAGACAGGAGGTGCACGAGACCTAGAAGTACTGAGTAAAGACAATAATTTGCTGTGCTCCAGTGGAAGGTATGCTGTTAGATAAAACTTAAATCATTATGAGGCTTAGTTAGGCTTTAAACGCGACTCAACTCAGCTCAAAACTCTTTATAGACGACTTAAGCTGCACAGTGTATTGTGATGTTAAATACTGGGAGTGATGTATGTTGACATATTTTGAAAGAATGAATCATGAAGTATTGTAGTACATGGTGCACAATAACAATACTGTTAAGAAATGTATTTTATGTATCTCAGACTATCATTTAAGATATAAGATAACCCATTAATAAATATTCTTGTAGCCCAGAAACACACCTACATACGAAATTAAAAGCTTCAATCCATGTTGAAACGTCTATAACTCTCTATCTCTTTTATAATATTTTATTCTTCATAAACGTTTTCATCACACACACACACAAACACACACACACACACACACACACACACACACACACACATGTACTATCATTATGACTGAGTCTTTAAACTGCCATAATTTTTTTTTACTCTTAAGGCTTTTTCTATAGCCCGATTGTAGGTAAAACAGGAAAGAATATAAACAATGTAAATATAAAGCTGTTATGACAACCTAAAACTTTAACTTTATTACTGGTCAATTAATTTTCCGATCGCCAGTAAAATGTTCAATTTAATAAAAATTAATCTTTACAAAAGCTTCACTATTATAAAACAGTCATCGTTTTAACCACACAACTTATTTCCCGATACGCACAAAGAAGTTGAAAGGAAAGAAACTTGGCAATGAAAAGATATACTTTAGTAAATGAGTTTTGAACGCCAGTCTATATTTCCTTCCAACCTGTATATGATAAGAACGAAAATAATCTTTACATATATATAGCGTCACAAAGATTTAAAAAGTTGTGTTTTATAAAAAATTTTTTTTTTTTTTTTTTTTTCGCGTTTAGCGGAAAACAAGCTTATCCGGAGATAATTTTAACCAGGGAAATATAAATGTCTCGTTTATGATAAATTATTGCAAATCCCTACCTGTTTCACTTATCAACTCGTTTCCTTATAACTGTATTAAAGTAGACTGGGAAAGAAATTAAATTATATAGATGTTAAATCCCATAAATACAGTTAAAACTGTTACCTTTTTATCCTGATGTCGTTAAACAAGTAGATCTGGTAAAAAAATTGATCTTTTTAATAATAAGCTTCATTCATTTGTTCACAAAATTTATGTAGGATTTCCCTATGCTACTCCGTTGCATATGATGTATTCTATTGTTCAGTTTTACAACATGTTTCCTTGGCTAACTTCTTAAACAATAGTCGGAAAGCGGAAAGGAGGAAATGGGGTCATAATTTGTATTAAGCAAATGGTAATTTCATGATAATCACTTTTTATTTATTTTTATTTTTTTATTTTTTTGCTTTTTTACTTTTTGATTATTTCATTTTTTATTTTTTATTTTGTTTTGCCCCGTCAAGTTAGAACCCCATCACTATTAAAATAAGTACATTGGGAAAAAGCTAATCATTATACATACAACGCTTTACGTGTCATATCAAGTTGTCTTTTTATCGATGCAAACGTAAAACTTCGTTTTGTTTAAGTAGTAAATGTGCTACCTTTTATTCGGACAACTTATTTGCCGATAGGTGGAAAAGAAGTGGAGCGGGAAAAAGTGAGTTATGTAAACATAAACCTCTAAAATGTCTGTTGAAATATAAAATTTGTGCCCTTTCAACTCTTAACTCTGTTGCTGATTGCCGGTAAATGAGTATATTGGGAGAGAAGCTGAAATGTATAGATACAAAATTATATCATTAGTGACTCACTGACAGATACATTTTAACTAAATTGTTTGGAAAACGATTGAGAGAAGTTTAAAACTTATGAAAATATTCATAGATTAAAACCACAACGCGAAAATGGGACCTTCGTTGAAATGCTAAAGAGATATTAACGTCGATTTTCTTCCTCAAGTAACTTATTTCTCATTCAGAATATCTTCCTCTTAAAGTGAGACTCCGTACATTAAACAGGGCCGGCGCAAAGGTAGTTGGCGTCTTAGGCGAACCTTCAGCCTTGCGCCCCACCCCCCTCCCCAGCTATTAACTTTCGAAATGAATATTGTGCATGAGTATGAATACAAATTCTGCATCTGTTTTTCTCTTTCTGTTTTTAGATGTTTATTATCTTCTATTTCACACTATTTCTCTTTCTTTTTGTATTCATTCAGTTTTTAGCCCCCCCCCCCCTCCTCCCCCAACAACAAAACAAATTTTGCCTACCTAGGCGAGCGCCTAGTTTGCTTAGCGGTTAAACCGGCCCTGACATCAAATCGATGTAGACGCTTATCTAGAAATATACATAAGTACCCCACTCAGGAATTTAAGTACGCCGCATACTTTAGTCCCGAAGAATATATAATACTCCAATTCTCATTTGGAAAATCAATGCTAAAACATAACAAGTCATCTTAAGAAAATTAAAATATATTTCCCAGAATGAGAGTTTAACTAATTAGCGTCAAACAAACATGAAGCATATTTCGTGACTGACGCGAGGGTAACTAGAGTGTTCAATAATCGGAATACCACTCTGCCATTTCAGTGGGACCCGAAAATAAGCCCGGGTAGTGCACGTGCGCCATATTCAGTAATACTGCAAGGAAAGATAACAAATAGTTACACGCCATTTTAATCGGAACATGCTCTTTTCTTTCACGTGTGAGAACAACCACGTGTTTGTGGGCAGTTCAAAATGTCCACTTTACGCATCTGAGGTCTTTCATTATAATGTGACGGAAAAGGCCGAGAAAGTTCCGATTGAACTATTTCTTTTATTTTTCTTAAATTGGAATAATCGGAACACCTCGTGATTTTCCTCTCGAATTTCACTGCTGACATTAACTCGGAATAGCCTGGATCTCCCGGAATGCTTATGCAATAAGAACCAAAACTAGGACCTGAGTAAAAAAATAAATAAAATAGAAATGTTAAACGAAAACAGATGGCGCTAAGAACACTGAATTAAACTGAATTATTAATGAAGCAATGCATGCCAATTCACACCCTTTAAAAAAAATGTAAATGTATATAAGTCAGGAAGAATATTGTACATTAACCTAACGCCATTTTTGATGCCATACACATGATGACGTCATAATTTCAATGATATCAACACAACGCTCCTCACAGCACATACTTTTTCAAAGTTTAGACCTTTCCATTAAGGTTTTAATGGGCGCAGCCAGATGTGTATTACTTGATACTCTGCCATTACGGTACAGATATCGCCTAGCGCTCTGTACTATGGAAGCTATATTCGAACATCATTTATTGTAAATAAATTTATTTGCACAAGCATTCAGTTTAACAGTGCATCAGTGTGAAAATAATATTTAGCGAATTCATTACCTTAAAATTTTATTTTTGTTATACTTTAGAACTTTTCCTGTGTAATTTTGTGTAGTTGGTTGGTTTTTATCCCAAGGTTGTAATTCATGGTATGATTCTTATTTTCCTCAGTTATTTATTTCCTATTTCTAAATTTTGAATTATTTAACTAATTTTATCAAATAGTCTTCAAAATAATTTGTTTATTTAATGTTTTTGTCCTTATCAATCACGCCAACTAAAATAGGTAATAAGTTTCGTACTTTCACTTTCGCTCACATATTTTTTCGTTCACTTATTATCATACTTTCTTGGGAGAATAGCCCATATGTAGAAACATAATTTAATTATATAAACCGATAAATAAACACACAGATGAATGAATACAATAATTATTAATTTCAACCAATAATTATATTAATTAATTGATCAATAACTTCAATTCACTATGTCGATGAATGTCAAATTTGTCAATCCCCTGAAGACTTAAAAACGATAAACGAATGTGCCTATCAAAAACTTCGGTTACATCTGTACGATCCTTTTCTCAGTTTTCAATTGAATTCCAGTATTGAATTAGTAATTATGAAGGTGATTATTTACTTATTTACTTATCAAAAAGAGCACGAAAAAATATTACTTCTTCCTACAAACTACTTATACTACAAAATCGTAAAAATAAGCTGACATTTCAAAGATATTTTTTCTCGAAAATATTTTTTATTATAGTAAGTGCTTTTTCAAATTTCAAGAAAATTAAAAACGTAGTCATAATGCTCATAAGTATATATATATATATATATATATATATATATATATATATATATATATATATATATATATATATATATATATATATCTAGTTTGTGATTACATATTAGATATCAGAAAAGTAAACAATGAAACCATCAAATGTGTCAAATGGGTGATAATCCAATTACTTGGAAATTTCGAGCTCTTTTTCTTTTGCTGATAA
This sequence comes from Margaritifera margaritifera, assembly GCA_029931535.1. Lineage (NCBI taxonomy): Eukaryota > Metazoa > Mollusca > Bivalvia > Unionida > Margaritiferidae > Margaritifera > Margaritifera margaritifera. Next base: position 215,444 of record JAQPZY010001438.1, read on the forward strand.
TATGTCGAATTTCAAAATAAATTTCTCTGCAAGTTAAAATTGGACAACTTCTTTTAAATGAAATTTCTTGGTCCATTTAAATTAAATGGACATTAATTGCTCAATTTTCACGCGCGATAATTTTATATAAGGACCTTAATTTTGTGAACACAAGCCTCCTGATAAATTTGATTTATAGAAATAAAGAAATATGGAAGTATTTGTGGCATGTCCTGTTTTATTCAGTCTTTCTCGTATTAGGTATAGGTAGTATCAGTACCTGTAGTCAATACTTTAATGGCGGACGCGTGTAGTGGCACATAACGGACGGGGGGGGGGGGGGGAGGGGGTAAATATGGAAGAACTGTCCACTAGAAAGGTCTATATCACTGCCGGAAGGTTGATTTGAATCCTTGGTCATCTAAACTTTACTTCTTGATTCCTGCACATTAGTACACGGCAACATTGCCTGTATCCTTCCTTACTTCTTTAATCACCGATTAAACTCCAATCAAAAACGATGGGTAACTAACCAGACTATACAAGGCAGCTCATTGTGACGTTATCGGTACATTGTGACGTCTGCTGCATGCTGCCTTCTAACGTCTGCTCCATCTTTGCATATAAAGAATTCCTTACTTTTTGCTCCTACGTATTAGGGAAAATCTTTACATCCTGCACGAAAGCCACTGTAGAGAAAAGGTTGCAGAAAATGTTGTTTATATTGACAGTAATGCAGTGATCAAAGCGTACGGTTTTCTGCAGGTCGCATTTTACCACCAAACTTACGTCGTTGTGGCAGTGGTATTACGAGGGATATATATTAACACTTTTTCAAGGGATGGAATCAAAATGCACCCGCTTGACGCTGTTATCCGCAAGCAGGCGCACTTTTTATTGTATTTTCCCCAGACAGATATATGCAATATCTCTATGCAGATACAGTCTAGGCAGGCAGAGAGTACTTGTAAATACTTCGACGGAGTAATAGAGCGTAAAAGGGGGAAATCGCCAGAAAATGGCTGAAAACTCAGTCACGCAATGAAGTACGAAGGCAAAATAGAACCATTCAAACAGCATTATGATACCTTGATGGATTATTTCCATAAGTAAAATAACGTTTCCTAATAAGTTTATACTTGTAAAAGAAACTTGAGAATGTTTCAGTCAAGAATAAGCTTTGTCAATGGATGAATCGCCGCAAAGAACGTTTTTTTTAGTTGTATAGTTTGTTAGTGATCATATACATGATTTATGGGTTCAGTGTGCAGTTCGTATTGGTCGAGGTGCTTGGGCTGTATCCAATACGAATTTCGCACTGACCCCATAAATCACGTATTCGGTCACTAAAAAACTACATAACGAATCTATCCCATGGAAAATCCTTTGGATTTGACTGAATTAATATCGACAAAAACAATGAATTAAGTATGTTTAGCACTTTAATTAATCCACTGAAAAGTCTGTAATTATAAATAAAATAAAATATTATAGCCTTTTCTCGCACAAATTAACGTCTGCAACCGGAAACAATGGAAAGTCATATCATGTTCAACACTTCTGCCCGATATCTTGTTTCTGTTCGGCAAGATATTCCCGCAAGACATTAGCAGCACGACTATGTGATTTGATAAAATTGTCAAAGCTGATTCTCCTCCTTTTGTCAGCAATTTCCGTCGCTGTAAGATCTCCTAAGGGTTTGGTTGCCATTATAAAGAATGAAAGGGAGACAAATCAATTTGGCAAAATATGGCGTGCGCACGCTTGATACGAAACAACGTAGACAGTGTACGAGATTTATACGGTCTCCACGTGACCTAACTTTTCCAATGGTATTCAAAGAAATTTATATGAGGTGGGATAAGATGGTGCGTGACATGCACCTAGCGTCACTTGGTAAACAAGGTACATGTATATGCAGTGGCGGCTACTGAAGTATTTCTCAGGTGTTTATCCAATCATTGTCGGAAAGGCCTGAGCCTGTTCCGACCGTTTATGGAAGATATCCCTACTTTCGGCAAATATTTTACGTCGATTTGATGTAAATCACTGCGCCTATCACTGTTCCAGTGCTGTTCCAATCAGTGTTCACCATTGTTATTGATGTATCAATTCACGCTCCTCTCAGCTCATACTCTTTCAGAACACGTCGGTTCTTACACTTAGATGATCAAAGCCTTAGTTCATTGTCTTCGCGGATGAGTACACGAGTAGTCTGACTGGTTCATACAATTGTTTCGTCTGCGTGCATTGACATCCAGTCAAGAACGAGTGTAAAAGGAACCAAACTAAATGTGGCATCTCAGACGCGTTACAATGTGACGTCATTTGTACATTATGACATATCCTCACGTGCTACCATATGACGTTATCGGCCTTGTAATCCATCACCAAAGTAAAGAATCCTAGAAGTTTATTTCTCCGGCATGCATTACAAAATCTTCAGATTCAGCACTAAAGACACATACGAAGAAAAACCACAGTAAACACAACCTAATTAAGTGTCATAACGTTATCGAAGATTACAGTTTTCTCCAGATGACAATTTATCAAACTAACAGCACTGTGGCAGTGATGTTATCCTACCATGGCGAGGCAACCCACTGTAATGAGTATAGTATCAAATTTAAGCAATCAAAAGGAATAAAGCATAGTGACCATTTTAAACTACCATAATGCCTGTTGTTATTACGTCATAATACCGTTAATGACGTCACAACGAGTCGATGATGTGTCATCCCTAATAGCATCTTTGTAGCTTTTGACACTGAATGACTTCTTCAATTTGTTTTTAATATATTGTATTCAATGGTTGCAGGAATAAAAGTAAAAATAAAATGCAGGTATATCATTGATTGTAGAAGTTGATTGACGTGGTTGGATCTGTTATTCGCATATCTAGCAGGATTCTCATATAAGACAGGCGCTAAGAAGAACATTCGACGATGTTTGAGCCATCAATAAAATAAATGCACTTTTACTTTTTAATGTTATTCCTGCAACCTATCAAGGAAAAAACAAATATGAAGAAGTCATTCAGTTTTTAATTGCCTCATCTATTTCTTGTGTTATAATGAGTAATGATACGTCATCAAATCCTTCAATCGGAACATACTCGCATATTTATGATGCGAGTTATTCGTCGACTCTCTGAAAGAGACTAGGAGGTACTAGTAGCAATATTTCCTAAACTGGTAAGTCTGTGGCGGACAGACATTCGGCTAGATGTGCGAAGAATAGATTCTCATATAGTGATAGGTATTGAAAATGACACTAGACGACCTTTCAACCATCAATTCAATACCAGCATTTGTGATTTTAAAGTTATTCCTGCAACTTGTTCATAACAGAAAAATCCCTCCCCCCACCAAAAAAAAAAAAAAAAAAAAAAAATTAAAAAAAAAAATCATTCGGTGTCAGTAGTTTTAAACCTTTGCTTACATTTCTATTAGAGAACACAATCATTGAGTCAGTGAAGTTATTATGAAATCAAAACAACCACAGGCTTAAGCGCAGTTCGAAATGGCCAGTATTTACATTTGAGGCCTTTTTTAGCACCTGACGGAAAAGACCGATGACATTCCGATTGCGAGTTCTTTTGACGTCAATAAAGTTATTATGACGTAAAAACAACACAGGCTTAAGGGCAGTTCAAAATGGCCACTATTTACATCCGATGTATTTTCTAGCAAGCGACGAAAAAGGCCGATGACGTTCGGATTGAATACGATTTACGGAAAGAGCCGAGATGTTCTGAGTGTCCGTCACGAGTGAAATAATTTTGCGCGATAGCGAGTCGCCCCCCCCCCCCCCCCCCCCCAAGAAACAAATAAAGAATAACATCAGATTGCAATTAGTCAATTGATGGAAAATGAAACTATTGTTTGCTGTTGATTGGTTATCTGACCATAATGACGATAGTAAAATGGACCAGGGCAACAGGATACCGAACCGATGACCAAACTCTTGATGACAGAGATCAGAGGCACAACAGTCCCTTTTAGCTCAGCTGTCCAAGACTAAAAATTGGCATCATTAAATGTATAGCCTGCACAGTGCGCGCACAATATGATGGAAAGAGCCTATTATTGCACAAAGGGGCGGAAGGTTCGTTGAGTTCACTCTTATTGGTCTTCTATCCTTTTGATTTATCATCTTACCAGGTGGATACTAATACACTTTAGCCTTCTGGCTACTCAGTGGAAATATTCGACTGTGACAATAGCAATATTTAGTGTGAATATGTTTGCAGGTTTTGGTGTCTATTTAAGAGCACATACCGATGTCCTTCAATAGGCTCTTCTTACTGTGTAAATATTGTGCCATCATAATGTGCGTGTACGGAAGATAGATAAGACTTTACACTATTTTATTCTATTGCAGTTTGAGGCACTTTCTATGCTGTAAACATGGAAAGTAACGAAACAAACAGTGTCGAGAGAAACGAAACAGTTGTATCCACAAAACCACCTTTCCTGCCATGGAATAATCCAGAAAACATTATTTCAGCAGAAACATCAGGAAAGATCGAATTCTCACTGGAATGTGTTGCAATTCCAATCATAGTTTTGTCGGGAACCAGTGGAAACGTCATGAGTCTCATCGTTCTTGTTAGGTCCAGTATCAAGACGACGACCATCCTTTGTCTCGTCGCCCTAGCTCTGGTGGACAGTCTTTTCTTGGTGACCACATTTTTACAGAAATCAACGTGTATCCTCATACAGTTTGACTGCAGAATGGGGGAAGATTTTGGAAATGTGTCCTTCAATACCCTGTACTACCTGAAATTTGCTTTCGGCCGGTTGTCAAGCTGTTTTACGGTTATAATCACACTGGAAAGACTTTTAGCTGTAACGTTTCCTCTCAAAGTCAAAACCTGGGTCACAAAGCGAAGAATGATAAGTGCTTTGGTCGGTATTACAGTAGCAATGTTTGTCTTTCTCGCACCAATGGCTGCCAACTTTCAGGTAAAGTACGTGCAAGATCTAACGACCGGAACGGAAAGGACAGTACTCGTCTTTTCGGACTTTTACATCGAAAACAGGCATTTCCTCGATAATGTGTACTATGGGTGGATTTTGCCAGTTTTATTCCGGTATTTGCCGATGGTGATCGTTCCAGCGTCGAATATAACAATATATGTCACTCTAAAGAGGACACAACTCTGGAGAAAAAAGTTATCATCAGTGAGTCACGTTTTGCGTCAGGATGAAACGAGAATGAGAGTTTCAGAGATAAAAATTGCCTACCTCGTCATTATCATTTCTACGGTCTTTTTCGTCAGCCTTCTACCAGGAACCATTCATATTATCGCTATGCACATTGTCCCAAATTACAAATACTATGGAAAGTATCACAACCTCTATCAAGCATTGAGCGATGTTGTGACATTCTTTGAACTGTTAAATTCTGCTGTAAATTTTATCATTTATGTCCTGTTAAGTAAGCAGTTTTCTGACACATTCAAAGATCTATTCTGTAGATGTAGAAAAGTGATAAAGAAGACCGAATCAGCATGTCCTTAGAAGCGAAATGAGATACTCTGATAACTTATGTTGTGTAATGAGGCAGGCATATCTGGAGTAAACTGTGGTGGACTTGGCGATGCTATGGCCATGAACATTGATTGTCCTTTTTGGCGACATGGTTGTGGTCATGTGACGTCGTTGTTCAGGTCAAACTATAGCCGGGTATTGCCCTCAGTTATGAAAACTTCAAGATGGTGGATGGATGACCCTCTATGGACACAAGCTGATTACGTGTCGCAAAAGAGAATCAATGAATAATAACAAAACATATAACACATATTTCGCTTCAACCTTCTCGCTTTGTCTTGATTTAACCTTTGTAATATTCAGAATTCTTGACACAGACGGAATCAATCAAATCAGAGATCTAAAACAAAGTTGTGGTCTTGTGATGTAATTGTCCTGACCAAAGTGTAACCGAAGGTCACCCTCGATTAGACAGAAGTAAGAAAGCGAACACAGGGGGCCACCGTATTTAGTTGAGGCATATGAAATTAAGCAAAAGAGTGGAAATTAGGTTGTCGTGTTTGTTCCTACTCCACTGTTTTCTTGTGAACAAGCGTTGATTTATCCATAGCCGGAGCAAACAATTCCCGACAGAGTGCCAACATAAGTTCCTGTTTGATTATATCAGTACAGAGAACCAAAAATGGCTCCTGTTTGATTATATCAGCGCAGAGTGCCAACATAAGTTCACGTTTGATTATATCAGTGCAGAGCACCAAAAATGGCTCCTGTTTGATTATATTAGTTCAGAGCGCCAAAAAGCATATGTTTGATTTTTTTTATATAATCGGTGCAGAGTATCAAAATAGCTTTCGTTTAATTATATCGGTGCAGAGTATCAAAATAGCTCGCGTTTAATTATATCGGTGCAGAGTATCAAAATAGCTTTCGTTTAATTATATCGGTGCAGAGTATCAAAATAGCTCGCGTTTAATTATATCGGTGCAGAGTATCAAAATAGCTCGCGTTTAATTATATCAGTGCAGAGAATCAAAATAGCTCGCGTTTAATTATATCAGTGCAGAGGATCAAAATAGCTCGCGTTTAATTATATCAGTGCAGAGTATCAAAATAGCTCGCGTTTAATTATATCAGTGCAGAGTATCAAAATAGCTCGCGTTTAATTATATCAGTGCAGAGTATCAAAATAGCTCGCGTTTAATTATATCAGTGCAGAGTATCAAAATAACTCGCGTTTAATTATATCAGTGCAGAGTATCAAAATAGCTCGCGTTTAATTATATCAGTGCAGAGTATCAAAATAGCTCGCGTTTAATTATACCAGTGCAGAGTATCAAAATAGCTCGCGTTTAATTATATCAGTGCAGAGCATCAAAACAAGTTCTTGTTTGATATCAGTGCAGAGTATCAAAATAGCTCGCGTTTAATTATATCAGTGCAGAGCATCAAAACAAGTTCTCGTTTGATATCAGTGCAGAGTATCAAAATAGCTCGCGTTTAATTATATCAGTGCAGAGCATAAAAACAAGTTCTCGTTTGATATCAGTGCAGAGTATCAAAATAGATTGTGTTTGATTATATCATTATATCAGCACAGAGCGCCAAAATAAACTTAAAATAAACTTATGTTGGATTTTATCAGTGCAGATTACCAAAATAGCTTCTGAATGATTATATCAGTGCAGAGCGCAAAAAGAAAAGCAAAAGCAAAAAAAGCAACAACAAAAAAAAAAAAAAAAAGCTTATGTCTGAATATATTTTTGCAGAGCACCAAAATAACTCCTGTTGGATTATATCAGCGCAGAACGTCAAAATAAATTTCTGTTTGATTAAATCGGTGCACAGCGCCAAAAACAAGCTTTTGTTTGATTATAGCAGTGCACAGCACAAAAATAAGCTCGGGTGTTACGCCTATGGGTAAATGTAACAAAAGAAAGAACGACTCAAACAAGCTTTCACAATTTCTAAAATATAAATTTAATTTCCTAAAATATAAAATATTTCAAACAAACAAAGTGAAATAATTAAAAATAAGTTCCAGTTTAGAATTTCCTTAATTAGTCCTAAATTGTCCTATACACTTCAATAATCCAGAAGTTAATCCAAAGTATTCCGAATGAATGAATGTTCCGAGTTAATGAATGTTCCGAATGAAAGATTGTTCAGAATGAATGGGTCTTGAAAATGTCTGATATACCAATGATTTTCAGTTCTAAATCCAAAATATTAATAATCCCAGGTAAACTCCTGTGAATGTAGAGTATTGTTAAGTTCCTTAAACAATAGTACTTAAATCCAAATTGTACTATGTAGAATAGATTTTACACTAAACTGAATCTCAAAACAATAAATAAGTCTCCTCTCTCTTTCTATCGGATGTAACTGTATAAGAATGAGCGTTCAATCTGGCTACATGGGATTATATAGCATCTTACTGCGCAAAAGAGAATAACCCTTTACTCTGTAACTACGTTCTAAACAATTGCATCCTACAGTAAACAACTTTAACTGAACCAGCCAGAAACTAGGTCACGCATGTCAGCCTAAAAAGTACTTTCGCACTTCAATAACAATACCTTAAGTTCAAATCAACACAGTGTTGACTTCTATAAAGACATGGAATCTAGGTCATAAGCATCACGCGCTAACACGTGGTTGACCGACATAATTATTTATTTTCCCTGGACATAAACACTGACTCATGTGGCATTCTGTAATCAATGTATACTATAGTATATGCTACTAAATTAAAGAATTTATAATACAGATATAATAACCTAAATGAAAACTATTATAATTTAAAGATGATACATAATTCCGTAACACGGGTTTGATTATATCGGTGCAGAGCGCCAAAATGTTTATGTTTGATTATACCAGTGCAGAGCACAAAACTAAGCTCCAGTTTGATTATATTAGTGCTAAGCACCAAAATAAATTTGTGTTTGATTATATTAGTGCAGAGCGCCAATATAAATTCGTGTTTGATTATATCAGAGCAGAGCGCCAAAAATAAGCTTATGTTTGATTATAGCAGTGCAAAGAGCCAAAATAAGTTGTTTTTAATGTTTGTAAAATGTTATTGCAAAGTTGCAAAATAATGTAGCACTAAACAGTTTCGTATGATTGACCATAGTGTCTGTTTATGATTGTAGAGAAATCCATACTTTATCTCCATGCTTCTTCCTTGTTATTTACAGTAATGTCAAGACTACATGATCTCATGTTGGATGCTCAAGAGAGACGATTCTAGCGCAGAAATACATCTGTGCTAGCTTAGTTCGAGAATTTTGACCTACAGTGTGAATTAGCGGCTAACCACTTTCTCCTAGCTTTGTTATCTGTTTACGATAATTTTCATAGTGAGCGATTTTGTGGGAAATCGGTCCGTTCAATGTCTACTTTTCACTTCATTAAAGTAATATTTGGACGCTAAAGCCATCGTCTTATATATGAAATATCTCCGATTTTGTATAGTATAGTATATGTTTTTAAGAAGATGAAAATCGCGAGTTTTAGGGATATTCACATGTTGCGGGGAGGAGGGTCGGTGTGACTATATAGTAGGGGTTATCACAGAAGGATCATCTTTTTTGCGGCAATATTTTCATTGATGCAGTTTTTACATTCTCTGATCAGTTTGAAAATATTTACGTGTTAATAGCTGTGAAGCTTTATTTTCGTAGATGGTGGATTCAAAGTTGAGAAGGTACATTCTCCGCCATAGCCAAAACTGTTTAGCCTCATGGCACGAGTTGAAAGAGATTATTTAATTCCAACACTGACACAGTATCGTATACCTCTTACACTCAACGACAAAAGGTACGCATTTTTAAGAATTTTTTTTTGATTACATATAGTAATAACATTGTTGAAGTAGTGATTTTAAATGTCATTACAACCATAATCATGTCTGAAAATGACGGAAAAATCAGGCATTGATTAGTGTCGATTGCAAACCAAAATTAAATGATAATCGAAATTTGGGTGCAGCGTCCGTTACCGAAATGGACTGCAAACTTGCCAACGTACAACACGTCACGTTTGAATTAAGAAATAAACAAAAATAGCAACCAAAATCCTTACAAGTAAAGTCACAATCTTTGAAATCTGTTGTTTAATGATGTTACGCTCTGAAGTCTGTTAGACCCTTTTGTCAGGTTTCTACAGTACCCCCACTCCCAGCAGTGTTCACCACATCAATCCGCGCAAGAAATGTGCTAACGAAAATAAAAATCTCTTTATGTTCATATGAAAAGATTCATTAAAATTTGACAAAATACACAATTTGAAGCATTATATGTACAATATAAATTTGTAAAAAGTCGCTGTCCTAAAATTATTGTAAAAGTTCTGAACTTCTTTTTATCGATTTTGGAATGCAGCCGTTAATCGCATTGACACAGACTGGAGAAACAAATTCATTCAAATCGAAGGTTTTTGCCTTAAGGATATATAATAAAAAGAAAATCTACGTTTTTTGAGTAGATATAAAGAAATATTTCACTGAAGTTTATACATTTTGTATTGTCACTAGTGGCTTCGCCACTCTTGACAATGCAATGTTTCCACTTAACTCTTGGAATATTTCCTTATATCTACTAAAAACAACATTTACTAAACAGTTTTGAAGATCTCGTTAAACTTACAAGAGCAGTCTGCAGCGATTCAACAAAAACCGAGATAGCATTAATCGAAACCAAAGTTACATTTGAAACAACACATGGTGACTTTGTATATAAAGTTACTGTTTTAGATTAAACCATGGGAATATGCAAATTTTACATAAATCTGAAATCATTCACATTGACAGGATTGAACGAACATTGCAAATTGTTGAAAGTGAAAGTACCTATTAACTTAAACGAAAGTATAAGGAGTTATCTAATGTGCATTTTAGGTTTTACACGAATAATGCATGGCGCACAAATTGGAAACAGAACAAGCGGTACACCATCGAAATCATCAGATAGCGCTAAACAGTTAATGAAGCTATTGATTTTAGGCAAGTAATGTTACAGCTTAGATAAAGACTTCCAGTATTATAAATCAGAATCTAAAGTAAAAATGGACTATTGGTGGTAAAAGAGTCTTTATACTACCAAGTGACATAGTCATGAAAGTAGTATCGTTTAATACAACCAAAATGTACAGAAATTCAATATCTCGTTGAAACTAGTACTTTCATAGTAATGCGGGCTGGATTGCTAGATCGCGTCGAGTTGTCAGCATCAGAACCATCCGGATCATTACGAGACGCGAAGCATGGTGTCATGATATTGATTTTCTGATGGTGGCAACGAGATGTGATCTAGCAATCAAAATCGAATTACTCTAATAATGATATTTTTGTTATATACCTGTTAATTTTCAGATAATTTAATAAAATATCTATGTTTCACTAAAGAAAAAAGAAATTGCTTAACATTTCAAGCTTTTTAATACGAACTTCATCTTACTGCATAAACCGAATTACATATTGATCAGCTGATATGCGCATGAATATCACATTTCATGAATGAAGCGCGTGAAACAACATTCATTCAATATCACTACGATCAATGTCAGTAACACGAATTCTTAGAACCATGGGGTCAGAAGACCCATATATGTGATTTACAGTTATTGTGCAGTTCTCAAAATTTGCATCACGGAAGATATCAACAGCTGAATGACTCTGAAAGTTTCTCTATGAGGCCAGGCTAAAAGCGGTGTGGGAGGCTATAAAGGGGACTTGGCATGTGATTGACAGCATTATTTTGACAGTTATTTACAACGGGATTGGACAAATTATTTGAACTTGATGATACAGATTTGTTACATGTTACAACTAGGGGTAATGTAACAAAAGAAAAAACTCAAACAAGCTTTCAAGATTTAAATACAAATATTTAATTTCCTAAAATAATTAATATTTTAACAAACAACCAAAGTGAAAGAATTAAAAATAACTTACAGTATAGAATATCCTTAAAAGTCTTAAATTGTTCTAAAGTTCACTGATCCGGAAGTTAATCCAAATATTCCGAATGAAGTAGGTTCCGAATGAAACCTTTGCTGTACTGATGTGTCAATAAGAATCAGCTATATCAAAGTTTTATAAATTCCAAATAGTCCTTGTGAATATGGAATAACACAAGTTATAGAAATGTTTCCAATAATTCCACGGAGCTGTATAATTATTAAAGTTTAAGACACAGTACTGAATTCTAAATGCACTGTATGATGATATATATCACAAAAGTAGAATATCCACACACAAAATGAACCAAATTCGTTTATGACCTCTCAGTCCAGTGTAGCTATGAAGAATGCTAGAATGCTGCTATAAATATTATTATATAGTCTCTTACTACGCAGAATTGAAATAAAACCCATACTACGTCTTTGATAAACAACTGGGTATTTCGAAATAATTTCCTTCAAAATTACAACCCTCTCCGAACCAATCAGAAACTAGGTTATGCGTGACATCGACAAAGTACTTGTGCCCTGACGTTATTAACAGTCAATAACATATTGACTCTAAAATTAATCATATTATCTAGGTCAGAAGTTCATATCCTCTCGCGCTGGATTCACGTGACATGACTAAAGCTTCAGTGAAATATTGATCCAATTTACCGTATGTGTACTCACGGCAAGACGAAGCTGTTAGACTAAGAACAGAGATCATAAACTAATAAACTATACCATTATTAATAGAAAAATGATATATAATTCCGTAACATACAGAGAATGTTATTCATTTCCTTTTGCCGGTCAAGTGAGGATACTGCAATGTTGTTTAAGTTCGTTCAGTTGTAACCGGGAAACATCGAGGAAAAAGGAAGTTCCAGCCTCGTTTGAGAGGATGGTGACCAACCCGGGGGACAATGCTATTTAATGGCGCCCCTAGCTTGTCACAGAGAACAGATTTTACAGATTGTATGTCAGTTGCGAATCTCCATCCCCCCCCCCCCCAATCAAAGCCCCCGTTACACTAAGGTGAGGTGAAATACAAAGGAAGGTTTAGCTGTTTTAGCTGGAAAAAAAGAAGAAAAAGCTCCCGACGGCTTCTCCCTTCGCCTGGCACCCGGGGGCAATTGACCACCCCCATCCCCCCCTCACGCCGCTACTGATGATGATACGGGTTTGGAAAACGAGAATATCGTTTTCCAACTTCAAGGAAATGACAGTAAATTTCTGGCCCTTTCTTGAGTAAAAAGTTCATAGGTGTAAAATAAGTCTCAATATCAATCACCGGGTGATAAATAACGGTACTACAAAGGCTGATATAAAATATATGACAGTACGACAATATGAGCATGATACCACATTAACAGGATGAAGAAAATCGCGAATAATGCATGGCAAAGATAGAGAGACAAAGTCTGATTGTATCGTACGCTCTCTGTCCTTGCAGCGCATCTTCGGTGTACGTTGAAAGCACGATGGTCAGTACGAAAAGGTAAAGGTAGCAAGATGTGGGCAACTCCGGTCAGCGTCTTTTATTATGTAACTAACTACTATCAACCTCTATGGATGGGACATAAGCCTATACATAACTGTAAAACAACTTTAGTTGGGCAACTGAGGAAAATAAAATTAGACGTAGAAGATAAACTGTATTTTAAATACCAGATGACTGTAATACTAATTACATTTTAGAAGTGGATTTGAGGGTTCCATTAGACTTACATGAATATTTTAAGGACTAATCATAAGCTCGAGTGAAACGATTCCCGGATGAAAACGAATTATCAGAGTTATTGAAGAACACGATAAATGATTATCTGGGTACAAAACTCATGTAGAAAAATTGTTATGTAGATTAAAAAAGAAAGCCACGTACGTTGTACACTTTTAAAATTTAAAGTTATACGTTTAGGCCTATAACTAACAAAATATACATTCTTCTTGAACAACAACCGTGCTTAAATCTTACATCGATCTCTCCTCAAGTTTAAGACAGAAAGCAACCAATGACTTGGAGAAAGATTTTTTCGCATTGGTGAACACCAGTGTGTTTGGTAAGCAAACAGAGAATTGGCGGAAGAAAATAACAATTCTGAAAAAATACGGACCAAAAATATTTTATTTTTCAAATATTAGAAAAATCTATCGTTTCCAGTAAAACATATTTGTGTGTGATGACTTCGTACTGGTTGATTTGAAGAACAAGAAAATCCAAATGAACCAAACCAATTTACAGTAGATTCACTGTCAGAGTTATCAAAATGGTTGATGTATATATTTTACTGCAAGTTGGCAAAATACGGTAATAAAATGATCCTGTGATACAAATGTATTATGTATCTACGCTGAGACAGAAAAGTGTTTCAGTGACATATAGGACGATACCAATTTTACTGACACTAGTGACTATCCAAAGGATAACATACCTGGTATACCACAATTTTAAAAAAACCTTTCCTGACCTTTAATGATGATTTGAGCAGTATTCCAGTTAAAGATCTTTTGGGGTTATGGTAAAAATTCTATGCTCTCAGGACTGTTAAAGACGAAATTAAAATTTTTAAACAGATACAAATAATGTACTCAGAAAGAATTTAAAATTTGAAATGCACCGAAATGTGCTTATTCAACCAAAAGGAATATTATAAAGAGATTAATTTACTCAGTTTGTATAATCACGAGATATATAGCATCAAAGTGTATAACTGTCATTGTCAATGTATGACGACAAGCGTTGTTGAGTTGACAACATAGATACATTTCCTTATCGTGAAAACATAGACACATTTCCTTATCGTGACAACATAGACACATTTCTTTATCGTTTCGTCAGTACCTTGTAGCTGTGCTTTGCACATGTTCCGATGAATCGTCAAACACAGTTTCCATTGTTTTGCTTTCTCTCAAATTTTTGGTGTAAAACATGAACCCATAAGAGCTTTCTGTGTTTTTTTCAATGTATCATCCTATAAAAAACAAAACAATTCTTTATGTTTTCATTTCTTTAATGCAGAAGTTTATCAATAAATGGCCATTAAACTGAGTAAAATGCTTTTCCAAAATCTATCAAAAGATGCAGTCCAGAAAGATTGTACTTTTTGGTGTAAAACATGAACCCATATGAGCTTCCTGTGTTTTCTTCAATGTTTCATCCTATGACCCCCCCCCCAACCCCCCCCCCCCCAAGAAACAATTCTTATGTTTAATTGTGGAAAGCACAGTTTTAATCCTACTTGCAAAATCAACTTTGTATGATACATTTAGAAGTAAAATGGGTCTGCAGTTTTGAAATATACTCCTTAGGTTTATTAGAGTTTGGTATACATATTATAATGCCTTCTTTCTGAGTAGAAGATGATTCACCAAGCTCATATCCAAAGTTAATAACCCTCACTGGCAACTGTCCAATATCTTTCTATAAAAATGAAAACAAATATATCGTGATTCCCTCAGATCCTGGGCTTTTGCGTGAGGCAATGTTAGAACATTTGCAGCTTCTGTATATGATATAGAACCATTTAAGGGATGTTTCAATAAATCATTCCCTCTGGGATTGTCTGGATAATTAAATGGCATTTTAAGATTAATAGGATTAACTTCACACTTTTTATATAAATTCATATAACATAGTTTTGTTTCATACAAAATTTCTTCCCGAGATTTTGTTAAATAACCATTGTTGTTAACAAGAGGCGGCATCATTTCACTTATGTAATTTCTATTTTCTACAATTGTAGAAGTATCCTATCTCTACAATGGAAATTCAGATTAAATTCGCAATACCTTGGCATCTGAATGATAAAATGTTTGCTTTACTTGACACCTCTTGCCATAAAGCATATCATAGATTAAGGGTATCGGAGTAAGAAAGTTTGTAGCATTAGGAAGAAAAATAAACTATTTTGATACACAAACGTCTGGAACAGACACGATAGTGGCATGGTTTTGTTAACTACTAGCTTTCAAGTATACGGTCACAGTGTGGCTCTATGTAAGAATATCTGCACAACCAAAGTTAATACAGACAATGTTACCGATTGCATAAAGAAATACTCTGCTCTGTTAAACGAGCAGCTCTGGTCATTTTTATTGAAAACCTGGATGTGAACTGATGTTAACACTGGGTTGTATATAGGTTTGCTCTTAGAGAAAATATAATAATTGTTTTTGGAAATGCATGTTCTGAATCACCAGCAGTAGACAATAACCTTATATGTGTAATCAGTATTTGATAGCAATATGAATTTTGTAACTCCTGCAAAGTTCTACGTTAGATGGGCTGATCTTTCATTGATGTATAAACTGCTTGAATTTCTATATAATCCACATGGATATAATCCTCTGGATTTATAGTCACACAGTCGCAGAAGTAGCCAAAATGTTCAAATCCTTTTTGCCATTTATTTTACAACAACTGACGTATTTGTACAGCCACTGACTTATCTATAACACTTTGCATCAAGATGCAATTGATTTCTCTGCAAGACGGAAAAAATGTACGTATGTACCTTTCAAATTATATATCTTTACCCGTGAGCGAATCATTAACCTTTGCATATTGAATATACCTGGTCATCATGCTCACTGGTGGGGAGACGTAGTAAAGGACGAATGTCTTGGTCTAAGGAATTATCAGTAAGTGCACTGGAGAGGACAGCACTTGAAGTCATTCCACTTAATTCACCTGGAAACTCTGAAGTTAACATGGATTCAGTTGTATGAGGAAGGCAGATGCTTGACAGAAGCAATTTTAGTCTGTGCAATCTCTAACTTTGAAGGGCTCGTTTCTTTTTTTCCATCGAAAGAAACATTACAACTTGTTGGAAACTCTGATGTCGATCTGTCTACCACTTTTACTGTTAAAAGGGGTACGGTAGATTTTTCTTCTGACCCTGTTAAGAGAAGGACGTGCATATTGTAGGCATGCATTTATATCTCATAAATCACATGTAGCCTAGATGTCATTAATTTGATTCAGTTGCCCATGCTACGTGAATAATTCATCTAAGTGGGTAATAATGCACAATCATCCATACGATTATTTCCCATGTATTAATCATAAACAAAGGAGTTGCACCTTGATAGACATCAACAAGTAGCCATAATATCTTCCCAAATGTATCCTCAGGTTATGTCACTATCACCTTTTCATGCTTGAATAACACTTTTGTATGGTAAGTCTTGTTGAAACAGTACTTATTCCATTGTTATTTTTACGTATGTAAACAACTAGCACAACAGCAAGTGTAGGCTCCCCAAAACCTTGGTTCACAATTTTATGCTTTTATGAACCCTTCTCGATCAAGTATCTTTGTTTTATTCTATAGGGTAGCCCAGTCATGCTGTGGTAGAATTAAAAAATGGTCACATGAAGTCGTTTCTTATCCATACTATTGTTATTTGATTTGAATGCATTATCAACAGGTAAAGGTGAATGACAGACAGCAGTCTTCGGCGCTGGAAATAAACATGAAATTTGCATGTATTGATTGGACTAATTGTTTTACAATTTTATTTATTAAATGCCAGCAGGAAATATCATAAACATATTGACATCCTCACTGCCCAGTTTAGTTAATATTGACTAAATATCATGCCACACTGTACTTTGTATCTGTTAATAGAGTCATCATAGCGTGTGTCTGAAAAACTGAGTTTCAAGTTAGTATTTTTTGTTGTCTCGCTAAATGGATTTGTTATGCATATTTGGTTTAAGTGAATTGACGGATTTAATGCATTAGATTCAATCTCAGTTCAAAGTTAAGGTTTTGAACTAACCTGTTTTAGAGACAATGCTAGACAATCTCCCTTCTGGAGAATTCTCATCCGGAGATGATGACAGAGGAACTATCAAATCAGAAGTTAGTCTGTTACTTTTAGACTGGAGCCCCCCAATATTGTCGCAGTGCTCCGCACGTGTGCCATATTCATAGTTAAGCGCCAAAGCTCTGATGCTTTTACTAGGGTCTTCAAATGCAGTATAGCGTATGCTACGGTGTAAAGCTTGCCAAGTCAATTATTTAAGTTTTAAAATTTTAGACGTTGTTGGAAACACATATTATGTTGGTCGCTAAAACCAAAACTGGCTCAGGTTTGGTCCAATGACACCAGAAATATATTTGTCACACAATGACTTATCCTTCTATGCACCCAATGTGCTCATTTCGTTTCATTCACCTTTCTAGATTTGTTGTCTCTTTCTGTCAGGTGCCCGTGTTACTGAGTAACACTATTTGTCATAGTGGGGAGGTGCGATACATGTATTAGTTTTCAAAAGCAAGTCTTTTCTAGTTGAACAATGTATATGTATGCACTTAATGCCCTGGCAGATGAACGCATTCCTAAACTCCTGAGTTAACTTAAGAGTCTTTTGAAATTATTAGTTTTCTTTAGATATTTTTCTGCATCCATTTGGCATTGACAATGTAGCATCTGTGCAAAAATTACTATGTATATTCACCGAGGGAGCACATCTCTCTTTCACCCAAAGCAGCTGACAGTAATCCATAGTCCAGCCACTCAGGAAAATTCCTATATCGATTTGCTCTAAATGTATTGAAAAAAATTGCTCCAATGGACAAAATAGTTGTCTGAAGTGTTTAATATATCTGAAGATGTGTACAAAATGCTAGCAAGGGTAGAGAGAGGTATGGAGAGAAAGTACATTAAACCTCATAGAGTAACTGAAACAGAGAAAGTTAGACACGTTGACAAGTTGATCTTGTTCGCAAAAGCTGCTAGTAAGCACAAATTAGGATGATACCATTTCACTGGAATACAAGATTTATCAAGGCTAGTATCTAACCAAATTGATGAACACAAAAGTAAAACTTTATATATAAAATGTTTGCAATTGTTTCATATACCAGACAAGTTTTCAGAACACAAAAGACTATGTTATAGTGTAGACAACTGAACAGATATAATACATGAAAAGGGAACAGTTGTAAAATGTAAAAATCATTATCATCATCAATTAAAAGTTACCTATGTTGTTTATCATGATTTTGAAAGTATCATCGTACCGTACACTTGATACTTGTCTAGCACATACATCCTGGAATCAAGAATATAAATAAAAATACAATAAAGCACGTTCTGTCAGGATTGTGCATCTATATGAAGTGTTTTACATCTGGCGAAATTAGTGTACAAAGAATTAAGGTCTAAAAATGCAAAACCAATGGTGTTCATAGATAATGAGGAAAAGTAGTTTAACGCAATAAATGCATGTCACAGTTGTAATGAAAAAATGAAAATAGAAAGAAAATAATGTTAGACACCACGATCATTTAGCCGGTAAATAAAAAAAAAACGCTTATGAAGACTGTAATTTACATTTAATTTCAATAATAACAATTTTGTTTATTCACTACTTGTCTGGATTTTACAGCCATCTATTTATAAAAAAACTTAAAAAACTTAAGAGGTAGAAGTAATACAGAATTTCGATACGAAATATTTTTCATTTAGCAATGATTTAGTTCATAGATTCATGGAGGATATTAGAAAACTAACTGTTAAAGAACATTTACATTCGCAGATTCGTTCATGATTTAATCTTTTGTGCAGTTGGCTAAGATTGTAAACAATAAAAAGTTCCTTGAGTCATTGAGGTATTTTGGCACAATGAATCCTAACTTTGTTAGAAAGGCATCTACAGATACGAATAAGTGGATACTTTCGACAGATTCGATACAACAGCTGTAACATCCCCCCCCCCCAAAAAAAAAAAAAAAAGATTCAAGTCAGAATGGTTCGATCGAATCCAATGATGATTACCAGTATGTACTCGATGTGCTGTCGCAGTTCAACCTTCTAACAATAAGTGATCTTCACGACTAAAACATGGAAAATAATTCTTTAATGTTATATGACATCTTTAGAAATGCTTGTATAAAACACTACAAACGTGACCCATACTATTAATATGGTGAGCTATGATTAGCTTATGATGCCAGTTAAAAGATATCAGCTATTGAATTAGAACATTTGACACAATGACATGTGTCTGATGATTGAAAGTGGCATTCGCGGTGGAATTACTATGGTACCAAACATACACAAAAGTAATAATTCATTATATGCAAACAAAGATAGCAAAGAAAGGACAATTTCCTATGCTAAGATAAAACATGATGGCAGGTATGATGAAACAAAAACAAAATCATTAGTTATCCGTCTAGAAACCAATAATTTGTTTCACTGGGCCTTGAATTAATACATAGCATGACAAACATCAGATGGGACTATAATAAACAAATTAGATGGATAGATTAATATCTGTTTCAAATATCTGACAATACTGATAGTTGAAGTTGATTTAAAGATACCAACACATCTACACAACCATTTCAAGCACTATCCTTTAACACCTGAAAAACATGTACCAGATGAAAAGATTTTTCTCTATTGGAAAAGAAAATGATAAATGATTTGAAGGATACAAACTGAACTGACGCATAACTATTGTGTACACTGAAAAATAAAAACAGGGATGTGATACACTAATGAGACTTCAAGCTTTACGTGCAATTGGGTTTGAAACTTACAAAGATACAAAAAGTTGTCTTGTTGGAACAACAGCCTTGGTTTAAATCACCCATTGAATTGAATACGAGTATGAGACAAAAATCTAACAATGATTCGCAAATGGCTTCTCCAATTTAATGAACAGCTCTGTGTTTGTAAAATGTTTTCAAGTGTCTTTGTTATAGAACACCACTAGTAAAATTACCTGCAGACGAAAATAACTTCTTTAAAAAGAAAAAAAAGTCAATGCTCGCCAGGAGAAAACTTAATAATGATAAACGGGTGCTCCTCAACATGACAAAGTTAATCAAACTGATCGATGATGGTTTTAAAGTGTTGGAGTTATACAACTGGCTGATGTACAAATTCTATTACCACAACCTCAAAATGAATACGGTTAAAATATAACTTTGCTTTGTACTATACAAAATTCATTATGCATTCTTTTTTACAAAGAAAGATTTAACCGAAACATGAAGGATGACATCATGTTGTATGATAGTTATGACTATCGAAATGACAGCTCTCAAAAGAACAACAAAAAGTTACTCGATTTTTTAAAGATAAACTAAAAGGAGAGAGTTTTGAGGATTAAGGGACAAACTTTATTCATTCAAGACTGATAATAATGAAAAGGATGTTCCTTAAAGAATGCAATTGCAAGAAAAAGTACCAGGAAATGAATTTGCCCAGGTTATACAATGTCGACATGCAGAGGATCAAACTGAACATTAAACACATTACCTTACAGACACACCATGACCCTGGAATCACGTTAAGGACATAGTATGTCTACGACATAGTGAGAAAAAAGAAAACTGTCACTAAATGTTTGCTTCTTTTGTTTTGTTTCAAAGTATATTCAATATCTCGCTTTACGTCACCTGTAGTGGAATTATTTTGAGCGAAGATTTTTTTTATTTATTGCTGTATTTGTCCTTGCTATACAAGACTACCGCGAAAGGTGCATTTTCTCTAAAATCTTGTATTACAGCATTGTACATTTTGCACGATCACACAGACTAGTATTCCAAAATACCTACCGCTGAAAGTTATTCTATTTAGGTTAGTCGCTTTCTTTATTACATCATCAAGATTCACACAATCGACCAGTCACTCTAACCATTTATCTAATTTATCTTAGGATCTATCGCGATCACCTTTTCATCCAAATGTAACCATTTCTATCTAAAGTCTTGTTGTACAGAAAAGTTGGAGATATAATAAAATTGATGTCACCATAAAACCTTTATATTCAGTCTCTTTCGGATTTGTTTTCCCGCTATTAGTTACTCAAAAAGTTATCATGTTAGCAGGCGCTTTATCTGACTCGGTTTCTCTTTTCTGCTTATAGCAGTTACAGCGAGCGTAGATTTACTGCGAACAAATAATGCCTGACATAATCATAATATCACAACACTGGCAGAGGATCTAACAGTCGTTCCCATGGCTTACACAAGTGTTGTTATCTGTTTTGAAATATTCACGTACCCAAGTCAAGTCAAATCAAATAATCTTTATTTAAAGTCGGTACATATGCTTTTAACCTAAAACACAAGGTCTATTTAACTTTGTACTACCGACGATTTAAAACAATTAATAATTTAAATAACATTTCGTATTTTTCATACAAGAAGACAAATTATACACAAATATTCAATCAGTGAAAACAGCATATGCAGTAGTAGCAAGGAATATCTGGGTGCAAGACCAATTACATAATTATTTACCCATTTGTTCCATTTTCTTCTTAACTTTCTACCCTATTTTCCACAATTATTAACTCTTTTAGGGTGAATAATTTTATATACACGCCATTAAACATTTTGATAAATAACTTCCTACTCTTCTACATACTTTGTTTAGAACTTTGGCTAGTATTTCCTTTTTATCAAAACATAATCCTAAAGTCTCATTTGATACTATTTGTGATCCATTAATAAATTAGTAAATGTAAAGCGAGGTATCCACTTAAACATTAACATAAATGAAAATGCAGATGCTCACAAAATGTGAATTTGTTTAGTGTCTGATGGCCAAGTAAATATTCAAAGCAATCGGCTGCAATGAATTTTCTTGTAGACACCTATAAATGTATTGTGAGTTGTTAGAATTTATATATACAGAACCTGATGTCTGCTGCATGGTACTGCTTTACTTCTTTCTGGTGCACTGAGAGAGAGAGAGAGAGAGAGAGAGAGAGAGAGAGAGAGAGAGAGAGAGAGAGAGAGAGAGAGAGAGAAGGAGGGAGGCAGGCAGAAAGATTTAAAATGGGGAATATTTTTCAATAGATCAAAGCTGGGAAAGAGTTCTGGGTGTCATAATGTCACCGTGACTATATCAATGTTTCTGTCACTGGTAGATTGATTTAAAATAATTAAATATATGATGAAAATTATAGTATTAGTAGTGGTGATGTTATTCTTCTTCTTCCTCTTTTTTCTTCTTCTTCTTCTTCGTCTTCTTCTTCTTATTATTATTAGTAGTGGTAGTAGAAAAAGAAGAAGAAGAGGTAGTGATAGAAGTAGCAGCAGTGGTTGAATTAGTACCAGCTGCAGAATTACCAGTGCTTATTTTAACAGTTGTCAAAGCATCGGAAATTGCAATAGTTGTAACAGCAATAGTATTGACTATTGAAATCACCGCTACTGATACTACTAGTATTACTAATACTACCAATAATAATAATCATAATAATTGAAATAATACTAGTGATAATGATGATGATGATGATGATAGCAATAATTTATTATTATTATTTTTAGTAGTAGTAGTAGTAGTAGCCTTTCTTTATTTCTTTCTTTCTTAATTAATTAATTAATTAATTAGTTAATTAAATTCATTCAGTAAAAGCTAATAATCTCCAAGTCTCCTGAACATTTTTCTAAACTATAGTAGTAAATGTTGAAAAGTTACTTAGCTGGTTTATGATACACCTCTTATCAAGGATAAATGATGGCATATGTATAATTGCATTGTAAGACCATCATTTTCATAAAACAGGGCACCAAGGTCAGTTAAATAACACGAGATCCGGGTTATGTACCATACATATATCGAGACAAAACGTTTATAATTTGATCACGTAAACTTTATGGTTTCAGTGACAGCTGTCTTCAATTGCAGTCAATGTAGCCATGCATGTGGTGTTTTCTTTTGTCTGTCTGTTGGCATTAGTAATTGGTACGTATATTTAATATAAATAGTTAAAGTTTTGTCTCTTTCGATCATAAATTTATTTAGTTAATTACGTATCCTCTTTGATTGCAAATATTGTTAAAAGCATCCATGTTACTTTAGGTATTCACAGTGAAGGAATCCTCTCTGTCTTTGTCTTTGCTTCTGTCTCAGTCTGACTCTTTGTATGTCTCTGTCTCCGTCTGTCTGTCTATCTGTCTCAGTCTCTCTCCAATGTATTCTCCTGTTTACTATTTAGTAGAATACCATCTCCGAGATGTTGGGATAGGAGGTGGGGTATGGAATAAGACCAGTTATGAGCTTCCTGCCTGGCTAGAATCTTTACATTTTAACTATCCTTGAAAAAGTACCTGATCACAATATCATGCAACATTCATCCACACTGCTCAATATTCACAGTGTTTAAGAATGCATTTATCCTATATTTAAAATGTATAATATGCAAACAAGGTGCTGGCTCAGACTCTTTCCTGCCAGCGGTTTTATAATTTCTATTATTTATTTATTTATTTATTTATTGCATGCACGATAACAACTCTTAAAGGTTTACTACGATTATTTTTGCGATCCTGTAACATTTTTGAATTTACTTAAGGTACAGACAAACTCTAAAAAAATCTTTTTATATGTGTTTATATGTTTGTATTATCTACAATAGATCGGATTATTGCATAGCACTATTACATATATGTGGTACAATGATACATTCTTTAAAATCACAAAAGAAAAATTAACATTTTGAACATCAACGTAATAATACCTTCCACCAACGTAATAATATATTCCACCAATATAATGATATCTTCCACCAACATAATAATACCTTCCACCGACGTAATAATACCTTCCACCAACGTAATAATACCTTCCACCAACATAATAATATCTTCCACCAACATAATGATACCTTCCACCAACGTAATAATACCTTCCACCAACGTAATGATCCCTTCCACCAACGTAGGAAGAGAATCGGATCAACATATATACATGTCTGACTTTCTCTGTCTCAACGTCGTACTTGTTTGCAGTAATATTTTATACACATTAAATAATAAATAAAATATTTTTTTTTCATTTGTTTGATATCCTGGAGCTTTATATGACATCTGTCAAACTAATGACAATATCTGTTTAAATTGAATTTTGATGGCCGATCTACATGATCAGTTGGTGTATTTAATACACTCTCTATACCATAATAGAAACCTTTACAGTCTCTGTTTTTCTACAATAACACAAGCCTATTTGTTTTTCATCGATTTAGGCAGATGCATGTATAGGATTCCACTGAGCTGTTGATATTTATATAATGTGTAACGTTAAGTACTCTATTCTCTCAAACATCCATTTTACACTTTCACTTATTTTTTGTCCAAATACTCTGTGAAGAAAGTTGTGCCGCTGGTGGCCATGGAGTCTTTATACTACCAGACGACATTGTCATAAAACAGTAGTATCGTTGAAAACAGCCAAAATGTACAGATATTTAATATCTCGTTTAAATTGGGGATAAGTCTTAATATCAATACCGAGATGGTAGACAATGGTACTACAAAGGCTGATAGAAAGTCTGTAATAGTATGACGATATGAGCATGATACCAGATAAACAGGATGAAAAAACCACGAATAACACATGTACAAAGACGGACGGACAAAGTCTGATTGTGTCATACGCTCTGTGTCCTCTCTGCGCATCTTCGGTTTACGTTGAAAGCACGATGGTCAGTACGAAAGGTAAAGGTAGCAAGATGTGGGCAAACTCCAGTCAGCGTCTTTTATTACACTGGTCTACAGCCAAAATGCTTCCTCAATACATGTTGTCAAGCTTTACTGTTTCTGGGTCACTGAGAACGAAAATGATGCTTACAATTGTTGATTGGCTCTAGTTTTAAAGATATTATACTGGGTCATTATATACGACCCTCGACTTGGGAATGGCGGAGGAATAGTGAGTTATAATGGGAAGGGATCTCAATTTAAACCAGAAATGAACTAAAATACACCTTTGACTGGATCTATGAATAAATCTATGACTGGGTTTGGACAGTACTTGCTTTTCAGGCAAAACAATGAATGATGCAATCTGAAGCTGGTATGGCGTCATACATGATATGAATTGCATGATGTTATTCCTATAAGTCATGGATGATGCAATCATAACTAAGCTTACATCACTCTGCTGAAGAAATTGCCCTATATCAGCTCTACAAATCATACAGTGTCGTGCTCTCTTATTTGCCAGTATTTGATTTTGCAAAGGGACACATTTCTGTTTAGCCAAAGTGAGCAGAGATGCCTCGTACTTGTGTGAACAATGCAGATAACTTATGCTATGTTTGTGGTGAAGTGACCTTTGCATCACAAAAGCGCCGTATAACCACTATGGCTAAGAAAGTCTATCATCTTTATTTTGGCTGCAAAATTGGAGATTAGGACAAGAGGTGGGCCCCACACATATGCTGCAACACTTGTGCAACAAATCTTCGCCAGTGGTTGAACAGGAAAAGGAAATCTATGCCTTTTGCAGTGTCAATGATTTGGAGAGAGCCAACAGATCATGTCAGCAATTGTTACTTCTGCATGGTGCCTCCAGTTGGGAAAGGTGTGTCAAAGAAGAAAAAGTGGACTGTGCATTATCCAAACATTCCGTCAGCTATACGACCAGTACCCCACGGAGAAGGACTGCCGGTTCCTGACGCACCAGAATCATTCTAGCTTGAGTCTGACGAGGAAGAGGGAGAGGATGAAACTTCTAGTCCTGAACCATCAATGTCACATGACCAATATTTTCTCCCATCCTCCTCCTCTGAACCACACCTCATAACACAAGGTGAACTGAATGACCTTATCAGGGATTTGGAACTACCCAAGAGTAAGGCAGAGCTGTTGGGCTCCAGACTACAGCAGTGGAATCTCCTGGCAGGTGATGTTAGGGTTTCCATGTTCCATGACCGTCAAAAGGATCTTGTCCCATTCTTCTTCATGGAAAGTGATCTTGTAGCCTGCAACAACATCGATGGTGTGATGGCAGCCCTCAACATCGTTCATGATCCAGATGAGTGGAGACTGTTCATTGATTCATCGAAGACAAGTCTTAAAGCTGTTTTGCTGCATAATGCCAGTGTTTTGCCATTAATTCCAGTTGGTCATGCAGTCCATATGAAGGAAACCTATGAAAACATGAAACAACTTTTGAGGTGCATAAACTATGACCAACATGAGTGGCAGCTTAGTGGCGATTTCAAGGTTCTTGCTTTCTTGCTTGGTCTGCAGACTAGATACACAAAAAAACTGCTGTTTTCTCTGCCAATGGGATAGTCGTGCGAGAGATTCCCACTACACCAAGAGAGATTGGCCACTCCGACAGTCAATGGAGCCTGGGATGAAAAGTGTTCAGCATCCACCACTTGTTGAATCAAGGAAGATTTTGTTACCACCATTGCACATCAAGCTGGGTCTGATGAAATACTTTGTCAAGGCCATGGACAAAACACAAGCAGCTTTCAAGTACCTCCGTGGAAAATGTACAAGGTTAAGTGAAGCTAAGATAAAGAAAGGTGTCGTTGTTGGTTCTCAGATTCGTGAACTTCTTCGAGATGATGCATTTCACTGTGCACTGCGTGGCAAGGAAAAGACGGGATGGAAAGCCTTCCAGTTAGTGGCAACACATTTTCTCGGAAACAACAAGGCAGACAACTACAGGGAGTTGGTGGAAACCTCCTCAAGGCATACAAAAGCCTTGGTTGCAACATGTCACTAAAGATACATTTTTTGCACTCTCATCTAGATTTTTGTCCACCGAACTGCGGAGCAGTGAGCGACGAGCACGGCGAGAGATTTCACCACGACATTGCAACAATGGAGAAAAACTATCAGGGCAAATGGAGCCCATCAATGCTTGCAGACTATTGCTGGACAGTGACATGAGATGCTCTATTTAATGAATACAAGAGACAAGCCTAGAAGCGCCGAGTAGACACCGAATAAGGACTAAACTATGTACTTATATATACATAATAGTTTTTTGACTTTTGTTTCAATATATTTTTTATTTATATAACCCTTTTGCTGTTTTTTAAAGTGTTACATAAACAGGACAGGTGAAATATTATCATGTAAAGCAACCATAAACACATGAAAAGACCTAGGTTTACAATTTATGCTTAAAACTCTACTATGTACACAATAAACATAGCCGTAAAATGTAAAAACTTAAATATCTTGGAAACAGTATCCAATCAATTGTTTTAATTGTCATATTTGAATTCAGCACATCAAAATCCCTAATAAATAGCACATTTTATCTCTGAAGCAGACGACTTCGAAAAAATTGTAGACCAGTGAATTATCTAACTAACTACTATGGATGGGACATGAGCCTATACATACCTGTAAAACAACTTTAGATGGGCAACTGATGAAAATAAAATTAGACGCAGTAGAAATTGTATTTTAAATACCAGATGACTGCATTACATTTTAGAAGTGGATTTGGACTAGACTTACATAACTATTTTAAGGACTAATCATAAGATCTATCGTTTCCCAGTAAAACATTTTTTGTGTGTGATGACTTCGTACTGGTTGATTTGAGAAACAAGAAAATCAAATTAACCAAACCAATTACAATAGAGTCACTGTTAGATTTATCAAAATGGTTGATGTATAAATTTTACTGCAAGTTGGAAAAAATGCGGTAATAAAATGAGCCTGTGATACAAATGTATTGTGTATCTACGTTGAGACAGAAAAGTGTTTCAGTGACATATAGGATGACACCAATTTTACTGACACTAGTGACTGTCCAAAAGGATAACATATCCGGTATGCCACAATTAAATAAGAAAGTTTCTGGATTTTTAATGTTGACCTGAGCAGTATTGCAGTTAAAGAGCTTTTTTATTATCCCGGTAATGGGTTGACCACTGGGTCGGAGAACACAATCACAAATTACCTTACAGTCAAAAACATTTATGGTTATTAGATAATTTAGGAATAATAAATGTAATGTACATAAAACGGACACAAAACACACACATGCACACACACACACACACACACACACACACACACACACGCGCGCATGCACACATGCATATAGCACACAATCTTTTAAGATACACCATTTATATAGACGAACACAAGTATACAGCGTCTAGGTGACATAGACTTTGTGATATTACAATATTTTGTTCCCGTTTACCATCAAATCCGACCCAAATAAATATAACGAAATACAAGAAGAGAAAGGATTCTTACACAAGTTACATATTCATTATTTAGGTCAATTTGTGAAGAAATTGGTCCTGTATTTTATTTAACTTAGCAGTGTATTTTTCAATGTCCTTATGCATTTCAACTATTTGCTTAAAAGAATAAATGGAGGGATTTCGCATATCAAATCTGCAAGTGTAAATATAATATCTTGCCAAGATAAGCAAGAAATTACACAAACTGTTCAATTGTTCACTTACTAAAAATATTTGTTTATTGGACAAATGTACAATATTTGGGCAAGAAGGTGCAAAATGTTAAATAAAAAGGTACCAAAACTTTGAAGTAATGTTGCAATCATAGATGAGATATTCAACACTTTCGTTATCACTCTTACAGAAAGTACATTTGTTGTCGTCTAATATGTTAATTCTTTTCCAAAATTTGTTAGTAACAATTATTCTGTGGATTAATTTAAAGTTAAAAGAGATCAACTTGGTATCCTTAGTACAACATTTCGCATGGCTATAAATCTCAGACCACTCCTCACTACTTATATTTTTATTTAATATTTGCATCCAAGTTTCTTGCTTACCAGTGTGTTGCCTTTTTTACTTTTTTAAAAGATCTTTGTAAACAAACTTGAGTGAATTTTGTTTTTGCAAGTTCATTATTTTATCCTCCTTCTTATCACAATTATTAGGTTTTAAATGGTTTTTGATAGCATCTTTCCATGATTTTGGAATTTTGGATATTAAGGTGAAGTATTTCAATAAATCATTGGAGGGAGAGAAGGGTAATTTGAGGGTATAGTGTATATTTTTGCATACTACAATATACTGAGTATTATAAGTATAAGATGCCAGGTAAACAGGAGTGAATTATCCTATTACTGCCATATAAAGTCACGTGCTTTGGTCCCAGCAAAGTGCATCTGCGTTAGTAATAAGTTTACTTGCTTCGCTTTCGTTTGCAACGCAAGGTAATTGGCACACATATATAAATAGTTCGACCACCCTAAATAACCAGCATAATTAACAAGGTATTTTAAGAATAATACTAATAATGTAATCAAATATTTATATTTAAATGGCATATGTACACAAGAAACAAAATTTAAGGAACATTTGGAAATGGACACATGAAATAACCATATCAGACTTGTATGCATGTATAGCGCCTACTAAAAAAAGTCAGGTGCTACATTTGTATATACACAATCAATAAGCTAGACGCATAATACCGTATACATTGGGGAATACGCGCGCTTGTATTTTTGTGGAGGATTGGACGTCTAGTGCTGGGGACATCCCACAGTCTATACAACTATTAATAAATTACATACACTAAGAAAGAATAGTATTGAACAGAATGTCAGACACAATCGCAAAGGAGATCCAAAAGCAACCTTTAAGTGCGATAAGAAGTAATCTTTTAGTGGTACAACATATTGTGAACTTAAAGATTGGATGATTAAACGGTCTACTTACACATTACACAAAGAGGTCAAAAGGAGATTTCCATATAGAAGGTTCTATGTTACTTTCGCAGATGATCAGTACCAGGCAGATATAGCTAATTTACAAGCAGTTCGAAAATTTAATAATGATTATATATATTTTTTTGAAAGTGATATGTGTTGTTTTTTTCAAAATTTGTCTGGGCTGAAAAATTAAAACCAAAAAAAAAAAAAAAAGAGATATCATGCGCGATGCGTATATTGAATTATTTAATGAGAGAAAAGTAAAACAAATACCGTTCGGTGATAGAAAGGGATTTTATAGCGTAAAAGTCGAGGAATTAGATTTATTTGCACTTTTAGGACTAGAATGTGGAAGTATTTTACTGAAAATGTAACAAGAAAATGGGTCGATATATTACAAAACCTTATTCATATACATAAGAATACTATAGATATATACAGATTTCGCCGATTGAAGCGAGCAAAAATAAATTGATCTAAAGCATAGATTAACTTATTACCAAAATATGTCTATTTGTACCAAAGGCCACTCTTTGAATCTTACGGAAGCGATTTTTATAATCAGAGAAGTAGTTTTAGGAAACCCCCTGAGTTATATAAAATAAATGACTTAAGGAGAGAGAATATTTAAGGATTATTGCATGAGGAGAAGTTATATCTATACGACAAACATATGATGTCTTCAAGATAGAGATAATTTTTAAAAGTAAAAAAAAAATGAAAAAAAAAATAAAAAAAAATACAACAACAGTTACATGTAAATAATTGACACTATATAAATTAAACCAATTATCTGTTATGCGTATTATCGAATTAATCTATTGATGAAATGGAACGTCTAACTACTCACTAAACTCGATGAAAAGATTTTGCAATTAAAATGAAATCTCAATGGTATTATACTGGAGTAAATAAGAGAATCAGAGATCATAATCAAATAAAAAATTACATGGAAAAACTATAAGAAGATGGTACATGTTATATCATAAAAAGTAGATTTCACGCTAATTTTATAATTGGAAAAACCCTAATAAATAATTCTAAGATTCATAGTAGTATCATATGAAAATAATTTACACGATATAAATGGAATCAATTTCATAGTATGTGTGTTATCAAATTAAGTCTTTTTATGAAATGGATTGTCGAAATCCGAAGACCACATCATATAAAAATTGTGCAAATAGAATGAAATCTCAAAGGCATTATACTGGAGGCAATGATAAAATCAGAGAATACAACCAACAAAGAATTACTTCGCAATGCGGAAAACAAAACTGTAAGAAGAGGTTCAGTGTTCAGTAATCAAAAAATAGATTTCACGGTAAGACTCAAACATTTTCACCGGAATAGTGATTTAACCAAACTATAAATCATCAACAAATCAATGTAATTAGATCATACTATCACGACATATACAATATCACGATAAATAAGGTTGCCCTTTCACCATATGATGATAAACATTATTTGGTACATAATATAAATAATTTACCGTATGGATATAAGAGTAACTAACTAATCTCTTGTGCCTGGTAAGGAAGCGGATATTCCCGTTACATTAAAAGTTTATTTCTCTTGTTTCCTTTTAACTTTGCAACTACTTTATCTATAATAACGGCTGGTATTGCAACATTTTCATTAAACATGCATTCCACAGACTTTTTAACTTTGGAGTAAAAGACCACAATAAATGTACTAATTTCACTAAGATCTTTTATGACAGAATTATACTTTCGTACTATTATCCATTACAATATTCCATAATGCCTAGCTTTGTTAAGTTGGTTGCTTTCTTTCTTACATCATCTAAATTCCCACAATTGTCTGTAAGAAACAAAGTATTAGTTTTCACGTATATATTTATAAGTAAATCTAGCCATGTTACTAATTTATCACCAGGATCTATTAGAATTGCATTATTCTATATAAAAAGCCGCGTTCTGTTGTATGTCTTATTATACATGAAGGTTAGACAGATAATGAAGATAAAATACAAATAAAAAAAGTATATTTTGCCTGAATAAAATCTAGAGCAAAAGTTGTCTTTCCGCGATTTGTAGCACCACATATAATCACATCATGAGGTTCTTTTAGGAACATTTAGTGGTTTGTAATCAGAACTGTTTCCCGAGAACATAATATATTTTCATTGGTTGTTCTGAATATTTACTTGTTCATCAGACAGAAAATAAATATAAATTTTGCGTGCATCTACGTTTCTATTTCTGTTTATCTGTATTATACTCAATAACTGGATAATCATACTGAACAAATGGATAGAGGTGTGCGGTAAGTACTTTTAGATGATCCACTGAGGTACTGTTTGTACTCATCGTATTTACTTATGCCTCTAATATTAATACACAGTATTTTTATAAATGGATTTTCTTTATTTAATCTTTGGAGGATATCTTAGAAGTCCTCGTCACTGCCCCTTTTTGTTATATTGTTTTTTTTTAATTATTTTATTTCTTCATTTGAAATATATGATACCTACTCCTATATAGGAACAGATACGCAATCTATCAAGTAATAAATGTTATAGACTGTTTCAACACCCTGTGAGTCCAGCAAGCATGACACTGTTCTCTCAGTAACTATAATATATTTAAAAATTGTCTGCTTTGGGTTTTTAACAATCTTTTGAACGTTGTTTACCAAATTTAACTTTACAATTTTTTCATCTTTTGGGAAGATACTTTCTCTGCTGAGTTAGGAACCTTTCTTATTGCTTCACTTTTACTTTCAAAAATGTTTTCGTATCCTTCGATTTATTTTGTAAGTCAATGAAAGTTTTCTTAAATAGCTATGCAAGTTATTTTCAGGTTACCTTAAAGTTATTTTCAAGCTAGCTTAAAGTTATTTTCATTCTAGCTTCAAGTTAGTTCAAATTAATTTCAAGCTATCTTTAAGTTGCCTTCAAATTAATTGCAAGTTCCAAATATCTCAAATAATTACTGACTTTCTAACGTAACTAGGTCCTGGTTTTCTTCACTCGCAAAGCAGTCCTGACGTCAGCTTTGCAAGCTTTTTTTTCTAAATTAAAGCTTATAAAGCTAGCACCTAATGACGAAATTGGTAAACCAGACATACAAGTTAAAAACCTACTAAAGTATCTAATTCTTTTTGTTGTTAAATAGTCTTCTTTCAACTCATTCCTTAATTTGTTTAAGTTATTAATTAGAAGAAATGTACCCATCAATGATGTCACTCCTAGTATTATTGCATATGATAATGACATTGATACTTTAGCTGATCCAGCATTTACAAAAGTTTCATATACTTTCTGGATTTGTTTTGAATCTATTTTATCCAACCTGTTGGTTAAGTGTTTACAACTCCTTTTCTTGTACGTTCCATTTACTATACTAATTTTTAATTTCAGTTTGTAGGCTTTAGTTATTTCGCCCTCATATGTAGAAACAGTCGTCCCATCGTCTTATATAAATTTAAGACTGTAAAAAGCTAATTATTTTTCAAGTTGATTTTGATTCATTTAAATAGTGTAAAATGGCTAAAGAATCTCGTCAAGAACCTCGTACAGAACATGATAATATCCTGAAGATGGTCCTACCCCCGAAACCAGTCCTATTCCTACTACAACAGTTTAGCAACAAGTTATTCATCACCTATACAAATAAGATATTAAGCATAATTTAAGTTAAAGGAAGAAGAGGAGACGTTACATAAACCTCATTATAAAGTTATAAATTAAACGTCCTATTACAAAGAGCTCGAACAAAAAAAAAAAAAAAATCTTCCACTTTCTAAGATATTTGATCCCCGAAATATATATATGAAAAAATAAGGAAATATATGGCTTAAGGAAGAAGAATCTACACCATTAGAAGTGACTATATTTAAAGATATACAAACAGGCAAGAGATAGCAAACACTGTTATTGAAATACATTTGTTAGATGTTATAACAGATATACACGAGATTTTAAATAAGGAAACTACTGAGTCTAGGAATCAAATTGAAAAACTAAAAAAGACATGGTAAAATCTATGACTAGAGAAGGAAACGCTCGTAAATTGTATGCTGATCAAGAAGAAAGAGAATATTTAGGATACGTGACTGTTGTTGATGCTGTAAATTCAAGAAAAGTGACACTGAAAACAGATATGGACTTGCTTGACAACAATATGAAGAAAATACGAAAAGGTATTGCCCAAGAACAAGATCCAACCGGCGAAGCTAAATTGAATTATTTTTTTAGAAAGCTGGGAAAGTCAAAGAGCCCAAATAATTGGCCATTTAACAGAAACAGATGGTATTTTCAGAGAAAATATCAATAGCATTGAACAAAAAATTAAAAAAAGGTTAAAGGTTAATCTTTCAAAGGACTATTCACATAAAAAGGTGCCACAATTACTACTATTTCTATAGATATTTCTAATATAGCAATAACACTTGATCTTACCATAACAAATTTTGTAAAAGGATTAACAATGGGTGACGGATGTAATGGCTGTGGTTGTGGAGGTGGAGGTTTGGGCAGCAGCGATAGCAGATTCATTGATAAATTCAAGAAAAGTTTGAAAAAATTGCTGAATATTTCTTTGACTTAGCTAAAGAAAAAGCACCTGCAGCTTTGCCTGGTATAGTTGGCAGTGTAATAAGCTGGATTTTAACATCGACTGGAAAAAAGTATTTCTTTAAAGCTGATAATGTCGCTGTGTTAAGTCTTGCATTCCTAATTGTTCTTTGCAATTGTACCAAAATGTTTATTTATAATAATAACAAGATTAGAGATTAATCTATTAATGAATCCATTAACTCACTAGTTGATATGTTAATCTGTGAATCGAAGTGTTTATTTGTTTCATGATCTATATTATCAATCATATTAGTTGTAAGTTTTTCTATATAATTGTAATTAGTATTATCATCTGTTATGTCTACCTGTGGGAAGATTATTACAGGTGACTAATCAACTTCTACCACGTCAGTGTATACATCAGGATTTACTGTTAGTTTAAATTAATCTGATGACTTAACTAAATTATTCACATAACCTTATATGCTATATATTTTCACCACCATATCACTCTGTATAACAAATACGCTATTTCCACCAACTGCATAGTTTAGTCTAACTTTTGAATCTGACATATATTGTTGAAATCTTAATGTAATGTTTTCCTCTGTGCCAAAATTTGTTCACCTAAAATTAAATATTCTAACTTTTTTTACGGTTGTTTGAACAGTATATTCAGACTCTGTACAAGATTAGTTTTCTGCTCTTGGCCACCTAAAAAGGAAATCACATATGATCTAATAATTTGAGACAGACGCATTATTCCTCTAGTTAGCAGTATGATGCTAACTCAGAGAAAAATAAGTGTATCCTATTTATTCTTCTGGTGTTGTTTGCTAGTTATATTGCACAGGACTCTATCGTGTCATCCATTCTCTGTTGAATTTGTCTGCTTCATATCTTTTCCGTCTTTTTATATTATCTTCAATCATGTCCCTCTCAATATATTAATATGTTCTAGCTGCACTAACAACAGTTACATTCTTCACTTTTGGATATGCCTAATCATGATCTGGTAGGATACTAAAGTTATTATATATTAAGTTAAATTGCTTTAGGGCTGTGTTGTTGTTTGTTGAATTAAATTCTTGATCTCATGGTAATGGTACTTAGCTTTCAGACAACATTTTTCTTATCTGAAAGTAAATGTGAAACTTATTTATTGATGTTACTAACCCATCTCCAAGATATACATTCCCATAACTTAATAAACATCCGGCTGTTGCACTCCATATTGCCCAGTTTAATTGATTTTTGCCAAAATGTCATATCACACTGTACCCTATATTTGTACAGTGGATCATAAGTATCAAATTTTTAAGTGTATTTATAAACAATGTTTCATGGCGTGTATATAACATTATTCAGCTTGAAAGAAAGTTTATAATTGTGCAAAATAGGATAGAAAGGTTCGATTTTAGGGTAAAAATGCTGAATTCTAGTTGAAAAGTATTTTCAAACAGTGCTTTTGTGCACATTTTCTTCAAGAAATCGAAGCAAAAACATCGAACAATTGGGTAAACAATTAGGTAACTGCCCTCACACCTAGATATTCCTTACTACTACTGCATATATTATTTTACTGATTGAATGTTCGTGTGTAATTTGTCTTCTTGTATCAAAAATACTAAATGTTATTTAAATTATTAATTGTTTAAAATAGTCGGTAGAAAAAGTTCAATAGAACTTGTGTTTTAGGTTTAAAGCATATGTACCGACTTTAAATAAAGATTACTTGATTTGACTTGACTTGAGTACGTGTACATTTCTAAACAGACAACATCACTCGTGTAAGCAATGAGAACGACTGTCAGATTCTCTGCCAGTGTTGTGATATTATGATTACGTCAGGCATTATTTGTGCGCAGTAAATCTACGTTCGTAATAAATGCCGTATAGGAAAAGAGTAACCGAGTCAGATAAGTTTCGCCAGTGAGTTGTAAGAATTGAGATGTAACGAACATGATATCTACCGCATGGTACTGTTTTATTGCTTTCTGGTGATCTGAGAGAGAGAGAGAGAGAGAGAGAGAGAGAGAGAGAGAGAGAGAGAGAGAGAGAGAGAGAGAGAGAGAGAGAGAGAGGGAAGCAGAGAGATTTAATGTGGGGAATATTTTTCAATAGATCAAAACTGGGAAAGAGTTCTGGGTGTCATAACGCCACTGTGGCTATATCAATGTTTCTATCACCGGTAGATTCATATAGATAATTAAATATATGATGAAAATTGTAGTAGTAGTAGTAGTAGCGGTGATATTACCAGTAGTAGTAGTAGTAATAGTAGTAGTGATAGAAGAAGCAGCAGTGGTTGCATTAGTACCAGCACCAGACAACAACAACAACTACTACTACTACTACTAATGATAATAATAACAGAAATAATACTAATGATGATGATGATGATGACAATAACAATAATGTTAGTAGTAGTAGCAGTAGTAGTAGTAGTATTTCTTTCTTTCTTAATTAATTAATTAATTAAATTCATTTAATAATAACCAATAATCTTCAAGTTCAATGAACATTTTTGCATTTTTAAATTATAGTAGTAAATGTTGAAAAGTTACTCAGCAGGTTTGGGATACAACTCTTGTCAAGGTTAAATGATGACATTTGTACAATTGCTTCGTAAGATCGTCATTTTCATAAAGCAGGGCACCAAGATCAGATAAAAAAAATAGGAGATCCGGGTTATGTATCTTGCATAAATCGAGACTAAACATTTATAATTTGATCGCATATGTCATATGCTGTCAGTGAGAGTTGTCTTCTATTGCAGTAAATGTAATGATGGATGGGGTGTTTTGTTTTGTCTGTCTGTTGGCACTAGTACTTGGTACGTATATTGAATATATATAGTTAAGTGTTGTCCTGTTCTATCACAATTTTATTTAGATAATTACTTATCCTCTTTGATCGCAAATATCTTTGAAAGCATAAATGTTACTTTAGGTATTGACTCTTACTTACCTTGTTTAAGACAGCATTTATTCTATATTTAAAGTATATAAAATGCAAACATATGGTGCCGGCTTTGACTGTTTCCTGACCGCTGTTTTATAATTTTCTATTATTTATTTATTTATTTATCGATTGACTGACTGATATATTTATTTATTACATGCATGATAACGACACTTATAGGTTTGCTACGAATATTGTTGCGATCCTGTAGCATTTATGAATTTTCTTGAGGTACAAATAAAACCCTGAGGAAATGTGTTCATATGTGTTTATACCTTTGTATTGTCTAGAATATATCTGATTATTGTATAGCACTATTACATTTCTGTGGTACGATGATACATTCAATATCACACAAAAAAAAAATAAAAAAAAAAATAAAAAATAACGCACTGTTAATTGGTGCTGATGATTTAAAATTTGCAACTGAGGCTTTTTTCAGGCATTATACCCATGAAGTCGCCTACACTGTAACATTGCCTTATGTGCTCTGAAAATGTTTCTGGTGTACTGAAAATCATTCAAGTATTTTCTTTGCAAATATGGTTCAGACCGTGATGCTTTGTGAAGACACTAATTTTGATAAATGTTTAATTCCAATGTAATGATACCTTCCACCAACATAATGATATCTTCCACCAATGTAATGATACCTTCCACCAGCGTAATGATACCTTCCACCAACATAATGATACCTTCCACCAACGTAATGATACCTTCCACCAACATAATGATACCTTCCACCAACGTAATGATACCTTCCACCAACGTAATGATACCTTCCACCAACGTAATGATACCTTCCACCAACATAATGATACCTTCCACCAACGTAATAATACCTTCCACCAACATAATAATATCTTCCACCAACATGATAATACCTTCCACCAACATAATGATACCTTCCACCAACGTAATAATACCTTCCACCAACATAATGATACCTTCCACCAACGTAATGATACCTTCCACCAACGTAATGATACCTTCCACCAATGTAATAATACCTTCCACCAACGTAATAATACCTTCCACCAACATAATAATATCTTCCACCAACGTAATAATACCTTCCACCAACGTAATGATACCTTCTACCAACGTAATGATACCTTCCACCAACATAATGATACCTTCCACCAACGTAATGATACCTTCCACCAACATAATGATACCTTCCACCAACATAATGATACCTTCCACCAACGTATAAAGAGTATAGGATCAATATATATACATGTCTGACCTTCTCTGACTTAGTGTCTTATTTGTTAGAGGTAAGATTTCATACACATTAAATAATAAATCAAATTCATTTTTCAGTTGTTTGATATCCTGGAGCATTATATGACATCTGTCAAACTAATGACAAAAAATATCTGTTTAAATTGTATTTTGATGGCTTATCTACATGATCAGTTGGTGTATTTAATACACTCTCTATACCATAATAGAAACCTTTACAGTCTCTGTTTTTCTACAATAACACAAGCCTATTTGTTTTTCATCGATTTAGGCAGATGCATGTATAGGATTCCACTGAGCTGTTGGTATTTATATAATGTGTAACGTTAAGTACTCTATTCTATTAAACATCCATCTTACACTTTCACTTATTTCAATTCTGTGTGAAGAAAGTTTCTATCACCGTTTGAATTTCACCTCTGTTCATTATGCTAATGAGTCTGCTTTTGTAAAAATATAACTGTTCTCAGATTGTTGATTTGGTGTAAAAGGATTGTGTCGTAAGTTGATTTGTCGGAGCTAGCTGTACCTTAACAGAACTAAATTGTCTAATGTTTTAAATGATGATTTCCATTAAATACGCGTTAGTGTCATTGAAAAAGCAATACAAATCTTGATTGTTTACACCACAAAATTTGTACTCCTTTTAATTTCTTTTTTAAATGAATCTCTAAGTCTATTAGTGATATATCTATTGAAAGTTTGCTGATGCATATGTCTCAATTCTTTTCAAGTCGTAACACGAATTAATAGGGCTGGCAATTTTTTTCTTATTTGCTTTAGAATAGGTTGATCAAATATAGAAGTATCCATGGCTGATTTATTTAAAGAGCAATATTTTCAATATATATTTTATTACTAATTGTTTAGATATGTGTTGGATTAGCAGAAAAACAAAAAAAATAAATAATGCTTTGTTTGTGAGGAAAGATAATAAGATACAAAGTATATTTGTTATCAGTGCACTCATTAGCAAGAGAGTGAAAAAAATAATTTATATTTTATGCCAATTATATTTAGCAGTTTAGATTTATAGTTTAATTGTATCCGTTACGTTTAGGTGTTCCCTCTAAACATGTTTTCATTATGAATAGGTGGTCACTATAAGCAGGTATTTGTTGTGAGCAGGTGTTCACTCCAAATAGACGTCCGTTGTGAGCATGTGTTCACTCTAAACACTTGTAGATTGTGAGCAGGTGTTCACTTTGAGGTGTCCGTTGTGAACATATGTTCACTCCAAACAGGCATCTGTTATGCGCAGGTATTTATGTAGTCATGGCTCAAGAACATCCTGACTCTTGAAAATAAATTAAGTTAGTTTTAGTTGATGCTATTTTTTCATTATAACCCTAAGCTGGTTGTTGTCAAACGAAAAGCTGACTATAGTTTTCACACACACCATGTTCTATACAGACTTGATGTGTTTAAGAATTAAATACCAGTGATATTTCTTTCCTGTGAGGTTCTATGGCAAACAGATAAGCAAAAAACAGAAATGTTTTTTTCTAACGTCACACAAACACATTGCCTTTTTAGGCTCAAGGACTATCTGGATTGTATACACAAACTGCTATAAAATGCATTTACTTGACAATGTCGCATAATTCTCGTAAGGCTTAATGTTAAAGTGGAAGAGTATTGATATTTCTGACGTCACTCTAAGACTCCACCTTTCCCGAGCTCAGGGCCTGGTTTGGCCTCGGTGTGAACTGTATTAAATTCTGCTCTGAAGATGCGACGCAATTATCTGACATCATCAACTCTGTATGTAGAAAATATCAATATATACAGTGTTTTACATGATAGTCTAACATTCTTGGATATGTCGGAATGAATATACACACCATATGTCTGTTTATATGAATGCTAGAGGGACTGAAAGTAGTTCCGTCCGGGAACTGGTGTCAGTCAATACTCGGGCTTGAATTAAATAAAACGCCGAACATATCATCTTATTTTACTGACAAATAAACAAAAGGTAAAATGTACTTAACAATTTAAGGCAAGAAATTCACACTATATTTAAGTCTTTTACCTCGCACTATCACATTTTATAACACATGTGGTTAAGCCTTCAGCTGGTATCAAATTGGAAATTACCAGATGTACGTGACACGTTGGCAGTTTTGACTAATGCCACTAAAGACCCTATTTTGCTGCGCTTAGTCACGTGCCATTTATTCATCTTCTGTTTGACCGTATATATTAGCATTCTGGTGCCATTATTTACTTTGTGTTTAATTTTATATTTTTCTTCAATGATCTGATAGGTCCAAAAATTAGTCAGTGGACTAGCACCTAAAAATCATTGTGGTACAAGAAACTTGGGTATTTTTTTTTATATAAAAAACATAAATGTTCCTTTTGTTTCTTGTTCCATCCGAACATACTCGTAGGGATACGGGACTTTAATTTTGAGTTTATAAAAAAATAAGAAAATAAAAATTAAGTGGTTGGTCCAGCTGAAATATCAGTATAGTCCAGCACTATACTATCCCAGCGGCCCAAGTAGCTTGATATATTTGTGTTTAAAATAAATAGGGATTGTCCAGAAATGTTCTCGTCTAGGGCAACTGGATTATAAATTGTTTTTTTATTGGTCCAGTACTCTACCCTTACCTACAAACCTACCCAATGCAGGTTTCATTATCACTAACAGACATACAATTGCTTCATTGTTTGTTTTTTTTTTTCTTTTTTTCTCTCATTGACATTAGAGCATTTCATTACCTTCACTTTATGCACTCATTATTAATATTATTATTATTATTATTATTATTATTATTATTATTATTATTATTATTATTATTATTACTTCTACTACTACTGAATTACTGAACGTTTCATCCTTTTCATTTATTTTCTCGGCATCCTTATGAGAACACTTTGTTGCTTCGCTTTCTCTATATTGAATATCTTACACGTGATATAATTCTTGGAGTAGATATGATACATAATTAGATTTACAGAATTAATCGGGAAACTCGTTTCTTTTTTGTTCGCCTTTGTTTCCCGCCATTTCATGCTGATCTTGTTAGCACTAGTCAGTCAGTGTCTTCCATTTTCATCACTATACGTGTTTTCATTTAATTTATTTTCTTCAGATTATCATCATCCTTTACAGATATAACACACACACACACACACACACACACACACACACACACACACACACACACACATATATATATATATATATATATATATATATATATATATATATATATATATATATATATGTGTGTGTGTGTGTGTACTGTATCTTTGATATACCGCGAGATGTATAAATTTTTCATTAAAAGGACAGGTGGCTTGCCGATCGTCCTTTTACCTACAAATGTATGCAACGAGTATCTTTGATATAGCGTACATGCTATACATGCTATGCATATATTTTTTTTATACCACATACCCATCTTATTGTTAATTTTGGAAGCAGGTTGGAATCCATTTCTTTCCATGTTTGGGTTTAATTGGAAGGATTTACATTCCTAGGGTTTTTGTGCTATTCTTCATTTTTACTTTTTGGAATTCTACTTTTCATTGGCACCATACAACCATTATTTAGCTAAGGTGCCGTTAAGCTCTAATGCATGTATATTGCCTCATTCGACACATTGGAAGCACGTTAGAAACCCATTCCCTTCATTAAAGCTTACATTTGTTTGGAAGAGTTTACCTTCCTGGGGCTTTTCTGCAATTCTTGGACTTTACATTGTTTGTAACTTTACTTTTAATTGGCACCGTACATCCATTTTTATGTCTAGATGCCAGGAGATGTTAATTGTTAAAACATAAAAACATACTTTCAATCATACATATACTATCTTTCTTCAGTCTAGAATCCAGTTCCCCCTTCATGTTAATACATAAAAACATACTTTCAATCATACATATACTATCTTTCTTCAGTCTCGAATCCCAGTTCCCCCTTCATGTTAATACATAAAAATATACTTTCAATCATACATATACTACCTTTCTTCAGTCTAGAATCCCATTTCCCCCTTCATCTTTACCTTTAGTTAGAAGGGTTTATCTTCATAGGGTTGTTTGTGCAATTCTTTGTTTTTACATTTTTGGAACTTTACTTTTAATTGGTGCCATATAAACATTATTTTGCTGAGGTGCCATTAAATACATATATACATACATACATACATACATACATACATACATACATACATACATACATACATACATACATATCATCTCATTCTTAGTTTTTGAAGAGCTTTATCTTTAATCTTTAGATTAAAACTAACAATAAATGTTATCTGGGTCAACATTTTGGGTGGTCATACATTGACATTATTGCCATATCATGTTACGTTTCCCTCGTTTCATTCAGTTAAATAGGTTACATGTGGACAAGATAAACACAGAAGAGTGTTCTTCCCAAATTAAAATACTTGATTTGGCAAAATGTATATAGTTTAAAAGTATATAGTTTTCTGCTTTGGTTTCAATATCGTAACAGTATGTAAATGGATATTTTGTTTCCGTTTCTGTGTTTGTAATTGTTGTTTTGTTTATATCGTCCGCCTTGAGAAAGGGATCCGTAGATCTCGAAGCGCTCGGTCAGTTTCTCAGACTTGCTACACCTTGCTTCGTCATGTTTATTTCCTCTCTTTCTCTCTCTCTCTCTCTCTCTCTCTCTCTCTCTCTCTCTCTCTCTCTCTCTCTCTCTCTCTCTCTCTCTATATATATATATATATATATATATATATATATATATATATATATATATATACATCAATATAATTGTTTTCAGCAAAGGTATATATCTGTACAAGTTAGATTTCCTTGTACAAAATGTATCCCCTCAAGCTAGATTTCTTTATAATATTTCATAGACAGGATATCTTTCTCCAAAATCCTTTCTCACGATTTAAGGAAGAAAAAGAAAAAAAAGCAAAAAACTTTGACTATTATGTCCTCTTCTTAGTCGACACGAATGTGATATATCTCGGCTTACAAAAAATTTGGTAGGCCGGATAGATAGATATAGAGATGTAGTAGGGATCTGATATATATATATATATATATATATATATATATATATATATATATATATATATATATATATATATATATATATATATATATATACAGAGAGAGCGAGAGAGAGAGAGAAAGAGAGAGACAGACAGACACAGATCAATTTAATATACTGGTAATAAACTTTTATATCATACTTATTTTCTTCTTTTAGCGAAAAGCTCTGTCATTGACAATGATGC
This sequence comes from Margaritifera margaritifera, assembly GCA_029931535.1. Lineage (NCBI taxonomy): Eukaryota > Metazoa > Mollusca > Bivalvia > Unionida > Margaritiferidae > Margaritifera > Margaritifera margaritifera. Next base: position 259,309 of record JAQPZY010001438.1, read on the forward strand.
AAGCACAACAGGGGAAGTAACAAGTGGAAGTGCTGTATGGAGTTCAGGAGGTAAATCAGGCAATGTGGACTGGAGGGCAAGTGGTGATGGAAGCGTCACCTGGGATGACCCTGACAATTCGGGAGGTAAATCTGGTGGCGTTGTGTGGAATAGTGATGGCGACAAGGAAATGGGAACTAAATCTGGAACTGTTACATGGGACGCCAGAGATAAATCTGGAGATGTTAAGTGGAGAGAAAGCGGGGGTGGAATCGCTACATTGACTGTTCTGTCGAAGCCTGAAAAAGTAGCTGGGCCAACGGATAAAAAGAAACCAAGTAAAGTCAAATCAAGCGGTTCAAAAACAGGAGACAAATCTGGTGGTGTCGCATGGAGAGGAGGTGGTCACTCTGGTAGCGCCACATGGCTGGGAGATGGGACTGGTAGCGTCACATGGGGAGGTAAAGGATCCGGAAGTGGCCAGTGGAGTAAGGACGGAGGTTTTGTCCAGTGGAAAGGTGGTTCTGTCCGTTGGGGACAGGACGGGGCCGGCGAGAGTTGGTGGGGCATAGGTCGGGGAGGTGGTAATAGAACTCCAGGATTCGCGAAGTGGGGATAGTAATGGGGCTGGTTTCGCTAGATGGGGAAAGAAAGATCCTGGTATGACGAAATGGAGTGGGGGAAACCAAATTAAAGTCTAAAAGTACCAATCAATAACATGGTACAGACGGCCACGCTTCATTTGCTTTCAGACGAAATAGCTGTATGAGTTATTATGAGTCCTTTTAAACATGTGAGAAACTTTGCTTTCAACTTTGAATTAATGCTCCTTTCATTGCCAAATTCTGAGACAGTCAAACATCAAAGAGCGAGATAGGGAAACCGAGATTAGTCTAGAACAATTTTGAAACATTTTATTATATTTTTTATTTTGTTACATTATTAAGTAATTTTTTGTCAGCAATTTTTACACAACCATTTTAATGCTAAAGTTTGTAGCAATGTATATCAAGCATAACACTTGTTGCGTAATACATACAGGAGAGTGACACACATACAAGGAGATAAAATAAAGATTGAAAAAATAATTAAATGACAATCTTGTTTTCAGCATGATTCTGGATTTTTTGTAACAGTTACACACCTATCGTTGCATTTTAATAATAACTTTAATAGCCTCAGATGCGATATGATCCCACAACACTTAACGTACTTTATGCTTCCGTTTTGCTTTTTTTCATACACATAATGCCGTTCTCTTCTGTAATGATTTTTCTTGCAAACTATTGCCTATTGTTGATGATTTTAATAAATATCTTAAACTCGTTGACACATTCGCAGCGATTTCTTATGTGTTTGCCGTAATAGTGTTAAATAAGCAAATATGCAAACGCTGAATTATGCATTAAAAAATGTCCTTATATCGAGATGCTGCCAGCAAAACATTTTCTCATATTATACCATCTGGCAAATTTTTTTTCTTGATGTTGTTGTTGTTGTCTTTTTCGTGTATCAGTTGATCTCTTGAAAATATTCCACAAATTTAATCTCTCTCCCTCTCTGTCTGTCTGTCTGTCTGTCTCTCTCTCTGCGTGTTTGTATATGTCTGAGTGTCTGACACTCATGGTGCTGTGTTACTCATTTTGGTTGCCTTCTGCAACATTTATATGACTTAGAGATTTGTGGCTGAATTTTGGCAAAATAATAGTTTATTTGATAACCATAATATCTGATAGATGACAAATATGATAACGTTTACAATGTGTGTTATCAGTTGGTGACTGTGACCATATAGACAGATCCATATTTCGTACCTATTACACAATATGAATTCCGACAGACACCCGGAAGTCGTAATATCCTGTTGGCCATATTGAATCAGATTACAATTATTACTTCCGAGTCAGTACCCACGAATGTAATCCCTATCTATTTTTTAGAGTATTTTCATATATAATAATGTTTGATCCGCCGTTGCATGTTTATCGAAGTACTTTTCAAAATTCTTCAGTAAGCAATGTCATAATTCACATAAATATTATGATACAAGATTGAACAATTTCAAAGAATTTCATACATTTCATATTAATCGAGAACAAATGTTGTATTCGCAACATGATGTAAATCTCTGATTTCATATTTTTTGTTTTTTAATTCTCGGATTTCATTTTTTTTAAAGCAGAATAATTTTGTGAAAATTACTTTGAAGGAAATATGAAAAATGAAATTGGCATATGTATTTTCAAAGAGATCGAATTTTGTAATATGGATTAATAATTAATAATTAGGAAAATTAATAACTCCACCAATTCTTCATCCATAATGCATGCATAATATATATATATATATATATATATATATATATATATATATATATATATATATATATATAACTACGTGCATGTGTATTCTTAAAATAAAGACTATATTTGCTCTGCACAGTCATTTGTGCCACCATTTTCAGGGTCAGGAAATCAAAGATTTTTACATTTTTCCTCACCTGGAGGTTTCACTGTAACGCAGTTCTACAGATACATGATTGCAGTGTTGTGTACACATTTTCAACCGTATATATATATATATATATATATATATATATATATATATATATATATATATATATATATATATATATATATATAACCTGCACTGCATGGAAATCTTTCGTTGCCGTCAATTTTAATCAGCACACCATCGTAGCTAAAGATGTTAAATACAAAATTTGTAGACAATTTCTTTTACAATTTTATTTTTTGATCTTGATTTTGTGACTTTCATTATTTTCAATACGTTTTTTTTTTTTTTTTTTCGTAAATTCGGGTCTCGCATTATTTCCCGCATTAAGGCAGTGGCGTAGCGAGGCAAAGTGCCGCCCAGGGCCAACTACCAAAATTACGCCCCCAGTACATTCGTATTATTTATGATATATACGGTAATCTTACCAAATTGTCGCCCCCTAGAAAGTACCGCCCCCTTCGTCCCCTCCCCCCCCCTCGCTACACTACTGCGTTAAGGTTATATTAAACGTTGGTTTTCAGTACCAGAAGAACAGAAAAACGTTCGTGAATATTCATTGTGGCTTTCCTGCAAACACATGGCTTGGTCGTGAAAATGAGAACAACTTGACTCTAATACTGCATATACGTTGAAACAAGTAAGAATTATATTTATGTTAAGTTCCGTTCCTTAGTTCTATATTATTGATTTATTCAGTAGTTTAATCCTTGCCTTGCGCGTATTCCCTTTTGTGTATAGTGGAAACTCATTTACCCAAACATTACTTATCCAAATATATCTTTGCCATTATTTATCCGAAATATAGGCTTGACTGTATCAAACACTTTTCAGAAATTGTTGAGCAACAGAGTCGTCTACCTCTTCCTCTGAATTCCGTTATTTTCCCCAAGTTTTTGTGTTTCCTGAGAAGTCTGGACGTTCTAATGTTTCTGTTCAATTTTTATTATGATCGTGCAAACATTTTCTAACCATCTCCATGTACTTTTTCTTTTTTTCTTTAATTAATTTTAGAATTTCTGCATGATTGCATTCTCGCTGATTAAAGGACAGTTTAACCGGAACTTATTTTATTTACACTAGCAAAGAAATGTTTAATCTCTGAAGCTACAACTGTAAAATGTTGAAATCTAGGCAACATTCTGAGGAAGGGAAACATTTGTAGCGCGCAAGCGCAAAATACCCTGAAGCCGAAAAAAAAATTACCTGGCATTTAGGTACCGCTAAAATAACATGTCTATTTTCAAGCATGAATAATCGATCACCACCCCACCCCACCGCCCAAAAAAAGAGTATTGACGTCAAAATCGAAAATATTAACGTATATATCCATATATAAGCCGCATCCAAATGCGAACAAGGTAGATCAATATATGTTCATACCCATAGTGCCACGGCAGATCATGGTCTACCCTTTTCCCTCGACAAATACTTTCTCCCAGGTTACATCTTGATCTACCCGCGCATTATGCGACCCGTATTTGGGTGTACGCTGTTTGCAGTTAGGTACTTTGGAATACATGGTGAAATTTAGATACTTCAATTTCACGACCCTGGAATGGGTGGTATTAAAAGTCGCGGACAATTCCGCGTATACTCACTTTTAAAACATAGATTACTAAACATGAACAGTTGGGACCCATATCTGTAGTGGCACAATGCGTTTTTAGATCTGATTCTATGCGTTTGGCTTCAAAACATCAATGAAACAAGCACATAAACTATTGTATGCATTTTCGTTATATGTCTGCTGCTAAAAATGATTTATTTTACTTATGTAAAACAGAATTTCACATCTGTGAATTTTTTTTTTACATCTGTGAAAACGAATTTCAAGCTTGTAACACAAGCTTTTCTTTCCCATATGTAATACTCTTTTCCACATATGCAAACAATTTTTCCACATATGTAAAAATATGAACTTAGACCACGTAACATTGTCTTCTTTCACAGTTTTTTAGTCGGGGTTAAGACACTTTCCACTCGGGTTATTTTTAGCTATGACATAATTACGCGTTTCGTCACATTTCTTCATTCATAACCATTTGTAGCCAGTTCTATCGCTGATACGCCTCAAGAGGCAGTACACCAGAGTGGACCATAACATTACATGTTACTGTGCCGTGGTGGTGCATATCGTAGAAAAAAAAAAAAATAAAAATAAAAAAAATCCGGTGAAAATATAGGTTTTCTACGGAGAGACGGAGAGATAAACTTCTTGAATAACTTCGATATCAGTGACTACTAGGCTGGAGGGTGTTTTGCGTGCTATACCAAGCTAAAAGGAATTTTGTAATGGAGAAATATATATGAAAAAGCGTGTCACTAAACATTTGTAACATTTTATTTATGTACTAAGCAAAAGACTGATCGGTCTCATTATATTTATTTATCTACCTATCTGTCTACCAAACTTTTTATCTATCTATCAAACCACCTATATCTATCTACCTCTTTATCTGACTATCGTTCTACCAATATATCAATGCATCCGTCTGCATTCTTCAGACATACCTCTGCAAAGAAAAAATAAAACATCTATCTAAACATTTTAGTGTAAACTGTAGTAAAGAATGAGAAAAAAATTATCGGTTAACGTTTTAGAAATGGAAATTAATTTTGAAATTCCACCGACGGTGTAACCTTGAACGTAGTCCTGTGTAGTTTTATGCTTTCTTCTTTTCACACCTTTTCGAATTTTTTGTTTGTTTGTACTAAACATTGTGTGGGACCATTGAAATAGATATATTCAATCGTATCTATCTATAATTTAAGTTAGTTCAATAAATTTCGGACTAATGAACTTTAATAACAATGAGCACTTACCTATCAAAAAATGTTTGTCCTTTTGTGCCATTTACATATGTGTACTATTTGTATTAAATTTATGTTCTGTATGTTGATTATGTATTGATATATTTGACTGTAGAAAATCACTTTCAAGGAGAAAATAAAGACAGTCATACATACATACCTACCAAAGTATATAGGTACTACGTACGTACATACGAACATTCATACATCCACACGTACGTACCACCTACATACATGATTATCTTCGTCACTGATAAATAGAACCCTACACTCATAACAAATTTATAAAACTCGGCGAGTTTTCTTGTATTTTGGTTTATAAGGTTATATAAATATAGCGATTATCCAAGTCGTTACTTACAATTCATTTTAAATGTGCTTTTATATAAAAATATTTTTATAACTACATTTGATATATTCACTGAAGTAAATAAAATTTGTTTCTTAAATAGAACCGACTCCTATATTTAAGAAAGTCGTACAAGTTCTCCATACAATGAAATCAAGCCGTGTTACGCTTCTTTATAGATATAGTGGTTGACACGTAAGTTGTATTTTTCCCTTAGTATCACTGCTAGGCGCCGTGTGTGCCAGGTACGTCTGTTGATATATGTTTATATACAGGGAAATAATATAAATAGTCGTATGCAAATTAAAACATTTATTTTTCATTTATCATAATATAAACAAGAGACGAAAATAATATTTGGCGATAGACAGAGCTCCGATGGTCTATTCCATAGTGTTGTTGGTGGTTTTTTAATCTCTACATCCATTGAGAGAGGATAAGGAACAGGATCAATATCACTGCAACATAAATAAATAAATAAATATTTGTATTCAAAATACAGAGATAGAATGCAATAAAAGATCAAAAATAAATGTAACTCATACTGTTATCTTTCATGTTAATCAAATCATTGACCCTATAGTGTTGAAAAAGCAACTATGGTATAATCACCATGTGATGATGATGATGATGATGATGATGATGATAGTGATAATGATGACGATGATGATGACGATGAAGCCTATAATAATGATAATAATGACGATGATAATAATAATAATAGTAACATTCTTCTTCTTCTTCTTCGTCCTCTTCTTCTTCTTCTTCTTCCTCTTCTTCTTCTTCTTATTATTATTATTAGGGAGACTATGCCAGTTTTTAAGTTCGATAAAGATGGCTGTTCCATCTATTTTGTATCAAAAAATGGCAGGCTGGAAAACTTACGGAATATCCCACTTCCAAATTCTCCATGTCCACCCTTCTTTGCATATGGGGCGCCATAAAAGGAATTGCTCTTTCCGAAACCGCCCAGACCTCCTAATCCGTAACCTCCGTATTCGTATCCACTACCGTATCCCAGACCTCCGTATCCACCACTATATCCCAGACCTCCATATCCGAGACCACTGCCGTATCCCAAGCCACTGAATCCGGCGTTGTTATAGTAATCACTGCTGTATCCGGCCTGGCCCAACTCTCCCAGGGCGATACCCAGTATCATAGCCACGCAGGCAACAGTGATGTAAGCTATCCGCATTCTGAAGCTGAGAATACAAGATTTGTTAGATACCCTAGTTTAGAGCAGGGTGTATTTTTTTCTTTGCTCATAAGAATGACGTCAGCGACCCTCATGTTTAAGGAAGAAAAGAGTTGACTTTATTTTACAGACTAGATGATAACAAATCTTTCTCATGGATATACAGTGAAATTGTTGTAAGCGGGCATCATTGTGAAGCTGGCAAGTTCTTTTTACTGACTTTATTCCGATGTCCCTTGGGACCTTGAACTTATATAAAACTACGATGATATTGTTTACCTTTTTCTTTCAAACATGAAAACATTATTATTTAAGATTGAAACAAATTATCTGAACATATAACCTTTTTTTTCTTTTGGTTGAACATGGGTAAAACCGTAATACAATGAAAATAAAGAAATCTTTCTTCTATCGGACTCGGCACCTGTAAGTGGTGGTCACGCTAAAACTGGTTATTGAAAAATCTTCGCAAACATTATGACATGGATATCAAAATAAATTAGAAATCCAGACAACAGTAAAGTTGACTGGATTTTATTTGCAACCGCTGGAGGTCTTCTAATGAGGGGACAGTTGTATCGAGACCAACCAAAGCATATAAATAGCATCTCCATACAGGTAAAGTTCCATCACATTAATTAAAATAGAGCTAACCTTTACACTTTATGCGCAAAAAGACAAGGATGAATGGAATATAGAATTCAAAAGAACACATCTTTAAGAAAATGTATAGAGACAAATTTTGAAATGAACAGATCTTCTCTATGAGAAATATGTCTATAAAGTGCATGCATTTGTATTATAACAAAGACGAAAATAGGTACACTTTTACGGATACAATTGTCTATAGCCCGTTTCAGAAGGATAACTCATTATATAAAAATATTAGAGACGTAATACAAAATTTTCAGTAGATATTCACGAAGAGCAAATCGATAAAAGTGGATGTTAAACTTCATAACATGTGCAAACATTTAGCACAGAAGACATTGATTTGGTAAAATTGTGATAGACACAGTAGGGGCTAGAAACGAACCCAGAAATTTACATATTATTCGCTACCAGGTATATCATCATTCAGGAAAGCGTAATATAGGAAACACGTGTGTCAGGCAGCAAAACGGTATTGAGGCGTTAACATAGTACCTTGATTAGAAAAGTATTGGTGAGATTCTGATCCCTTTATATGTATGTATGTATGTATGTATGTATGTATGTATGTATGTATGTATGTATGTATGTATGTATGTATGTGAGTCGAATCAAGCATAAAGATTGGTGTAGGTGAAAATACCCATTTTTTAAAAGCATTTGCTCTATTAATGACTTTTAAAACCATTTTCTTACTATGTTCCATTTTTCATTTCTATATAACGCTTAAACAACCTCACAATCTTTATACTTGGATGGTTTATGTTCTTGCCTCTGTATCCACATGCGCACCTTTAAATGTAAGAAGTCTTTCAAATGTAAAAAAAAAAAGAAACAACCTACAAAATAGAAGACGAATTTTGTCACATATGCAAAACTCACTACAAATGTGAAAACGTTTGGTTGCAAATCCTAAAACTAGACTCCTGCAAATGTAACAAATATCGGTTGCATATGTAATAAAAAGTATTTACCACATATGTAAAAAGAAATCTTAGAAATGTAAATATACCAATATTTTACCTTGGAGAGCTTTCATCTCTGACCTTTCCTAGATATGTCACAATATTTAAGTAACATATGTAAATCTCAACAACAAATATACAAGTTGTTGTCATATATAATATATATATATATATATATATATATATATATATATATATATATATATATATATATATATATAAGAATTAGCTTTAGCACACAACATTAAGTGGGAAAGTTTAGCGGAGAAGACATTTTTTGCGACTTAGCGGTTACAGAAGAAAATTGCCAAGCTGTCAAACATTCAAGGCGAAACCGTCCTGCATTAAATTCATAGGAAATGCTCCAATAGTCTACGTTCTGAGGATTTATTTTGATTAGAATTCAACAGTGACTGTACAAAATAAGAAAGACATCCTAATCCCCGGGTACCTATCTGAATTAGTGTTCCATAAATAAAACTAACGATTTCTGATTTATTGAGAAAAAATCACTGATTGGTTACCTATCAACTGCTTCTATGTATAGGATTAGAAGATACCTCAGGTCGTTACCTCTAAATGAAAGACATCACTCTATATGGAATCTCAAAAATAAAATTTTTTAAAATTTAAAAACCATCTTTTGACGAAATCGGCAATCTTTTTGGTCGATATACAGTATATGAAAAAATATACAAGTAGGACCGAGGAAGGGAAACATTTGTAGCACTCAAGCGCAAAATACCGTGAAGTCGAAGAAAAATTACCTGGCATTTAGGCACCGCTAAAATAACATGTCTATTTTCATGCATGTAATATCGATCACCACCACCCACCCCCCAAACGAAAAAAGAAAAGAAAAAGACTTTTGACGTCACCATCGAAAAAATTACAGTATAGATCCATGTATAAGCCGCATCCAAATACGAACAAGGTAGATCAATATATGTTCATACCCATTGTGCCACGGCAGATCATGGTCTGCAGTTAGGTACATTGGAATACATGGTGAAATTTAGATACTTCAATTTCACGACCCTGGAATGGGTGGTATTAAAAGTCGCGGACAATTCCGCGTATACTAACTTGTAAAACATCGATTACTTAACATGAACAGTTGGGACCCATATCTGTAGTGGCACAATGCGTTTTTAGATCTGACTCTATGCGTTTGGCTTTAATATATCAATGAAACAAGCACATAGGCTATTGTATGCATTTTCGTTATATGTCTGCTGCTAAAAATGATTTATTTTACTTATGTTAAACAGAATTTCACATCTGCGAATTTTTTTTTACATCTGTGAAAACGAATTTCAAGCTTGTAACATAAGCATTTATTTCACATATCTTAAACTCTTTTCCACAAATGCAAACAATTTTTCCACATATGTAAAAATATGAATTTAGACCACGTAACATTGTCTTCTTTCACAGTTTGTTAGTCGGGGTTAAGACACTTTCCACTCGGGTTATTTTTAGCTATGACATAATTACGCGTTTCGTCACATTTCTTGATTCATAACCAATTGTAGACAGTTCTATCGCTGATACGCCTCAAGAGGCAGTACACCAGAGTGGACCATAACATTACATGTTACTGTGCCGTGGTGGTGCATATCGTAGAAAAAAAAAATTCCAGTGAAAATATAGGTTTGCTACGGAGAGTATGGGCTAGAAAGCGAACCCAGAAGTTTAGATATTATTCGCTACCAGGTATGTTATCAATCAGGAAAGGTTAATATAGGAAACATGTGTGTCAGGAAGCAAAACGGTATTGAGGCTTTAACATAATAACTTGATTACAAAAGTATTGGTGAGATTCTTATCCCTTTATATTGCTGATATGTATGTATGTATGTATGTATGTATGTATGTATGTATGTATGTATGTATGTATGTATGTATGTATGTATGTATGTATGTATGTATGTATGTATGTAAATATAAATATGTATGTATGTATGTATGTATGTATGTATGTATGTATGTATGTATGTATGTATGTATGTAAATATAAATATGTATGTATGTATGTATGTATGTATGTATGTATGTATGTATGTATGTATGTATGTATGTAAATATAAATATGTATGCATGTATGTGAGTCGAATCAAGCATAAAGATTGTTGTTAGTTAATATTCGGGCATTATTTGTATTATAGAGACTCATCTACTTCCGGTTTGAATGTCTGTGTGAAGCTTCAATGTTATCAAATATTACAACTTGCAATAATGTACTATTGATACGTGTTCATGGTAAGTAATGAGAACTGACAACATACTACCTACTTTACTTCTGCTGCTACTAAATCAAAAGCAAATTTTACGTTAATGTATTCATCACTCCAGGTCATGTACATCCAGTAGAAAGTCGCTGCCGCTCAGCGGTTAGCGTGCCGGACTCGCAACCAGAAAGTCGCGGGTTCGAATTCTACCATTGGATCAACCTGGGTCAGCTTCGGTAGTTGGTTCCTGGGCAAGGCACTTTACTCTGATTGCCTTGGCATGATATAACCTTCATGTATTCCCGTGCCGATAAACATCAAAACCAAACCGAAACAGAACACGTACAAGAAATTTGCCGGCATTTTTCGTTTTCATATCCTCATTAATTCAATGTTTAGAAAGGATTCTCGATTCTTTGTTTTCAAAAAAGGATTTGGTAGAAAATTTTGAAGAACAGGCAAGAGATGGATTATTATTATTATCTATCGTAAGCTTATATCAAAATATGGGGTTAATCTGCCCCCGTCCTCTTTTTTTTTTTTTCTTTTGTTTAAATATTTTAAAAAAAAACAACATTAATGTTCATTGATAACAATAGTTATCTTGATGTATTTTTCTGTATTATTTTATTAAGTTCTCTTAGAGTGATTATATCATTTTTTTTGCGATAAAATGTACTAGTAGGTATGAATTTCTTGAAATTTCTTCTGATGTATTGCAACTTTCTTTACCTGCTGTGTATCTTTGCCAATTAAGTGTGTTCTAATAATCATTCGAGGTCAGTTTTTATTACACATGCTCACCTTTAAATGTAAAAATTCTTTCAAATGTAAAATAAAAAAAAGAAACAACCTACAAAATAGAAGACGAATGTTGTCACATATGTATAAACTCACTACAAATGTGAAAACGTTTGGTTGCAAATCCTAAAACTAGACTCCTGCAAATGTAACAAATATTGGCTGCATACGTAACAAAAAGTATTTACCACATATGTAAACAGAAGTCTTAGAAATGTAAATATACCAATATTTTACCTTGGAGAGCTTTCATCTCTGACTTTTCCTAGATATGTCACACTATTTAAGTAACATATGTAAATCTCAACGATAAATATAAATTTTTTTGTCATAAATATAAATATATATATATATATATATATATATATATATATATATATATATATATATATATATATATATAAAGAAATAACTTGAGTACACACCTTTAAGCGGGAAAGTTTAGCGGAGACGACATTTTTTGCGACTTAGCGGTTACAGAAGAAAATTGCCAAGCTGTCAAACATTCAAGGCGAAACCGTCCTGCATTAAATTCATAGGAAATGCTCCAATAGTCTACGTTCTGAGGATTTATTTTGATTAGAATTCAACAGTGACTGTACGAAATAAGAGAGACATCCTAATCCCCGGGTACCTATCTGAATTAGTGTTCCATAAATAAAACTAACGATTTCTGAAATAATGAAAAAAAACCCCACTGATTGGTTACCTATCAACTGCTTCTATAAATATGATTAGAAGATACCTCAGGTCGTCACCTCTAAATGAGAGCCATCACTCTATATGGAATCGCTAAAATTTAAATTGTTAAAATTTAAAAACCACTCTTTTGACGAAATCGGCAATCTTTTTGGTCGATATACGGTATATGAAAAAATATACAAGTTGGACTGTCTCCTGATAAAATCCTATCAAAATACAGAATCATGTTAGGTGAAAGAATAAAATTGGTAACATGTATACAAATTAGCTACATACGATGATGCGTCAATATTTTGTTACATATGTGCTTTAGATATAAATTTGCAGACAGCTGGGCCAAACACCAATACATCATATATGTACAAAGGAAAATGACTTTTAAAGGAAAGCATTGTTCAAAGTCTTTTGTCCTCTGAAGTATGCAATATGCGATAGGAATTCTGTAACATGTATAAAATCTACTAAAATGAAATACTTTTTCATATATTTTTAAGAACTAAGTAGCAATAAAGACTAAACTCGTGCATTTTGGCTATTGATGTAAAGAAATGATGTTGTATTATGAACAACTCTTAATTAAAAGTAAGAAATCGATTGATTATCAATTACACATTTTTCTGAGAAATCGATTGATTATCAATTACACATTTATCTGTAAGTCTAATAGTTTTCTTAAACTTAGAAACTTATTAGACAATATTATTTATCAATTTAATATTTAAAAATAAATTTTTAAATGGGTCTTTAAATAATATAACTTATTTGAATATAATCTACAAGTATTATTATTATAATTGATCGAACTGTAAGAAAAAGGACTACATAATTTAATTATTTTTTGTAATAGAAAAGGTTCTGAAAATAGCAGCTGTTGAAAATTCACTCCTGTATCAATCACACCAACCACAGTTCTTTGATTGATTTATGAAAGCATCACCAGAAAAGTTTAATCAAGCATTCAGGTATATATGATAAGTGAACGCTCAAGAAATGGAATGTATGAGGACATTTTTTTTTATTTCAGTGCCAATATTTTACTCGTATAGAAATTTCAGTGGAGTGATATATCAAACCGTCTAATACATGCGGTTAACTTGTAAATTTACAAGTATTCAGGCTGGGAATGTTTTTGTGGTACTATAGATCTTCTCTATTAGCCACCTGCACGATACAGAGCTTACATACAAACAAAATCCAGATATTGGGCAATACTAGATAAAGAATAAATTGAAGCCCTTTCGCAGTAAGGTCAGTATTTATTAGTCATACTCGAACCCTTATCAATATCTGCGGATTTTGTGTATGTCAACAACGGACTTGTTGAACTCAGGGTCCTGCTTTCACCAAATGTATAATTGAGTACCGCAATAATTTGTGTGCCCTCGTCATATCTATATGGATGTGGCATCTATTGTTGATCATGTCCATCTGCCTCGTCACGTCTGAAGCCAGTTCGCTTCTGCTCAATATTTTTTTGAAGGACTCGGTACATTCAAACTAACCTGTGAACAAAGTCAAACAAAAACAAGATCCAGATAAGGTGCACGTTTCCCCATTTATCGACAAAAATGTACATGATTTAATTTCGTGCTAGACGGAGGACTCCATCATAAAAGTGTTCATACAAAAAGATTTTGAATTATTTCATGGTTTGAAACCAAAATTGGTATCAATCTTTTGATTATAAAGACCTAGGTCAGCTTACATTTTACGCTGGTCTGCGGCAATATATGTAGGAGATATGCCTTTGTTTGAGACTACGGTTGGCTTGTTGGCTTGTATTATATTGGCGCTGGTATATCACACATTTCTTCTTTTTTTATGTACGCTGTTCTAAATTTGGTATATTGGGTTATGACGGTGTTCGACAGGGCATCACTTCAACCTGATGTCTGCCCCTCCGTCCATTTTACATTTTCTGACTCAGTCCATTATTTGGTAAAGGTCTCAGTGATATTGAAGAAAATTTACTTAGTTGTATCTCATGACTATACAACCTCATCATACCATATTTCAAATGTTCAGATCATGGCAATGGAAAGGGTAATTTCACGTGCCTGTATTGATGTCCTGGGTGTAACTTTTTAAACACCCGAAATATTTCAACAAATCCTCTGCCAGATACACTACCTGACTAGAGTCTGACGCGTACCATTGCATCTAGCATCTCAAGAGAGAGAGAGAGAGAGAGAGAGAGAGAGAGAGAGAGAGAGAGAGAGAGAGAGAGAGAGAGAGAGAGTAACTGTGTGACCAGTATCCATTCCCGAGCTATAACCTTACAGCACCTACATATATTTTGATGAAATTCTACAAAGGCATACAGTATGTCATGACTTCTTGTGACATACAATAGTCGGGTTCCTAGCTCAACGATCAAGTCATCAGTAGGAAAAAGACAACAAGATGGACGTTTTATGTATGATGTGGAGCACTTGGGTTGTTTTGTTTTGCTAACCATATTGATTATGTCTCCTGTTAATGATTTACTTTCAAAATTGCGATCTGTATAATTTGAGGAAATACTTTAACCTGAAAGATTTGTTTTTTTCTTTTGAGAGTTTTTTTTTGTGGTACATTCCACCTCTAAAATACATCGTGATTGAATTTGATTTGAGTTATTTCAGATATGTGTGAAATCTCGAAGTAAACCGCTTCTACTTATAATGTTGCTAATTTTACAATTGTAACATTTTCTTTTTACATATGTGCTTAATAATTTGTTGACATATATATCGAGTTTTTGCTACATTTTCAGGAGCCTAGGTTTGACATTTGTAAGTAAACGTTATCACAATTAAAGTATCTTTTTTTTTTACATATGTGACCAAAATCGTCTTACATTTTATTGAATTTTTACATTTGGGGAATATTTATATGTAACGGTGCTACAACACACACACACACACACACAAACATCATCATCATCATCTACATCATCATCATCGTTATCATAATCATCATAATCATCCCCACGCCCATCGTTCTGGGAGTCTACCATTAGCTTTCCTGTATATTATTACATACATATTTCCAAGCTAAACTCAGAGCAACATAGCAATCACACTAGTGTTATGTATATTGAATTTATTACATGTATCCATGAGGTAAGTTGTACCTTAGTCATTTTGTAAACAACATATTTACTGCATTTGAGTTCAAGGTCAGCCTTGTTTACATAGCATTTAACAATTAGATTGTTATCTTCCATGTATGTCTTGACGTGAGAAAAATCACGTACGAATTTTTCTTTAGAGTTACTCACATTCTAGAACATTCTATCACGTGAATTATGTTTATATATAAATATTTTGTTGGACAATATTTCATTCTTGTTCAAATGGTCAGTCTATGAAGAATCATTTTAATAATCATATGTTTATAACTGTGTTGTGAAAATTCAGAACAAATTCAGAGAGAGGAATTATTTATATGAAATGTTCATTGTAATAGCCAAAAGTCCTCGTTCTCATATTGGATTAATGCTTGACTTTGGGATTGCTGTGAATTTATTCAAAGATATTCTGGATTACGTCATTCAAGTGCCATTATTGACTATTGCACTCACCCAGCTGTATATACATTAACCAGCTATTCAACATCTACCGGGATCAATGGCGCTGTTACCCATCAATCAACACATTGGCTGTGACCATATTACACACTGATTTTGCATGTGCATTTACGTGGCGGAAGTGCTTTTACAACCACAATAAAACGCATCTCAACATATTCAATGATTCTTTACCAATTATTACATGTTAAAAATCAGTTCATTTCAAACATATTTTACAATGAAAGGCATAGCCAAACAAATCCTCTAAATTTAGATATGGATTTCTAAGGTAGAGACCGACCTCGAACCATTTTACCCTGATTTGACTCTGGTCAGATTATCATTTTTGTGACAAATATTAGTGAAGTTTTAAAAGTTTGACACATGTTAAAAATTGTATGGTATTGGATTTCAGTAAGGTGCAGTTTTGGGAGCAGATGCTTTTAGACCCAGCAGTATAAATATTTCCAATATCAGATATTTTTATACGAAAACGTCTTTGAAAAAAAAAGTTGTAAACTTTTAATTTTCATAATTTAAAAGAAAGATTATATACAATTTTAAAATGTACAAAACTTTTAAAACAATAACATTACAATTTGAGGAAGAAAAAATTAAAACTGCAAAAGTTTAGAGAGACAAATTGACCAATCAATGAAATTGAAGACAAATGGTAGTTTGGACCGGTAGGGCTTGTATAATTTGATCCAGGGGCAATAAAGCACGGTAGCTCATAATGTTTTTTTCCAGGAAAAATATAACATACTTTTTCTAATGTGTATAGGTGTACACACTTAAGAACGACTTACAAGAGTTATATACCAGCTTTATTAAAACACTCAGCCGGTTGTTATGAAAAATATGAACACACTTAAAATACACATAAATGATGGGATCAGAAGCATCTTTTATAGCAAAGATGTAAAGTTTTTCAATGTCAGCAACCATAAGAGGTGAACCTGGAAAAGAAAGCTACAGTTGTCACGTAAGCTCTACTTCACTGAACATTGTTGGTGTTCTCTCTGATGAAGATTTAAATAATTACTCTGAAGGACTGTGTTCGATGGCATAAAGCAATTTTGGTGAATTTTGTCGGGTTAGAGTGCCAAGGAAACCTTAGCGGAATTTTGCAATGGAGAAATAAATATAAGAAAGTTACTAAACCTTTCGAACATTTTACTCATGTTCCAAACAAGCCATATCTTTCTATCCATCTATCGACTGATAAGTCTCACTATAACTATTTATTTACCTATCTGTCTACCATACTAGGTATCTGTCTATCTATATATCTATCTATCTACTTTCTTATCTGAATATCGGTCTACCATTGTACCTACACATCTGTCAGCATTTTGCGGGCATATGACTGCATATACAAATAAAACATCTATCTAAGCAAACTGTAGTAAAGACCGATACAAATTCTGGGTTAACCTTTTAGAAACTGAAATTATTTTGAAATTCAACCGACGATGCAACCTTGACCGTAGTTATGTACAACTGTATGCTTTCCTCCTTCCAAACCTTTTCGATTTTATTTCTGTTTTGGTACCAAGCATTGCGCGGAACCATTGAAACAGATAGATTTAGTTTAGATCAATACATGCAAAGATGGTGGAGCTTGTTCCACATCAACATCAAATGAGGAAGAGAAGATTTTTAAACTCGCTTCGTGTGCTCGAAAACCATGTAACCTGGTGTTGAATTCTTCAATCAAAGACATCAATTCGTCAGCATAATTATCACAATCAAATTCATTGTTTTGATTCGCAAGTGTGGGAAAATGATAAGCATTGCCTTTCCTTAGCTGGTTTTCCCAGAGTCGAAGTTTGTTTTGAAATGACTTAATGTGTCCATACAACTCATGAACCAACTGCCCTTGAGTTTGTAACTTAGCATTGAGTTCTTTCAGATAGGTTGTTACATAGGAAATGCAAGATCACACAGCCAGTTATTGTTATCTTACTTCGTCCATGTCCATGCAAACAGATAACTCGTCTTTCAAATCATAAAGGAGCCTCATCATCTTCTCCTTACTCAGCCAACATACTTCACAGTAAAAAGTGAGGTCTTCATGCTCAGATTGAACGTCTTCCAGAAATTCTTGAAGCTGACAGTGGTTCAGTTCTCTCGACTTAACGAATGTATGCAGGAAAGTACCTTCGTCAAGACGTGCGTGAATTTCATTTTTTTTTTTTTTTTGCATAGACGTTTTGTTGGTGCAAAATGCAATGAAGCAGACAAATCGTTTGTACCCATGTTCATATCAGATAACTCCGATCTGATTTTAGCAATAACGCCTAAGTCTGACCAAACCATTGCTGGAGTCCCATCGGTTTATATCCCAGTTAGCCTCTCCCTCTTCAGGTCAAATTTAACAAAAGCATTTTTGACTACCTGAAAAATGTCTCTCCTCCCCTCCTAGGTACATTTAACTGGATAAAGGGCAAGCATTTCTTCCGTACAATTAAATTTAGCATCGACTCCGCGGACAAATATAGCCAGATGAGCAGTATCCCTGGCATTTGTGGTCTCGTCTAGTGCAATTGAAAATGCTTCAAATTGTGACACCAGTTCTTTGAGGCTTAATTTTATGTCATCAGCCATTCCGTAGATGCGTCTCGCCACAGTCCAACGAGAAATAATTCTTTGTTCAAAGTCCTTACATTTATCATGACACGGTACTTTCATGGCAGCACTGAGACATTCTTTGACAAAGTCTCCTTCGGAATATGACTTTTTACTTCGCAATTTATTTCACTGACAATAAAACTTGCCCAAATAATGTTGTCAGTTTCATTATTCCGTTTTTGGAAATGCATTTGTTGGCCAGCTAAAGTTTTTTGAAATTTTTTATATTATCTTTCCTCAGTTGACCTTTGAAATTGTCGTAATTGCCGTGCTTGGAATTATAGTGCCTTTTCATGTTAAATTCTTTCAAAACGGAAATAGTTTCGGAACAAATCAAACAAAATAGGGTTCGCCTTCTGTATGACAGAGAGGATATTTGCTTGAAACGAGTGAATAACGGCTATATTTCATCGAGTGGGTGAAAAACTCAGTATTTTCACGAGTGGCGACGTGTTTCACCCATGAGATGAAATATATCCGTTATTCACTCGGAGCAAGCAAATATTCTTTTTATTTTATGCTCAAGCGTATTGTCTAGCCATTTGTATAACACACTGAAGTAGCTGATTTCTTACTGCATCCCGCGCGATAATGCCAGCAGTTTACCGTTTATGTTCTGCTCTGTTTTGTGTATATTTGCACATAAAATATCAGTAGTTACATAATGTTCCTTCCCAATTCAAGGTAAAACAGCAGATGAAAAGAAATAGAAACAAAAATAAAAATTACCCATTGCTGGGTTTGAACCCTGTTCGCCTGGATGCGGAGCAGCCATCGTACCATTTACCCCACCCAAGCTTGAAATTTCTTACTTATAATGTTATCAATGTCTATTGACGGCCAGTGAAAAAATATCATATTTTTTCACTGCAGTGAAATATCACAATTATTTCACTCGTAAAATCCAGTAATTCACTGCATAGCATAAAAAAAGTAATCATCCGTCCACTTCTTTTGAAATACACGACACTCACTCTCTACTTTACTCTTCTTGAATGATGCTATCTCAATGGACCAGAACTCTGTAACAAACGTAAGAAAAATCTGATATAATAAATCACAATATGACACAAGATTACAAAGATTTCACACAATAACTCGCGTGTGACAACCTACGCTCGGTTCAAAATTGACATGAGGGACAAGACTCCCTCTCAGACTCGCGGGCCGGATGCAATTATAGTTGGAGAACTCCTCGCAGGCCGGATAAAACCAGGTCGCGGGCCGGATGCGGTCCGCCTACCTTATTTTCACATGCTTCTACTACATGTTTCTAAATTCAAATAGAATGCAAATTTATATAAATTAAATTAATGAAATCATTTTAATTGATGAGTGCTATATTTTTATTTGAGATTTCTTATTTGAACAGACTTGTCGATCTTTAAACTTTCCAGGACATGATAACAAGATTGGTTCTTTGAAAAATAGGTTGTATATCACTGTCCAGGATACCTTGGTCTGTCTAACCCTGTCTAACCCTGATATGCTTGGAGAGAAATACTATTGGAAATCGGATATAATTTCATAATCGATCCTCAGATTTCTGCTAAAAAAGCTGATTGATTATAATCAATTTGTTTGTCCGCATGATGTCTTGCTAAAACCGAAGTCATTTAGCAACTAACCTGAAGTTCGACAAGCGAGAGTAACTCTGAACTGAATTCAGACCAGAATTCATCACCTATTTTTATTATTTATTTCAATGAAACTGACTGAAGCTCGACTAATTCGATCAATCGGAACAGCACGAGACAACTGTGTGACCTTGCGCTGAGATATTTGCTGCGTTAATTTTAATGAGTAAAATCAGAACGGGTTTTATCAAGTACGCGAACCTATTACTGACCAAAGTTGCAAACACTTGTCTTGATCACTTCTTTATTGATTTGATTCTTTTTTTTTTTTTTGGTTGAAACCAATCATCAAATGATACCATCGGTATAATATTATTTTTTAGATAACCTTCCCATATTGCCGTACACTTGTGCTAATCTCGGAGAGTTTTCTTGTGTTTTGCTCTGTAAGGCTGTATAAATATAACGATTATTCAAGTCGCTTTGTAGTAATTCAAAATTGGTTCTGATTAATCCCAGGGCAAGAGAGGTAGTTCTTGATATATGTATAGAATATAATTTGGTGAACGTTTGGCGAGAGAGAAATATTGGTACAAAGAGATACACCTGGAGAAAAAGCAACCCAATTAAGCAACCAGGCTAGACTTTTTTTTTATTTGAGAAATTCTTTTACAATGGTAGAAGAAACTGTCAAAGAACCCAACTACAGAACTGACCATTCACTTGTAAAAGCGACTTTGGTTTTAGAAAAACTGACAAACACAAAACGTTTTGGAAATTCGATAACTCATTATTACAAGATCTAGATTACATTAATCACGTTGAATATATAATTCATCATTGTAAAGGTCAATTGGTTATATAATTCATCATTGTAAAGGTCAATTGGTTATATAATTCATTGTGAGATATTGAAATATATCAGTGGGAGAAAAAGGACATCTTTTCCATTTAGGAATTAAGTATATCTGCCCTTATTTGTGTTATTAAGACCCGTATTTCCATATTTAGGTCTATTTAATATTAATTTCTTCTGCCCCCCCCTCTCTCCCTTTCTCTCTCTCTCTCTCTCTCTCTCTCTCTCTCTCTCTCTATTCCTCTATATCTCTCCCTCCACACCAGGACAGTCCAGATCTTTAAAATGTGTCAACTATAGACCCTCTTGTGTACATGTATGCAGTCAATTAGGTGCCATCAAGAAATGCCTAAACACGAACTCCAAATAGCAAAAAGGTAGACTTCAAGTATTAACTTTTTTATAATTAATTTTCTACATGAATCATGGAAACTGTCAGTGACTGAACTTACATGACCTGTTGATATGTGTTATGTATGATGTTTATATAATGTTGTATATGTGTTTTGGGAGGTTATAAATGTTTCTTCACTTTAATATTTGCTTAAATCTTTATGTTTGTTAGGAAAAACATGTATAACTAGTGTCCTTGAATTAGGTTGTTTTGATCAATATGTTTTCTCAATTTGAAGGTCAAGGTTGATTTTGTTTACAGTTAGAATTCCATTAAGATGACTCACATTCTAGAACATTCTGTCATGTGACCAATCTAGAACATTCTGTCATGTGACCAATCTTTATATATACCATGTTTGGTAGACATTTTGTTCAGTTTTGACATTACCATCAGTCTTGTAAAGAGCTATTACAGTTGTGAAAATTCATTCCAAATTCTAAGAGAGGAATTATTTTAATTATTCATTGGATTATTAACAGTGCTCATAAACTTTTGGATTTTGGATTTTGATTGACAATTTTGGAATTTATGTGAACTTATTCAGAGATTTTGGATTACTTCATTTTGACTTCAGCACATCAAGATTTCTAGTACATCAGGACTTTGGAGACCATTGGCACATAATAACATTCAAGGACACATTCTATATTAGGACTTGTGATTAGAACAATCATTCTTATTGGATTATTAGGATACATAAACACATTACTGTAAGTGACTTTTTGATTTTTCATTTTAATTATCTAGTAATAAATTGCTTGTTGATATTTACTTGATTTGTTGGTTTCACTTTCTTTCTGTTACATTTTTCTTAGACCATAGAGTCGTAACATATGTGTCACTCATACAGTATTGTATACCTGTAATACTCTATGACAAACGGTACACATTTTTTTAGAAGAAAATAAATCGTGATTAAATATAGGAATACATTTTTTAAAGTAGCAATTTTAACTCGTATCACAATCATGTTTGAAAACGATGGATAAATCAGGCGTTGATTAGTGTTGATTGCAAATCGAAATTAAGTGACAATCGAAATTTGAATACAGCATCTGCTACCGAGTTAGACTGCAAGCTTGCCACGGCCACACAAAATGTATGTTTGAATGTAGAAATAAACAAAATGAAGAACGAAAATCTTTTCAAGTAAACTTACAATCATTAAAATCTTTTGTTTAAAGATGTTACTCTCGGAAGTGTGTCAGATACAACTGCTCTGTTATATTTCTAGTTACCCACCCCAACTGTATCAATCGGCGCATGAAATGTGTGAACAAAAATAAAAATGTCTTCATTTTGGTACGAATGCAGTCATTATTTTGACAAAATACACAATTTGAAGTACGATATGTCCTAGTTAAGTTTGTAAAACGTCGCTGTTCCAAAATTATTGTAAAATTTAGGACCTTCTTTTTATCGATGTAGTAATACGGCTGTTAATCGCATTTACACAGAATGGAGAAAACCCATGCAAATCGACGGCTTTTACCTTTAAAAATATATGATAAAATGAAAATCTACAGTTTGTGAGTAGATATACGGAAATCTTTCACTTGTGAAGTGGAAACATTATTTATTGTCACAAGTTTCCAGTTCACTCGTGAAATATTTCCGTATATCTACTCAAAAAACGTAGATATCCTCTATATATTTGATCGAATGAAACATCTAATTTTGAGCACATTCCAGCTTGTTGCGGTAGTTACAACTATAAATGATCAACATTGTTTATAAAATGATGCTGTTAAAAATTACGGGGAAAACCATCTCTTATTCGTGCTTTAAGAAAACAAGATCAACTGGAGAACATCCTATTAGCGAAATTAATTGTTTGGAACGAACTAATGAAACTAATCAATTTCAAATTTTAGAGAACAAAAAGAAAAAATGGAAGGTGTGAGAATAAGATCAAAGGCAGAATGGATTGAAGAAGGAGAACGGGTATCAAAATATTTCTTTATTTTGGAAAATATAAATTACAAAAGTAAAATGATGCGTAATCTATTAAAATCAGATGGGACATATACTGGTAATCAGTAATCAGAAATTTTAAAAGAATCAAAATTGTATTATCAGAAGTTATATTCTTATCATCAGGTGGATCCAGTTGATCTTGAGTATCTCCTTAACTTAGGGATATTCCTACACTAGACAGTGCACAGAAAGAATCTTTGAATGACCCTATAACTTTAACTGAAGCAACTGCAAGCCTAAAATACATGTGAAATAATAAAAGCCCAGGATCTGGTATGTTTTCAGTTGGATTTTTTAAGTTTTTTTGGATAGATATATGTTCCATAATATGTAAGGTCAATTCATGTTTCATATAATTCTGGGAGCTATCATCAACTCAAAAGGAAGGTGCAATAACCTGACTTCCAAAAGGGGACAAACCAAAACAGTATTTGAAGAATTGGAGACCCATCTCTTTACTTAATGTAGCTTACACAATTGCATCTGCATGTGTTGCAAATAGACTAAAGCAGGTTCTTACAGCAATTATTAGTAATGATGAAACTGGTTTCATCAAGGAAAGATATATAGGAAAAAATATTTGTACATTATATGATGTCATGTTTTCAACAAAAAATATAACATACCTTGACTTCTTCTCTCAATTGACTTTGAAAAAGACTTTGATTCTGTTGCATAGCCTTTCATTAGACTTTTGAAATATTGGAGATTTCGAAAATTGGATAAAGCTGTTTTAGAAAAATATTAAATCATGCATTATTGTAAATGGACAATGTTCATCGTGGTTTGATATTAGGAGCGGCTGCAGACAAGGTGATCCACTCTCCCCATATATTCTCCTTCTTTGTGCAGAGATAGTAGCTCACATGATCATACAAACCCCAAATATTAAAGGAAAGAAATAAATCATATAGGTTCAGTATACGTGTCTATATACAATGATTCATCCCAGGGTCGGCAAACCTGTTGGACTGTTTCCTAGACACCTAGATTGTACCAGCAATGCCTTGTGCAAGGAGGTTACACCGTATTAATGAATATGTTTATATGTCTATAAATACCTCTGTATGTATGGATACATGCATGTTTGTATTTATGGATATGCTTCTATTTATGTATATTTGTAGGTTTGTGGGTATGGATATTTGTATATAGGTACATATTTATATATATATATATATATATATATATATATATATATATATATATATATATATATATATATACATACGGTATTTGTGTATAGATTTATGCATTAAGGTGCGTTTGCACACACGGATGGAAGGGTGGATGACAAAAACCATACAAGTAGAAATGTACGAATATGAAAATACTATATGCAATATATGCGTATACAACTTTTCTTATTGTAGTTCTCTCTCTCTCTCCCATGTCTTTCTGTATGTCTTTCTGTCTGTCTGTCTGTCTGTCTGTCTCTCTCTCCAAAAAAAACTGTGACACATGTATACTAGCTATTGTTTAATCTGGTACTTTGGATCCACTATTATGAATATCTCATATTTATAATTCCTCATACATTGTTAATGGTGAGCCTAATGCCCCCAGTCTTGGCACCGTAATGTGTCTGAGATAATTAAAAAAATTGGTTCTTAGACAGAATCGACTCCTAAATTAAAGGAAATCGTAAAAGTACTACGCACAGTGCAATCAAGCCGTATTACGCTTTTTTGTAGATACAGTAGTTACCAGTAAGTTGTATTTTCCTTTAGCTTCACTGATAGGTGCCGTGTGTGACAGGTACGTCTGATCATATATGTTTATATACATGGAAATACAATAAGTTAGCATAACATAAATAAAATATGAGAATAATATAAAGCGATAGACAGAAGTCCGATGGTCTAAGCCATAGTGTTGTTGGTGCCTCTCCACATAGATTCAGACAGGATAAGGAACAGGGTCAATATTACTGCAACATAAATAACATACACAGATAGAATGCAATACAGGATCAAGATAAATATACCTCATGCTGCTTTATTTCATGTTAAAGCATTGAATCTATACTGTTCAGAAAGCAACTCTTGGATAATCACCAAGTGATGATGATGATGATGATGATGATAACGATGTTGATATTGAAGCCGATAATGATGACGATGATAATAATAATAATAATAATAATAATAACTGTAAAATTCTTCTTGTTCTTCTTTTTATTATTATTATTATTATTATTAAGAGAATATGACACTTTTTTAAGTTCAATTCAGATTACTGTTTCGTCCATTTGGTGTTTTATTATATCAAACTAATACTGACACTGATATTTGTACAGTGATTTCATAGTATAAAGAAGACTACTTGCACATTTAAAAAATGGCAGGTTTTACAACTTACGGAATATCCCACTTCCAAATTCTCCATGTTCACCCTTCTTTGCATATGGGGCGCCATAAAAGGAATTGCTCTTTCCGAAGCCACCTAGACCTCCTAATCCGTAACCTCCGTATCCGTATCCACTACCGTATCCCAGCACCTCCGTATCCACCGCTATATCCCAGACCTCCATATCCGAGACCACTGCCGTATCCCAAGCCACTGAATCCGGCGTTGTTATAGTAATCACTGCTGTATCCGGCCTGGCCCAACTCTCCCAGGGCGAGACCCAGTATCATAGCCACGCAGGCAACAGTGATGTAAGCTGTCCTCATTCTGAAGCTGTCCTCATTCTAAAGTTGTCCTCATTCTAAAGCTGAGATTAAAAGATTTTGTTTGGATGCCCTAGTTTAGAACAATTTTTCTTTTTTTGCTCATAAGAACGATGTCAGCGGCCTTCATGTTAAGCAAGAAAAGGTTTGACTTTTATTTTACAGACGAGATTATAATAAATCTTTCTCACTGTTATACGGTGAAATTGTACGCCGCCATCACTGTGAAGGTGGCAAGTTATTTTGTATTGACTTTGTTCTTATGTCCTTGGGGATCTTGAGCATATATTGAACCACGGTTTCTTTGGCATTCTTTTTTTTTTTTTTTTTTTTCTTTAAACAGGACAAAGTTATTACCCTTTTTTCTTTTCACTGTACATGGGTATACAAACTTAAGGCAACGAAAATAAAGAAATCTTTCTTCTATCGGATTATGCACCCGTAAGCGGTGGTTACGCTAAAACTGGTAATATGAAAAATCTTCTCAAAAAGCTGTGATATGGATATAAAAGTAGGTTAGAAACAGACAACAATAAAGTTGACTGGATTGGTTTGCAACCGACTGAGGTCTTCTAATGAGGGGATTGTCGTATCAAGACCAACCAAACATATGAATGGCATCTCCATACAGGTAACTTCTATGAAATTAAACGAAATCGAGTTACCTTTTACATTTTATACTCAAAACGACAAGGATGAATGGAATATTGAATTCAAAAGAACAAATCATCAAGAAAATGTTTAGATACAACTGTTATAGACATAATACCCAATTTTAAATAGAAATACCGAAACAGCAACTCGATACAAGTGGATGTTAAAATTCATAACGTGTGCAAACTTTTAGCGCTGAAGACATTGATTTCGTAAATTTGTGATAGACACAGTAGGGTCTAGAAAGCGAACCCATACTTCTACATCTTATTCATTACCATATATATCACAAATCAGGAAAGCGTAATATAGGAAACACGTGTTTCAGGCAGCAAAACGGTATTGAGGCTTTAACATAATAACTTGATTACAAAAGTATTGGTGAGATTCTTATCCCTTTATATTGCTGATATGTATGTATGTATGTATGTATGTATGTATGTATGTATGTATGTATGTATGTATGTATGTATGTATGTATGTATGTATGTTTGTATGTATGTATGTATGTATGTATGTATGTATGTATGTATGTATGTATGTATGTATGTATGTATGTATGTATGTAAATATGTATGTATGTATGTATGTATGTATGTAAGTATGTATGTATGTATGTATGTATGTAAGTATGTAAGTATGTATGTATGTATGTAAGTATGTATGTATGTATGTATGTATGTATGTATGTATGTATGTATGTATGTATGTATGTATGTATGTATGTATGTATGTATTCGAGTCGTACCAAGCATAAAGATCGTTGTAGATGAAATTATTTATTTTTTAAGTATTTGCTCTATTAATGAATTTTAAAACCATTTTCTTCTATGTTTCATTTTTTTCTCAATGTAACGCTTATACGACCTCACGAACATTATGGTTGGATGTGGTTATGTACTTACCTCTGTATCCCTCAGATGATCTGCCGATACAGTCGTATATCGTTCGGCTTTATATATCCATTAGTATTAGCTAATAGATACTCGTCTACATCCGCTTGTAATGTCCGTATGATGCTTCAATCTTATCAGATATTACAATTTGCAATAATGTCGAAGTGACACATGTTCATGGTAAGTAATGAGAACTGACAGCATTTTACCTACTTTACTTCTGCTCCTAAAAAATCTAAAGCAAATTTTACATTAATGTATTCATCACTCCAGGTCATGTACATCCAGTACAGAGCCCGTGCGGTTCAGCTGTTCACGTGTGTGACTCGCGACCATATAGGTGCGGGTATGAATTCTCCAATTGGATCAGCCCGAGTCAGCTTGCGTGGTGTGTCTCTGGGGAAGGCACTTTGCTGTGATTGCCTAGGCATGATATAACCTTCTTGTATTCCCGTGCCGATAAACACCAATCTAACTGAAACAAAACAAATTTGCCGGCATTTTTCGTTTTCATACCCTCGCTTGAAAATATAATGATTTTCATTATTTATTTAACTCAGTGTTGATTCTCTGGAAGTACACGAAATGACCATTATTACTTATTAAATAGCATTTGTAAAGTATTTGAGACACTTTATGTTTGTTTAGAGTTGCTGCTGGTCTATGGAACAATTTAAATACCTTTTAGCAAGGATATTCGATACTTCGTTTTCAAATAATAAGACATGGTAGAAATCTTGTAAGAACAGGCGAAAGAGAGATTATTATTATCTATCGTCATTCTATGGAAAAAATCTATACCCCCAACCTTTTTTTTGATGAAAAGTTGAGAAAAAAAGAAACATTAATGTTCCTTGATAACAATAGTTATTGTGATGTATTTTTCTGTATTATTTTATTAAGTTCTCTCAGAGTGACTATATCATTTTTCTTGAAATTTCTTCTGATGTATGGAAAATTTCTTTACCTGCTGTGTACTTTTTGTCAATTAAGTGTTATCTAATAATCATTCGAGGTCAGTTTTATTACACATGCGTGCATGTAACACCTTCAAATGTAAAAATTCTCTCAAATAAAAAAATAAAATAAATAACCTACAAAATATAAGACGAATTTTCTCACATATGTAACAAAAAAAAAAATATATATATATATTTATATATATATATATATATATATATATATATATATATATATATATATATATATATATATATATATATAAATTCACCACAAATGTTAAAACGTTTGATTACAAATGTAAAAACTAGACTCCTGCAAATTTAATACATTTCCGTTGCATATGCCGAAAAGGTATTTACCACATATGTAAAAAGAAAATCTTAGAAATATAAATATACCAATATTGTATCTAGGACAGCATTCATCTCTGACCTTTCCCAGATATGTAACACTACTTTAGCGACATATGTAACTTTTTTTCATTTATATATATATATATATATATATATATATATATGTATATATATATATACATACATACATATAGGAAATAAAATTGAGAACTCACCTTTAAGCGGGAAATTTTAGTGGAGAAGAAATTTTTGCGACTTATTTGTCACAGACGAAAGTTGCCACGCTGTCAAAAATTCAAGGTGAAACCGTCCTGCATTTAATTCATTGAAATTTCATAGTCCCGAGGTGCCTATCTGAATTAGTGTTCCATAAATAAAACTAATGATTTCTGAATTATTGAGAAAAAATCACTGATTGCTTGCCTATCAGCTGCTTCTATAGAAAGGATTAGAAGATACCTCTGGTCGTCACCTCTAAATGAAAGACACCAATATCTATGGAATCGCTAACATTTAAATTGTAAAATTTAAAAACCACTCTTTTTGACTAAATCACCAATCTCTTTTGTCGATATACGGTATATAAAAACGTATACAAGTAGGACCGTTACTTGGTAAAATGCTATCAAATTATAGGTTTGATTTGGTGTTTATGGGTTTAACGCCATTTTTCAACACATGAAAGGCTATACATGGCGGCCAGTATATAAGGTGGAGGAAGGACCCGGAAAAATCCCGGGAAGAACCACGGACCCACGGGAAGCTACTGGCAAACTATCTTACATAACCACATTGGCCGAGCCCAAGACTCGAACCCACGCGGACGGAGGTGAAATGGCAGTGATCGATAAAGGCGAGCACCTTAGACCACTCGGCCCCGGCCCCCCCCCCGATCAAATTATAGATCGTGTTCGATGAATGAATACTCGGTAACATGTATAAAAATTAGCTACATATATTGATGCGTAAACATTTTTTTATATATATGCATCAGATGTAAATTTACAGACAGCTGTAGCAAATACGAATGCATCATATATGTATAATGGAAAAAGGACTTTTAAAAGAAAGCATTGTTCAAAGTCTTTTGTCCTCTGAAGTGTCCAATATGTGATAAAAATTCGGTTACATATATACAATCTAGGAAAATGGTAATACTTTTTCATATATACGTGAGAACTAAGTAGCAATAAAGACTAAACTTGTGCATATTGGCAACAGATGTAAAAGAATAATGTCATAGTGTCAGCAACATTTAATTAAAAGTGAGAATTCGATTGATTGTCAATTACACGTTTTCCCTTAAGTCAAATAGTTTTCTTAAACTTAGAAACATATTAGGATGTATACAATATTTTTTTATCAAGTTAAAAAATATAAATATTAAAATCCAAGAGGTTTAAATTTCTCTGTAAATAATATAATTTATTTAAATTTAATCTATAAGTATTATTATTATAACTTCTCCAACTGTAAGAAAAAGGACTACATAATTTAATTAGTTTTTGTAATACAAAAGGTTCTGAAAATAGCATCTATTGTAAATTCACTCCTATATAAATCACACCAATCATAGTACTTTGATTGATTTATGAAAGCATACCAGAAGAGTTGAATAAATCTTTCATGTATATTCCATGTTATAATCCAAAGGCTCATAATGTAAAGAAATGGAATCTGTCGTATGAAAATAATGAATTTATTTCAATTCATAATATTTTGCTCATATAGAAAATTCAGAAGAGTGATATATCAAAACGTCTAATATATGCAGTTAACTGGTAAATTTACAAGTATTCAGGCTGGGAATGTTTTTGTGGTACTATAGATCTTCTCTATTAGCCTCCTGCACGATACACAGTTTACATACTAAAAGAATTCAGATATCGGCAATATTAGAACAAAAATAAATAGAAGCCCATTCGCAGCGAGGTCAGTATTTGTTAGTCATACCGAAACCTTAATCAATATCTGCGGTTTTTCTTTTTGAATGCCAACAAAGGCATCCAGTGTGTCATGACTTCTTGTGACATACAATAGTCGGCTTCCTAGCTCAACGTTCAAGTCATCAGTAGGAAAAGGACAACAAGATGACTATTTTATGTGCGATGTGGGGTAACTGGGTTTTTTTTAGTTGTTTTTAAACATATTTATTATGTCTCCTGTTAATGATTTACTTTCAAAATTTAGATCTGTATAATTTGATGAAATACTTTAAGATGAAATATTTGTTGTTTCTTTTGCGATTTTTATTTTGTGGTACATTCTAGGTTTGACATTTGTAAGTGAAAGTTATCACATTTATAGTACTTTTCTACATATGTGACCAAATTCGTTTTACGTTTGTAGAATTTTTACATTGGAGGGAAGATTTACATGTCACGGTATTACACACACACACACACACACACACACACACACACACACACACACACACACACACACCGCCTCTTTTTGGAGTCTGACTATCATTTGCTTTCCTATATATTGCATACATACATACATTTTTCCAAGCTAAACTCAGATCAACATAGCAATAACTTCAGGATTCCAAGAGTGACAGTACCATTATCGACCATTACACACACCATGACTGGACAACGCTCACCCAGCTCTATATACATTTACCGGCTTTTCAACAACTACCTGGATCAATGGCGCTGTATCCCGGTCAATCAACACATTGGCTGTGATCATATTACACATTGATTTTGCATGTACACTTACGTGGCGGAAGTGCTTTTACAACCACAATAAAATGCATCTCAACATATAGAATGATTCTTTACCAATTATTACATGTTAAAAATCAGGTCGTTTCAGAAATATTTTACAATAAAAGGCATAGCAAAACAAATCCTCTAAATTTTGATATGGATTTTTAAGGTAGAGACCGACCCTTTAGCATTTTATCCTGATCTGACTCCTGTCAGATTAACATTTTTTGTAACAAATATTAGTGAAGTTTTCAAAGTTTGACAGCTGTTAGAAATTGTACAGTGTTCAGTAAGGTGCAATACTGGAAGAATATTCTTTTAAGACCCATAGGAATTTTTCAGAGCTGTAAAATATCTGAAAATATTTTGGAAATGAAAAGAAAAGAAAAAAAAACAAAAAAAAAAAAACGTTGTAAATTTAATTTTAAAAATTTGTTTATATTAAAACTTTAAATTAGAATTTTTTTTATAAACAATTTCAAAACAAAAGAAATAAAACTGCAGGATTTTAGACAGAAAAAATGATCAATCAATGACATTTAATACAAATGGTAGTTTGGGCCTTTAGGACTTGCATAATTTAATCCAGGGGCAATAAAGCACGCTAGCTCATAATGTTTTTTTCCAGGCAAAATGTAATATACTTTTTTTCTAATGTGTATAGGTGTACACATTTAAGAACGATTTACAAGTGTACAAGATACTTTATTTAGATACTCAGCCGAAGTTAATGGGTTGAAATCAAATTTGATTTCAGGCTTTACATTAAGAAGATCCAAGTATATTCCCACCGTTATCCGAAAACATTTCATGGAGTTACTGTCCCTGTTTAACTTAGGACTTGACCCGTCAATTTTCGCTCAATGGATTGAAACCAAACATTGTATGACACTTCATATTAGGAAGACATAAGTCAAGTTGGATTTGAACTGTATTTCGACAAAACAATTTTAATTTATGACCCATGTGTAACTAAGAACTTCGTCATTTAATTGGATTCCTTTTTTAATTTTTCAAAGTTAATGACAATATATACCTATCCAAACCCATTCCACATATTCACAGACCCTATCCTTCCGGTGTTGAATGTAAAAACACTAAAGTTTTGCTTCTTCATCAAGAGATCACTAAACCATATTCAAATGTAATTATTCTGGAGCAATGTAGCTTGGGACATACAAGTACTGGGAGCGGTATAACAACCATTTAAACAGATTTACCTGGCGGTACTATTATTGTTACTATTTTGTAATTGCAGTTCTTTAGTAAGCACCTATGGAATTAGATATCTATTTTTAGAATGGTTTCGAAGTTATATGTCTGAGAGAAACAATGCGTGCGGCTAAAATCATATCAATCGTAATTTAAGACACTTCAAGCAGGTATTCCACAAGGGCCAGTCTTAGGGCCGCTTCTCTTTCCTTAATATTTAAACAATATTTGTGATGATTTGCTACGTCTTGCGAGACTAGTTGCAGACAATAACTCTTTAGCCTATGCATCCAAAACTGCTAATGAAATTGAATACGTTTTGAACACTGATCTTGAGAGTTCCAAGGTTTGGTCTAACTAAAAGCAAGTATAGTTTAAACCGAACAAAACTGATGCGATGATTATGTTATGTTTGAAATAAATTGCAAAACAGAAGGGAAATGATGTATCTAAATGATTATCGTCCCTACTCTGTTCTAATTCGTCACTTCACTATTCAATAACATTGAATAAAGGCAAAAAGGAATAAAGAAAAATACGTGCTATCTAAATGGATTAATTCAATTAACAACAAAAAGAAAATCTCCTGAAATTCACGAAACCCTCTCGTTTACACATTACTGTTTCATTGGATGCTACGACCAAAAACCAAACGTATATGGACAGACCTACCCGTGGCAAAATACGCTGTTCCCAATGTTGTCAATCATCAATGTCCATCAGAAAGAGTCACACCCTAACTAATGACTTTACATGTGCCAGACTCCTACTGAGATGGCCAAACTTCAAGCTATTCTATACATCATGAAAAGTGAAGCAAATAAGCTTAGGAAATGTAGGAATATATCAGACATCAGAAAATATCATGCACTAATTGCAATGTTTAAACATTCTCAGTAGCAAAGGTTCGCTTGGTTGTTGTTTTCTTTTTTGCGTGTAAATAGCAAAGTTTTCTTTCTTTCTTCTTCTGTATGTGACCAGGGAGTCTGTTAGCATCTGACTGTAATAATTATAAATTGTGCAATATCTATGTTCAGGGAATGGATTGTGGTTCAGAGAAGTGATAATGATATTTGATTCCTGACATTCAGGACCAAAACAAAGCAAATAATCCGTGAAGCTCACACTATGGGTCAGTTACTATAGGGGCCAAAATAAGACGGTCTTTTCAGTGGCTTAATTAACGAGAAATGTCAGCAGCCATTTAAGACCTGGCCAATCAGAAATTCGATATTAAAAGTTCCCGCCTCCTAAATAAACCATATTCCCCGTATAATGGCTGTTGAAACAATGACGTGAAACAATGGATACATGAGTAGACAAATACTATGTG
Organism: Margaritifera margaritifera; assembly: GCA_029931535.1. Taxonomy (NCBI): domain Eukaryota; kingdom Metazoa; phylum Mollusca; class Bivalvia; order Unionida; family Margaritiferidae; genus Margaritifera; species Margaritifera margaritifera. The sequence continues at coordinate 293,307 of JAQPZY010001438.1, forward strand.
GTTGTTCACAGTGTACCCATTTCAACATCATCTTTGGCTGTACTTGGTACGAAAATATCCAAAGTATCAGAAATACAAGCAGACAGACAAGGGATAAGTAGACAAATAACAGATGAACCTACTGGAATTATAGTAATATTGTATGCAATATATATATATATATATATATATATATATATATATATATATATATATATATATATATGTGTGTGTGTGTGTGTGTGTGATAACTATTATTAACGATATAGATATGTAGGGTTCAATATATTTCATATGTGTGTGTAACTTACATGCATCTGCTATTTCTGGTAACAGAGTAGAATTGTAATTATAAATACTTTGGAGAATAAGTGACTCTTTGAACAAAGTGAAGACAGTTAGTATGTTTGTAATTTTTCTTTTTGCTTGGATTGTCCACCAGTAAATAGCAAACATAAATGGAATAAGGGCACATGTGGCAGGACATTTTTTAACATGTAATAATTTATATTAATTTACAGGTTGTACAATTTTAAGTTTTTAAATTCTTACAGCAGGCCAGTTTAAACCTAAAATTGAGTGTATTTACCGCTGCCACCAAATGTAACAACGTGTTACTTCGGATATCATAGGCTGGTCACGCTTCAAAATCAAAAAAGCAACCGACGTCTGCATGCATTGATTTCCTCCCCCCCCCCCAGCCTTTATCATTACTTTCTGTCATTATAACCCTAACAGGGTCTTCAACTTAATTTGCTTCGCGCTTAACGCGTTTTGATCCAAATTGTTATAACAGTATTAACGCAGATATTGTTCAGGAATATCAAATTCTGATGTCGAAGAGGTTAGGCGGTATTTTCATAAGTCTGTCCTGCAAACAACCCCTTCCAAGGAATTACACACATAAAGAAAACAACAACAACAACAAAAACGTTGTCGAAAGATGTTCTGTTGGATTGTTGATAACTCCTGAAGACAAATTTGTCAAGCGTTAAATATGCTCTCAATAATGTTTCACTTTTTAAATTAAAAATGTCGCTGTGAAAGACAAAGAACAGTATTTTAAGACATATTTTCAAATTTACCGAAAATCCCTTATACAAATATTAATCAATTGTGAGAACATTTTATACGTGACAAAAATAAAATAAAACACAACTTAATTAAATAAATGGTAAAATGAACAATCTACCCACACTTTGCTTAAACATATATTAATCAATTATATCAACATATTAAACGTTAAAAAAAAAACACAACAACATTTGAATCGAATGAATGGTAAAATGAAAAATCTACCTACACTTACACAGGCAAGACAGAATAGGAGTTTCATACAAAAAGGTCCCTGTAAGTCACGTAGATGATCACTGGCTGGCATATATTCGTGACATGCAAGCATATACAAAATACAACGATGGATTCTCACACTACTCAGGAGTTGAAAAGGTAAAAACGATAAAGTGATACCTTCTTAACTTTACTAAAGACATATTAAAAATTAGGCAAGTACTTTTAGATCACTGGTTTTTGACAAACTTGAAGACTTTAAGAGAGAATATAGCGAGCTAATATTACGAACAACTATTTCCATACGACAAAAGAAATGACATGTAGAGAGTTGACAAGATTCTAAGAATGTACAAAGAACGGTATATATTTGTGTGATGGCGAAGATATGACAAATAGTTTCATAGTTGCAAACCATATAAAATCATTGTTCCTTTAATATGAATGATGGAGGAGGCACAATACATAGATAGCATTACCAAGAAGAATGGACACTTTAGACATTAAAAGATAATGAGTTTCAAGAAAGTGACAGATAATGAACGTGCAGTGCATTAGAAAATAAAGGTATTGAAACATGCAGGTCATGCGAATTTGTATTAATAACAAAATCAGTGGGAATAAAGAAAGTAAATCCAGACTATCACAGTTAAACAATCAAACGGTACATATGAGGCACTTGATAAGGCAACTGCAGTGTGTACAATTTACTAGCTGGGTAATATATGATATCACAATTGAAATGAAAAGCGACAACATTAAAAACTACGAAGCTGATTTTCACTACATGTAATAAAGATAAGAAACAAATATGATGTAAAAGACTACAAGCTGGCATATGATTTCGTGGTAATTAAAAATAAATTGACGTTGATGGAATCGTTAGAAAATTAAAACTTCTTCGATATTTCACGAAACAACTTCTCAACCAACTATGCATTTGTCCTGGAAAAAAACATATTTAAATTTTAAAGCATGAATAAAACCTTCAATCACAAAGAATTACCACAAAATTGACCTAAATCAGTTGATTTGAGAAAACGTTTTACACCATCCGGATGAAGTTAAAAGTAGTATAACTTTCACAGTATGTGGGTATACAGATTTAAAAGATTCAGCTTCATAAACATAAAGTAGTAATTAAAGTTAAGCATCACCCCAAATGGGGCATGAAGCAGAGAATAGCAGATTAAGGAAATCGAAAAACGAACTAGATGGAAAGAGCCGAGATTAATCTGGTAATACACTCAAGGATACACCAATATTTGAGTGACAGGTAAAAATAGATTACAAGTGAATGTGAAAAAACAAAACGGTAAATAGAAGATCAATGTATTTGCACAATAAAAGTCATTTTCATAATCTATGTATAGGTGAGATTGTTTGACACTTTATTATAGACAAATTGACTTCAGATTTGTCAATCAAAATAACAGGTACAGCACCTTATCCTTGGTCTGCAACAGAGTTTAACGAGATAAAACTTGACTACACAGATAAAGATTTGTTTACATGCAAGCCATTACGCATTTTTGAAAAACACACCTTAAAATTTGACAGCGATGACTCTATCAAAACAGTGTGGCATGAAGGTTTGGCAAAGCATCTAAAATGGGATATGTGGATAGTCATGGCTGATTTCGGGATTTCCTACTGGCATCTGAGACACAACAATTTTCCAAAGTTAGCAAAAGTCTCATATTTATTTTCCGACGAGAGAGCTTCAGTCTAAATATTAAATACCTTTACCTGATGACATGGAACTTTTTAATCCGTTAACAAACAATTTTAAAATTCCGCCACACTATGACCGGATATACATCAATAAAATCAAAACATACTTTATTGGTAATGGAAAAAAAAATAGATTTAATCAAATAAATCATTCTATCATAGACAGGTACAAACATAACATCTATTGCACGACCTGCTTGGACCGTGTCAGACACTGTGAACAAGTTAATGGAGCTGTTAATTGTAGGAGTGCAAGATTACGACAATGATGAAAACATAGTAAAATTGCATTATTACATGATATGTCTGAAAAGTGAAACTTGACTATTCTGTTTTTGGTGATGGTGATGGAGTAATACAACAATGTAAAGAAATCCAGTGATTCGTTTAAACTCGTGATAAACCCTACTATCAACCATGATGTAACAAAGACCGATTTTCCAAATGCTGATACCCAAGCTATGACAGCACGACAAGAAATTGTAGAGAATACAAAAAGAAGACAAAGTGAGTAACAATTATACAGAGAAAAAGGACTGTGATGACTATATTTTGTTTCAGATTCTCGGGCATGAAAATGATACATAACGATGTATAAACGCCTTCCCCCAATATTGACCACGAAATAAGCAAACAATCACTTATTTTGATACCCATGGTTGAGATAGCTACTTTGGTTTACTTTTTGAAATATTTTATGAAAAAAGAAAGTATAATTACAAATCTCTTATTCACCTACCGTGCTCATTCTTTGGGAGGTCTCGCCTTTAGCGACGGTGAGCTTCACAAAATTATTTCAGATACGTTGATTCCCCACTTTGACCAGCACTCCTAAGCAAATAAATTATCACGCAACTAATACTTACAGGTAGTGCTGCTGATGATTTCTTTGCTAATTCAAACAAATAATTAGCTACATTTTTCAAGCCATTTTTGAATTTGTCAAAAGTGATTTGCCTGGAGTAGGTGGAGTAGGAGGAGCAAGGGTAGGGGATGTAGGAGCAACAGTAGTAACACAGCACTTCTTACAAAATTTGCTAGCGATAGAACAACTATTTATATTGTCATTTCTATCACTGTAGCAATAGCAGATATTACACCATTTCCATTACATAATAATGTCAGTGTTTCCCCGAGTGAAAGTTTCCCTCTGATCATCTCTTTATTTTTTTCATGCTGAGCTTGTAAATTCTTTTTAAATTTTCTCCATATTTAGAATCAGTTCTGACCTCATAATTTTAACTTAAAAGAATTCATTTTGTAATATAATTTCTTTCTCGATTCATTTCTTTTTTAAATCTTTTCATCTGTTTTTCACGATGTTTCAGTTTTATTGTAAAAGCTTCCTTTTTTTGGCGGCATGTATAAACGATTCTTTACATCCTCTTATCTATCTCTATTGTTGTCGTTGGGGAATTTTAAAACAATTTCTGTAAATCTAAGTGTATTGAATCTATCGCGAAAGCCACAGTTTTACTGTTTGATAAATCATCTCTGTTTAATTCTTTCCTAAAGTAGTATCTTCTCCCCCCCCCCTCTCTCTCTCCACTGAACTATGTGATAAAAGATTTGTACCCTAATTTTTGATCATCATTAACGAAACCACATTACCGAATCATCCTCTGGATTTTATATATATTTCATCCTTACTACCTCTACAATACATCTTATATGTTTGTTTACAAAGTCTGTGTCTATGTAATAACTATAATCTCTGAATAGTTTAATTTCGTTTTGTTCAATATCTTAAAAATCAATACTTACAATATGTTGTTCTTGAAAGCGAGCAAGATTCATATCTAGGTTTGCCTCTCTCCGCAATAATTGCTTCGATACCATTTTAAAAAAGACAACATAAAGCTATGAGGGAAAAGGAACGTTGGAGAAAAAACCACATGATAAATAAATATCTCAACATCTCAGAGGGAAAATGTGTACTGGTTGCTTTTTTATTGATGCGTTTGTGCCTTTAAGCACACTTGTTACAATATTCCAATAGCTGCCATCACATGAGAAGCTGTTTGCCGTGAAATAGAGTTTAATAGGGATAATTGATTAGACAATGCTGTTCGTGACGGTTATGCCTTGGGGAATGTGTGATTAAACAATCTCCGCAATGATTAATTTAGTACTCTTGAATAATACAAATTTTACTTTGAGATCCTTCATCTCTTTCCTCGAACGCATTTTATCATAAATTTAAGTTTTTGAGTCCATTGGATAATTTTTAGCTAATAAATAATAAGATGACAACTGAAACAAAGTAATCATTAACAACACATCATTTAAATCTTCTCACAGCTTCATGCATCATGCTTTTAAAAAAGTTGTTTAAGATGTCAATATTTCCCTAATCAAACATGGCCATTTTAGAAATTAGTCAGTTCACTATTTATTACCTCAGAGCGAATTGACTTTTACCTGCCAAAATTGTTAATACTATTCACATCTCTAAAATCGAATATACATTTCTAAAAGACTTAGCAGAACTTTATGTCTAGGCGCCGTTCTTGCAACGAGATGCACTGCAGGTACAACGCATCAGGGCTTGTACACAGAGCGTATATTTACATACAGAATTCCTTTGAAAAAGCTGATAAATTGTACAATTAATACACCATCAATATACTAGATTATAATGAAATTTCTGGTTGATAATTCCAGTTTCTTTTAGCCAGTTCACAACCGACTGCCTATTAGCAAATGTCCTTTTTCCTGACAAAGTTGTTACACAATTAAAGCTTGATATTGTTTGTTAGATAAATGAATGGTAAGGCATCAATTGAAAAACAACAACGTTTGCAAAACTTTAAAGAAATCAAAAATGATTTCCTCATAGATGTGGAACACTATAAAGGTACGAGAAATGTTTTGAATTGGTTAGAGGCAGATATTGAAACAGTTTCAGTTGGTATTGGTGTATTTGCAGCTTAATTGTGTTTATCGGGAAACGTTCAAGGCGTAGTTGTTCTTTTAGTTTTTACCGGTGTTAGCAGAACACTGGTACTACTGCAAAAAAACATTAGGGTCAAATAAATGTAAAAGAAATGTTTAAAATATAATCAAACAGCAACATCGATTATTACTAAGTTAAACAGTATCCGATGCCAAAAAAGCAAAGTGATCACTAAATTGATTTAAGCAATGCGGGATTTACTTGGATCATCAGAGAGTACAACAGATACAAAGAAATAAAGCCCTCAATGAGGAAAAAATGAACACAGAAACTAATTACAAAGAGAAACGGAAGAAATGGAAATAGAAGATGACGGAAGGAATGTTGTAACATCAACACTTTAGATATAGTAGTTTTTGGTTCCTAGTGAGTTCTTGCCTTCAAACACTAGTAATAATAATTATTATTTAAAAAAGAAAAACAGAAACGATGAAAAACAGCTACTTAGACCCGAACAATAACCGTATTACTAACATTGCAGAACCAGTCGAAATAAAAATGATGCTGCTACTGCTTTTTGTTGCAAAAAAAGCAAGTTGATGATCAACTGCGAAAGATACTGAAGGATAACAAATTGAAAGAGATAAATACACGGAGAGAACAAGTTAACAATACATTAAATGCTACTAAACTGAGTGGTACTGAAAAAGGTAACAAAATCTCAGATGAACAGCATGGGGTAAATGTGAACTGGAAAATAATATTTTAGATGCACATAGATTTTTCATATAGAGATTCAGAACCTTACATAATGCCATACATTCCTTGCAAACATTACGAGAAAGAGCAAACGATTTGTATAATGTTAGACAGTACACACAACTGGTCGAGCAGGGGATACAAACTAGAATAGAAGCCACGGAGCAAATTAATATATAACACTTTACAATCTTAGCTGGAATTACTGACCTGAGCAAGAAGATAACTTTTAACACTAATTCATTGTCAGAGGTGCAGAAAAAGAACGCTTTAACAGAGATACCCAAAAGATAGAAAAATAATATGCCGAAAACAATTTCAATATCAATGACAACAGGATTAGATCTATGAAGATAACGTACGATGTACCTATTGCATATTTGGGTGATAACATCAAAATAATAAAAGAAGTTACATTCGTCAAATGTTGAATAATCTTATGTAGATACATAAAAAATATGTTGATTAAGAAATGGTGAATAATATCAATGTGGTGCAAGATAATATTGACGAAATAGACAAAAGGATGAAACTATTAAGAAAATATTATCAATGATTTGGAACCAATGTTTACAACATATACAAATTAATTGAAAAGTGATAAAATTACTCTCGCATTAGGTGGTAACAATTACAACCAAAATAAACGAAATTATACAAACACTCAAAACTGAGTTGATGGGCATCAAGAGTAGCGCATTTGTTGTTTGTATGAATTATTTATGAGAGACGAAATAGATAAAAACAGTAAGGAGTAAATGAAACAAAAAACAGAATTTACGCCCGGATGTTTTCGTTTTACGATTTACTCATTGTACGAAGTTAAAAGTATCCCGATGGCATGAATTTTAAGTGGGAATTTAGCAGATGCAGTATCAATTGCATAAGAGATGACTCTGTTACGTTATGCTGAACACAAGTTACATAATAGATGACGTAGAACATTATGTCATTCAAATGAATAAGAAGATAAGATACGAAAAAATACTTTTTTTTCAGTGCGATTATTTATTGTGCATGAGTTGAAGATCGAATTCTTTTAACTTTGCAAGTGTGAGAACTTTTCATTTAATCGTTGTGAAATAATGTCCTCTAATCATTGAATATTTCTATAACTGTGTTAGCTACTCGTTTAATGTCTGCGAATTAATATCTACATATTATTCAAAAGTTGTATAAAAGTGCTAGCTCTTCTTTTAATTATGTGAAATAATACATTAGTAGCCTTATAAGTGTCTCATAACTCATGCTATTGTTGCACCTTCGGTGCAATAGGTGTTGCAAAGAAATATTTCCGTATCCCCTATGAGTGTGCTAGTGCGAAAATAGCATGCTTACAAGAACTGCCAATATGAAATAGCTGGGGTAGATACTTATTGACAGTTTCCGATTTTGAATTTATCATTTTTATTTATTCTGCGTGCACCACGAGCGAATCGCGGGGTGTGTGTGCGGATTGACGCCACACCATTTACCCCCTAACAATTAGCGAGAAACAACCGGAACGTTTCCTAGAGTAAGTTTCTTTTACAGTTACATGGGTAAAATTATGGCCTGGAAATGTTTATAATGCAGGATTGTCTGTGATCATTGCCCCTGGGCTCCCAGCAGGGGTTCCATCTCACAGACTATTTGCTAACTTTTTTTTACACCCCTTCTAGTCACATCAGCCCACGGATCCACTGGTCACATCAGCCCACGGCAAAACAAACGTATTATTTAAAAAATGTACATGTGTGCCAGAACTTTTAATAGCTATCTACTTTTTTATAACATATTTTTTACGTTTTAGATTTTCTTGATGTGTATGCAATCAATCACAGGTGCATGCACACAAATGCAAGCGATTTGCACATGCAGAGCGAGATGTGTAATTAAATACCTGATTTAATATAACTGTTTAATTCAGTGGTGCCGCACAAAGTTGTATGTGACTGTTTGAAATATTTGGGATGCTCTTAGAAAACTTTACATGACTGCCCAAGTATAAAGGGCATATAACTGCGAACAGGTCGAACTTCATATAAACCGCCGATAGACCAGGGGCGACGTATCCGTTATGAATGGATTGGAACAGCGCCACATACCTTGGATATACCGCAAAATTATGCGCATACCCCAAAAGATCGCACTATATCAAATATATAAGTGTGCCAGAATATTCAATAACTATATACAGAGAGAGAGAGAGAGAGAGAGAGACAGAGAGACAGAGAGAGAGAGAGAGAGAGAGATTTTAATGTTATGTTTTTCTAACATCGAAACCTTCTTTGTCTCCTGATCATGAGGGATATTATAAATTCATCATCATTTACTATAGGGCGTACTAATAAATATGTGCAACTGTTCTTGATATACAGTACATCTCCCAATTAAGACAGGCCATTGGATTGAGTATTATTGGTAGAGTTGGTAGCTGGTCTGATTTCTCTCTGATTTTTGCTGATATCTGCTTGACACTACTGATGCACGTGAGACCGCAGATAACTAGCATCCTCTCTTTTTCAGTGAAAGTACGGAATGTCGGTGCTTTTCCATGACGCACCACGCCGATGTGACGCTACCAACCAATCACTTCAGTTCAGTGGGGAGTTTCCAAAGTAGCTATTATGAGAGTAACGTCACTAAATATAACCAATCGGGAGACACGTATTTTCTAGCTACCGGCCTTTGTTATAGGCTTTCAATTTAGGCCGGGTACCAGCGAATCTCTGACCGACCCTATTTAGTAAGAGTGAGTGATGTCCTTTTCTGCAGAGATGTGTTTGGGGCTCTCACGCATTTGAAAAAAAAACAACCCCCCCCCCAAAAACAAAAAAAAAAACAAACAAAAAAACAACAAAACAACAACAACAAAGATAGAGGCTCTCATATGCAACAGAAGCAGGTTTATTTAGTTCAATGAATCCAGTCAATAAATTGATTCAAAGCCTCTCTTGGCTTCGGATCTGGACCAACCTGAAACAAAATGAACATACCAAAGTAGAAATACTCGTCTCCAGTTATCTAAACATTTCACATTTTTATTTCAGGAATATTTTAAGATGCATGAATTGTTTAAATAACGCCAGGAGAAGAAAAAAAATAAAAGAAAAAAATATTTGATAAGTCATTCTTATTCTACATTTTTATTATGTACTTTGATACAGCAGGTGGAATCCAAACAGCGATTTCTGATTAACCGTATGTCAGGGATGACGATACAGAACTTTCCCCTTACAGGGGGCAAGAAATATTTCTAAACACACATGAAACTAACTCCATGACTATACGCACTGCAAATATATAAGTTAAGATCGTTGAACTTATAGATGAATGCCGTATTTTTTTATATTGATTAGCGTAAGAGTACAGCGGTCGTTCTGTATCTCTGTCGTCAGGAATTCGATTCGTGAATTCTAAATTTGCAGGGTCACATTCAAATTACGGGTTTAACTGGTTTCATCCGACCTCAAAGACCACATCACATGCAACATCAGATTCGTCGAGAGCATTGTATAAAATCTTAAAACTTGTAGTGCAAGGATCCTCCACCCCCACCCCAGAGCACAACATCCACATCCTCCCCCCCCCCCGCCCGCATCCCCCTCCAAAAAAATAAAATAAATAAATAAAATAAAATAAAAATAAATAATCTTGATACGATTCTTAAATATTAGTATTTCGAACCGATAGGAATATCACTCGTCTTTTTCCGTGAAGCCGAAAGAGTCTCTGATAGTGCTCAGATCGGTGATCAAGTAGGTGTAAATATTTTCCCAAATCAAGGGCACCTTTTATAAATGGAGTAACCCTACTTGATTGCAATACCTGCAGGTATGACAGAGTTATCTTTCCTGGAAATAGCTTCGAATATGGCGGACGTGCACTGCCTGAGGTTATTTTACGGAAATGGCGGAGAGGTATTCCGGTTGATTTTGAAAAACTATACTAATGGCGGAGTGGTATTCTGATTGATTTCGAAAAGTCATACTAACCATTTAGCCGTGGGTATAGTTGACAAACGTGATGGTGTCTGTTGATTCATTGTGGAAGATCATAGGAAACAGGATGAAGACCAGAAGAAGCAACCCTAAAATAAATTGTAAAAAATCTGAAATCAGTCATATGTATAATAGATATTACCGTATTAGATATAAATCAACCAAACTTATATTTTAAGGCGAGAGATACGGGTATCTCTATTACCGAATGTCAGCTTAATTCGTACGATGTGTCATTTGGTAAATCACATAGTAACCTTGATAGATACATACATAGATGAACGCCGGAATTATTCTTAAAATAAGAGGGACAATAAATGTAAAGGAAACTGCAGATTTTGTGGACTGATGCATCATGGCATACTTTTTTACTTTTATATCACGCCACGCATAAATATTTCAAGCAGCGAGAGTGTTTAAAATGTCGTATGCCTCAGGTCTTTCTTCTTTCTTTCCCGTCTTTCTTTCTTTTCTTTTTATATGTCAATATTTACTATTTTCATCGCTAAATTGCCCAAAACTTTGGTTGTAATTTGACGTCTGGAATGGAAGATCATTTTATTCAATAGACCGATAAATTTACAATCAAAGGTTACAAGGTATTTACGTTTATCGGCGTCGAGACATTATCTTTATTATTATTATTATTATTATTATTATTATTATTGTGAAAAATCAGTGATTTTAATATACGGGCTAGTTGCAGGCTTCTATTAGGTGAAAACATTCGGTTTAACTCGGGTATTATCGTTCATCTTTCCTTTAATTGTTAGTCGCTATAGTCTTATAACTATTATTAAACTGATGTTGGGAAATCTTGATAATTCAAGTTAACTAGCAATTTGTGGTAAATACTGTGTTCAGACCAAAAACAAAATACAAATAGAAAAGTGGTCCACAAGGTTCATATATAATGCGAAAAATGTCAAGCAACAGAAGGAATGATAAATAACCGGGTAAAACACCTCTTGGAATGAGCAAACGAATCGCAATAGCGGTTTCTGATTGGTTTCATAGCAGGGATGACGTATAGTCAAATAACTGATAATGGTGTTAGAGACAACAATCGAAAGTAAACAGGCAACCTAAAGACTTACAGATGGAACTTAAACCTCCTCCTCCTCCTCCAAAGCCTCCTCCTCCTCCTCCAAAGCCTCCTCCTCCTCCAAAGCCTCCTACTCCTCCACCAAATCCCCCAAATCCTCCTCCACCATAATAACCGCCGCCATATCCAAATTCAGCTACTGCCAGACCCAACATCATGATCACGCCAATGACAATAACTGCAACAGTCTTCATGTTTGAGAAGCTAGTGAAATAAATAAATAATAAACAACACGATGAAATAATAATAATAATAATAATAATAATAATAATAATAAAAATAAAAATAGGGTTGAAATAGCCACTGCGATGTTATTGCCTGACAAGTTTCCAATGTCATGGGCGTATACTAAAATTGAGATAGTTTCGGTCTCTCTCTCTCTCTCTCTCTCTCTCTCTCTCTCTCTCTCTCTCTCTCTCTCTCTCTCTCTCTCTCAGTCAGTGATTAATATAGCTCCATGCATATTGAATGTTGAGCACAAAATAAATTGTGCGTGGGTTTGTTTTCTTTCTTTTTTTTTTCTTAAACCATTTTAGCCTAAAAGAGATGATTGATCCTTCCTACCGCAATGAATATTAAAAAATACACCCACGACATTGTATGTTTGTCGAGGTAAAGTGCTGAAGACGATAATGGAAAAATGCACAAAACAGACAGATAACGACTAAAGTTAGACTTGTATCTTGTCAAATTGGAATTGCATTTAAAAAAAAAAAAGATTTAGGTATATCAAAACAGTTCTAAAGTCATAAGTGGCGCTGAAGTTGCTCAGTGGTACCGGAATCGCCACCGAAATGGTGCGAGTTCGAGTCCAGCTATCGCACACCGTGGTGTGTCCATGGGCAAAGCAGTTTACTCCAATTGACTCTTCACTAAATAACCTTCAAAAAAGGTAAAGATTGCGCACAAAAATATTCTGCAAAATATTGCAAAATAAAATATTCTGCAAAATATTGTAAATTAAAACATTGTGAAAATTGGTAATTTAATACTATTGTGCATATTTCGAACGTGAAAAAGATATGTGTTTCCGTCCGTTATTAAGCCATTTTGTCTCCTTTGAGTTTATATGTCTATAAGCTATAATGATTTTATCAGAATAATTAGGAATCATACGATATGGTTATAGTCCATTACATGAATAATAATTAGAAATCATATGATATGGTTATAGTCCATGACATAAATAATAATTAGAAATCATATGATATGGTTATAGTCTATGACATAAATAATAATTAGAAATCATATGATATGGTTATAGTCCATGACATAAATAATAATTAGAAATCATATGATATGATTATAGTCCATGACATAAATAATAATTAGGAATCATATGATATGGTTATAGTCCATGACATAAATAATAATTAGGAATCATATGATATGGTTAAAGTCCATTACACAAATAATAATTAGAAATCATATGATATAGTTATAGTCCATGACATAAATACTAATTAGGAATCATATGATATGGTTATACTCCATTACAGAAATAAACCAAACACAGGTTTGGAATTAGTATCATTCACAAAATAACTCTCTTTACCTAGATATGATCAGTTTAAGCACTACAGCTCCCCCCTCCCCTCCCCACCATCACCATCTATTGCTAATCCAGAAGCTCTATTTAAAAAGTCTATTGTCACTCTGCTTAATTCCGTTTTAAATAGATATCGTAAAAAACATGGTATTTTTGCAGACAGACAGACAACACCTAATAAAGGAATTTAATCACTTCTGTGTTTTTGTGGCAGCAATCAGATTTTAACTAATGTATCAGTCATTGCGGATACTGTAGACTATTATATCTAGAGTTTATAATTTTTGTTCATGCTTGTTAAGGTACTCTAACACGGTCAATTCCGATACTACACTGCTACTTATGTACATATATTTCAATGCTTGTTAAGGTACTCTAACACGGTCAATTCCGATACTACACTGCTACTTATGTACATATATTTCAATGCTTGTTAAGGTACTCTAACACGGTCAATTCCGATACTACACTGCTACTGTACATATATTTCAATGCTTGTTAAGTTACTCTAACACGGTCAATTCCGATACTACACTGCTACTTATGTACATATATTTCAATGCTTGTTAAGGTACTCTAACACGGTCAATTCCGATGCTACACTGCTACTTATGTACATATGTTTCAATGCTTGTTAATGAATAATAACACAGTAGATTCCAATACTACGTCATTGCATATGTCTCAATGCTTGTGAATGTACATTAACACAGTCAATTCCGATACTATATTACTGCATGTGCTTTAATGATTGTTAATGTACACTAAGATGTTTAATTCCAATACTACCTTACAACATACTTACAACATAGCCTTGAATGCGTGTCAATTTCGATACTTCAATACTAAAGATGCTTAAATGCCTGTTAATGTACACTAACACAGTCAATTTCGATACTACATTACTACATACGTTTTAATGCTTGTTAATGTACACTAACACAGTCAATTTCGATACTACATTACTACATATGTTTTAATGCTTGTTAATGTACACTAACACAGTCCATTTCGATACTACAATACTACATATATTTTAATGCTTGTTAATGTACACTAACACAGTCCATTTCGATACTACATTACTACATATGCTTAAATGCTTGTTAATGTACACTAACACAGTCAATTACGATACTACATTACTACATACGTTTTAATGCTTGCTAATGTACACTAACACAGTCAATTTCGATACTACATTACTACATATATTTTAATGCTTGTTAATGTACACTAACACAGTCAATTTCGATACTACATTACTACATATATTTTAATGCTTGTTAATGTACACTAACACAGTCAATTTCGATACTACATTACTACATACGTTTTAATGCTTGTTAATGTACACTAACACAGTCAATTTCGATACTACATTACTACATATGTTTTAATTCTTGTTAACGTACACTAACACAGTCAATTTCGATACTACATTACTACATATGTTTTAATGCTTGTTAATATACACTAACACAGTCAATTCCGATAATACAATACAACATACGTAAACTAACATAGTCAATCCCGATACTATATGGCTTCATATGTTTTAATGCTTGTTAATGCACACTAACACCATCAGACTTAATTACTAAACAAACCAGCTTTAATTTCAAACTATATAAAACAGTTACATTTCGACGTAGTTTAATTTAAATTCTTTTTTAAAAAATCCGGTTTACGCGCTCAACAGAACACCGCTTGTCTCCTGAAATTTGGAATATGCTGAATTTTTACGATTCATGAGTACTCACACTGTAAATGTGATAAGCTCATAGCTTAAACAAAAATTAATGGATAAACGTGACTTACCTGCCTTTCAACCCCTGTAGGAACCTAGTGGCAAAATAGCCGGTGTATGTAACTTTTATACCTCCCTGATGCGGGTCTGGCATGTAACGTCTTGTCACGGTGTGATGCAAGAAATCATAGCTTCCGCCTCGGTTAAGAAATAAATTTGACCTTATTGAAAGTAGGTATGTACAGTGGCGTCACTAGGGGGGTGCGGGCCTCACCGGGTGACACCATCACAGGGGGGGGGGGGGGTGATACAAAAATGGAAAAGTTTAAACTGTAAAGTTTAATGTTTAATGTTTAATGTTAAAATAAAACATAACATAATTTTGTTGCAGTTCTTAAACGCTGTTACCTCAAATTTTATTGTTTTCTTCTTATGTCCTTTGTAACTTTAGGACTTAAATTTACAAACATTACTATAGGCGATTCTGTATGGTCTGGTACAGGAGGACTCGGAGGAGGTCCATGGGGGAAGTC
The DNA here is from genome assembly GCA_029931535.1 of Margaritifera margaritifera. NCBI lineage: Eukaryota > Metazoa > Mollusca > Bivalvia > Unionida > Margaritiferidae > Margaritifera > Margaritifera margaritifera. The sequence continues at coordinate 308,885 of JAQPZY010001438.1, forward strand.
TGGAGGGGGTGACACCATGAGTTTACCGCACTGGGTGACGCCAACCCTAGTGACGCCCCTGGGTATGTATCACATATATCCAGATTGGTATAAACAAAAATATGTTCTCTTTCTAAAAGCCATTAGTCGTCTAACGCCTCGTCACGATGTGATGTAACAAATCCTAACTTCCGCCTCGGTAATGAAATGTTATTTATCTACTGTATGGAAGGTAGGTATGTAAGAAAATATCACACACACATCTTGGACTATATTAATAAGTAAACATGACACGGTAATCTGTAGCACATGATACAAAGGTTAATGTATCTTTGACTCCATTAGTATGTAAAATATGCATCCATACTTTATCTGATTATGCATGTACTGAATTTAAAATGATAGGGTTTATTTCCTATAGCAAGAATGATTGGATGCAATCAAGAAACATACAAGTACGCATACATACATACATACATACATACATACATACATACATACATACATACATACATACATACATACATACATACATACACACACATACATACATACATACATACATACATACATACATACATACATACATACACACATACATACATACATACATACATACATACATACATACATACATACATACATACATAGATACATACATACATACATACATACATACATACATACATGCATGCATGCATGCATGCCTGCATGCATGCATGCATGCATAACATACATACATACATACATACATACATACATACATACATACATACATACATACATACATACATACATACATACATACACACACACATACATACATACATACTGATGTGCAGGCAAAGGACAGACGGATATACATATATACAGACGATCAGAGAGAGAGACTTACCGACAGAGACAAACATGCGTACATTCAACTCTGTATAAAGATACAAAAATTGGAAGAAATATATGATGTGTGCATTTTTGAAAAGGGTATTTCATCTTTAAATTCCATTATATTTTCTAAAATAAACTCATCTTTCCATGATATAATAAGGTTTATCAATACTGACTAACAGTTTTTAGTAAATTAGCATCTCGTTGTATCAGACATCAACAGCGTAAGTGCAACTATTTCTTGTAGGACGACGAGAGACTGTACTACATCAAATTAATTGTGCAATTTTTCAGAGAAAAGTTTGTGTTTTATAAAGTGACAAGGATATTATATGCCTAAAATTGAGGACCAAAGGAGACCAAGTGAATACATAAACCATACATTTCACACTGTGAGTCATTGACACAGCTGATTGTCATAGGCATACATCCAGACATGTACATTGATATAAATTCAGATCATAAGTTAGAGAAAATCAGAAATCTATAGCTTCAAGGTAACTTGTATGTCTGTGAGTGAGCACTAGTCTTGTTTGTGTAAATGACGTTTTAGGTGGAGTTAGAGCTTGCCTTGCAGTCCAAACTTCTAAATTTGCAGAGCGCCAACTTTTAGGAGATTTTGTAGATTTTGTCCTTTCTTCTCTGTAAGTCAGCCTCACATTTCACTCCATGTTTGTCTGTACTTGGTATAATAATATCCCAAAATATTGGAAGTACATGAAATACTATATAAATGGATACATAAATTTCAAAAAGAAACCTGGCGAGATCTAATCTGGGACATGATACCGCGTGGGTGATGTACCAAGGCAGGCAAAGGCCAAATATGTAGATACAACTGCTTGGATTAAATTATTATTGTGTGTTAAAACACACTCACACACAGACACATGTATGTGTGTGTCTTAAAATTGCAGGGTAGGTTACAAAATATGCCATTAAACGGATTGGACATTTTGATCAGTGTTTTCATTGTTAGAGTTAGGAAGGGGTAAAGATACTTCTTATATGTGAAAAACATTTTGGCTGAATAATATGTTTAAGTTGCTAAGTTGATGTTCAAGGGAACTGACATTCATGTGTTAGTGCTGGCACAGAATGAATTTATTTTATTTTAATAACTGCTATGGACAATGCGTGACTCTGTTACAAAATGTTGACTTTATCTTTGATCTCTTCTGTTGGTATTTTTTAACTCGATTTTATTTGTGTACTCCGTCCTTAATTTATCTTTTGTATATTGCAAATGTCACGTCTGCGGAGCAAACTTAAATGGAGGAAGGGTGGGGGTGCGCGCGGAGCAAACTTAAATAGAGGAAGGGTGGGTGTGCGCAGGAAAATCGTAAGCATCTAATTGTGTGGATTAAATTCAAGGTTGTGCAAAATAACAGATTGTGTCAGAACATTGATAAGGAGATCAGATTCCTGACATTCAGGACCAAAAGAGAGCATGTAATCAAAGAAACTATAAAGTTCACACTATTGGTAAGCGACTATTGTGTTCAAAAGAAGGCAGTCCTAATTAACGAGGGTTGATGGCTGGAATACAGATGCAACGCCCAGAAGACATGTAAGTCTTGAAAATGTCCCATGATCCAGGAGAAACTGATTCAATTACGTTAACACCTGTTTGACCACATGAGCTATGATTTTGCTAAATTTTGAGCATTTTATCTTGATATTTATTTCTTATACTACCACCCAACTCTAAACTTGTATTTGAAAACATGGTTAACGAATTGTGACATACATTAGTAGTATAGCTACTGTATATTCTGGCACAGGCCATAGGGTCATAAATAACCTTATTTTTGTGTTTTATAAATCAATACCATAACCCCCCCCCCCAACACACAAATAATTTAATAACAACAATATACACAAGGTCAGTATCAAATCATTAAAACAAAATCCCTATCCTGCACGACATAGTTTTAGCCACTCTATCCCTTGGTTCAGCCACGAAACACATTTTTTGTAAACCAACACATTATTCCCCATTCTCACAAACACATTTTTTACAATCACGAGCCCAAGGCCACGCGCAATGTTTTTATTTTTTTTATTTTTCAAAACTAACAATCAGCCCAACAGATTAAAATTTTTAAAAAAATAAACATTGATACGATAGGATATAAACCTTGCTACATAAATTATTGAGCTCTATAAACCTACCAGAGATTATTTTATATTTTAAATTTATAATATCAAAAAAGAATTAATATAAATAAGCAATGAATTTCACATTTAGAAACATTAACTAGCAATACACCATACTCTTGTCTAGCAACTCAAATTAACACATATGGTTGACTAACTAGATCTATGAAAGTTAACACAGCACAGGAATTTAATGAGATGAAAACATATTACATAGAAGTAAAAAAACTATTCTACATACATACCATTAATTTTTTTTGACAAATACACTTTAGTATTCTTTAATGACGATACAGTGAACGGGTATAGAGCACGGGTTGATAAAAACTGTGTCAAAATAATTGAAACAGGGCAGTATGGATGGCATCATCAGGATGTGGAATATCTTATTGGCATTTATCAGAAAAAAGTATACCAGAGTTAGCATAATCTCTATATAGGTTTCACATCTACTTTCAGATACAAAACGACGTATCATTACCTGATGAACAATATTTTAATCCAACTAATACTAATATAGATCTAAAACAATTTAACATAATCTGCAATAATTGTAATATTTATAATAACAGTGATTGGATATATATAAATTTGAAAAATAAATACTTGATTGATAATGGACCTGAAACAAATAGTACTGCGCATCAGGGCTTTGGAGAACAAGCTAATGTGTTCCATGCTTACAAACGTAACTATAATTATGAAGTTGGAAAAATTGAATACTGGAGGAAATTATCAGCTGGAGACATACGATTTATGTTAAAGACTAACAATAAAGCAGGATGAATTTTCCACAAGATAGCAAAGGACTAACGGAGGAAGGAATATGTAGACTATATTAATGTATAAGGTCTTATATCATAAGTATATTAGGTGGCCATGTGCAAAACAGGCATTACCCAGTCTGTGTCCACTGTAGAATAAACTTTAAAAGATTAATTGAAAATGTAATTTTGGGTGAACGAGACTGTGAATCAGATGAAAATATTTCTATACAATTTCAGCAATATATTTTATATTCAAAAGCTAGACTAAACTATGTTCTTGGTGTTGATGGTATATTTTTGTTCCCAAGTGATATGGTAACGAAAATAAGTAGTATAGTAGGATATACTAAATATTTTATAAACGTCATTAGATAATTTTATTCTAGAAATAAATACTGCTATAAGTACTTACTTAAAAAAAAAGGAACCCCCCCCCCCAAAAAAAAAAAAAAGACAACAAAAAACAAATAAACAATGGATTCAAGCAGCGGATAAACAGTTTGTGACAATTCGTTAAAAGATAGATTAAGAAGTAATAAATATAAAGATTAAGAAGTAATAAATATAAAGAAGAAAACGTAAGTAAGAATTATCTAGACAAGCATGGTGAAACATTTGTAATCAGTATGGGATTACCTACAGCTCATGATATGGAAAATATAGATCATGAGGAAAATAAACAAGTGTTTATAATCATGTCTAAGGTTACAGGAGTTGAGTTGGCGTAATGCACACACACACACAGACACACACACACACACACACACACACACATATATATATATATATATATATATATATATATATATATATATATATATATATATATATAACTAGAGCCATTTTTCTTTTGATTCGGTTTGTTCACAAAAATAAACCTTTACATCAATTGCAAATAACAACCTAATTAATGCAAAAATTAATAAAATTACAGTATCAGCTAATGCAAAACAAAAGCCAGCCTATTAATACGAATAATACCAGGTAATGCTGCTGCTGGCATTTCTATCTAACTCAAATAAATAGATAGCAATATTTCTCGTAGCACGTTTTGATTTTGCAACGAATTTATCTGTATCACCATTATCACAACCAGCACGTGTTCCTTCGGCATCTCCTCTTAAACATATTAACAGCCTTATGGTATTTTGCTTTCAGTATTATACAACAACAAAAAATATCAATTTAGCATTACATTTTGCATCATTTGCTTTGCTGGTATATTTTCTTTTATTTCCCCTTTTTCTTTGTCATACGTGTGATTGCATTGAAATTATTTTTGAATTTACTAAGTTGAAAGCATTTATTTAACCTCTTGCTTTTCATTCTTCTTATGGATTACGTAATCTGTTAACATTTCCTTCTTGAAAATAACTTCTCTCAACATCTCTTTTTAGATTATAAATTTTATTCTTAAAATCAATATTTCCGTGGCTAAAGTCATTTTGCATGTCTCTTACATCGTTTACAAACTTCTTCTATCAAATATGTATCATCATAAATTATTATTGGTGCCCTATTTGTAAATGTAGGCTCTAATGGTTTATTTGTTTGCAACGTTTGTAGCTCTATAGTTTTTGGACTTTTGTCATTATGTGGCCTCCATATATTCTTAGAAAATCGTTTCCACCTTATTTTATTGCGTTGGCCCTTTTAGAAAATTATTTCTTTGCCTAATTAAAAGTAATACATTCTTCTGCTTCTGGTGAGTAAATGAGGCTTTTTTAATCTATATTGATCTTCATCTATTTTTTTAACCATACTTAACATGTTCGTTCTTTGCGTCAACTATATTTAAAATTGGCTGTTGGGGAGTTGGAATCCCTCATTAGATAAATTATCAGTATAAGATTGATCACCTATTACATCTGTTGTTTTGAGTCTCATAATCATTTTAATAGCAAAGATCTTCAAACACTTCATTGTAAACAGGATTATAAAATTCCACTCCACCACCTTTTGTCATTTTATACTATTTAAATGAATTTTAAACACTTTCAGAACAAGTAAAAACTACAAATTAGTAAAACAAATGGAGCACACATGGAAAGAACTTGTAAAGATTTAACTGACAAGGATTTAGAATAAATTGACGGAAGCAAATTAAGAATATACATATACATACATATATATATAGTAAATGCTAGATCAGATAAAATATCAAAGTCTTTGTCAGCTATAGGAATATTAGAAGTGAAATCTCTAATTAGCATGTTTTTTCAAATTGATAATTTGAACGAATTACTGAGACAATTTTAAGAAGATTGCACGACAACAAACGGAATAGGATATTTATACTGATTTTCTTTATTATTTAGATAATGACTATATATTTCTGGGTTGATTGCAATTTTAATGGCATTAACACTCATACATTTTAAAAATACCTAAACAGAAAGAACACATAAACATAGAAAACAATGCTAAATTTTAGTGTACTGGGTGCTATAGAATCAATTCATTTTTCTTTAACAGTTGGTTTTACAACTGTCGCTTTAACTATTATATAGGTTTACCACATAGTTAAGCAATTACAAATAATAAATCAGAGAGTAAAAGACATACTGAATGAGAGAAGCAAAGGGGAGCAACGACAGCATGTTAGTAATATAAATTTAATTAATTATACAGTTAGTTGTTTTAGAAGTTTCCACCTTTTTGTTGTATTCTTGTGTTTATGTTTGTGATGGCATTTTATCATTTCATAGCTTTCATATATCTTGTATTGAACCAATGAAAACATTTTCTTGGCTGTTATTCTGGATCAGAACAATCCACAGATGCACAAGAAATAACACGATCTGCATCTAGATCTTTTCTATCAGCAGGCTTTGAAAAATATAGTAAACTTCGGTAAAATTTCATTGTTGGAACACGAACCATTTCTTCAGTTGTAATCGATGTTTTGTTTTGATTTATATAATTAAAAAATTCTAACCGTTGTTAAGTATGATATTTTGTGCTTTTCCTTATTGTGGAACATTGATTCATGTACTTATTTACCTTTTTCTATTCGTTTTTCTGTAATTTATAACCTATATCTTATTATTTTGTTTCCTTTCTTTTCGAAATTCGTTGTAATGACCTTTTTATGCTGTATTTTGAACATGTCGGAACTCCATTTGTTTTCCACTCCTTGTTTGCAATGAAATGATGCTAATAAAATTGTACTACTTTAGTCTTTCAACATGATTCGTGAGTAAGCAATCAAGTTCTTAAGATGCGTTAAAGTTGAAAAAAGTTGAGTTAAAAGAATTGTTTGCAACTAGCTTTAAATCATGCTTATGTTAATTGTTAATTTTGTTGCAAAATTAATGGAAGGTAGTGAAAGCGACAATGAAGCAATTTATACGGTTGAAGAACAACTAGAAATATAACTGTACAGAAAAGAAGGAGCCTCCTTGAAAACAACTTGCAAAAGGTTAAAAAAAAATAATTAAAACGGCCAAAGCAGAAAAGTTAAAACAAGAGCAAGTTAAAACTAAAAATATAAATGAGATAACTCAACATAATACAAGTACCTCAAGCAAAACGTAATACTTGACAGTGGTGTAGTTATTCTCTCAGATTTGGGATTGATGTATTCAAAGTTCGCAGAAGGAGCTCTGGCTTGAAAAACTGTTGTATCTGATAAATAATATCGTAAAGAACAACCAGATCAAATAGTTATGCAAGAAGAACAGACTAATCCATTTCCAGAAATGCTTTAGTTGAAGCACACTTTATAGCAAATAAATGAGAAGTGAGAGAAATACCATTATTTAATTATTTGGAAGTCACGGATATAACTCATGTTTGCCAGACCTTCGATAGTCACTTATACTTCTTGCATTGCTATGTTCCATGACTCTTCAGAATCACGTTCTGCAATCTTTTTTCATAGTATCAAACATCTCTTCAAGCTATTCTGGAAGAAACAAGAGTATGGTTTGCTGAAGCTGTACTGACTGCTATGTCGATGCCATTATCTCTAGTAATGTAGTCATAGTAGGAAGCAATTCCATATCTATACTTATAATTTAACGAATGTGCAATTCATTCAGCGGCAATTGTGTCGTCTAGAAAACAAATATTTTCCTGTTTGCACTCTTGATTAACACCTTCTACAACTTCAGCTACTTTAGCAAGTGTAATGCTGAATCTCAAATCCTGTTGAAAAGCACACATACGGTGGATAATGATATGTTAGCATATGAAAGTCAAGTGGTAATCTAAACAATTGTCGACACAAAACAAACTGTACTGCTTCAGCACCAGTGTTTGGTGTATTACCTGCTTCTTCGTCGTAGTGTTCCAAATTTATCACTCACGATACCACGTGCAGGCCCGTTTGTTCTCACTAATACAGGTAACTACGCGTCTCTGCATGTTATGACAATGTTGTGGTCATTTAGCTTCTAAAGTTCATCGCTTCTGTATGATATGGTAATGTTTTTCAGATACATTCTGCTCAAGTCACCTCAAACTGACTGCCTGAATTTAGATATATTTTTGGTAAAGTTAGGAAGCTAGTCATTTGAAAATTCTTTTTGTATTTCGAAATTCTGACTGTTTCATCTATGTTGAATTTAGAGGTTCCAAATCTATCAGTTGTCAGGCAATACTATACTCTTGATCTGCATTCTTTTTTTGCTTGTTTCTATTGGAGTCGTGTATATTGATGTCTGATGATTGCTATTGTATTCCTCGATTAGCTTTGGTAGACGTCCACTCATTTTCGTGGTAAAGTTTGACTGTGATGTTTTCCAATTCTAGTATTTATGGTTCTGTTCAACATTTCTAATAGAGATGTTTTTATTTTGTCTGAGAAAAATGGATAATATTCGATGTTTTCCTTTTCCAGCAATTCCTTACCCGTTTTGCAAATCTTTTTTCTTCATCAAACACTGTATCTCTTCATCTTTCAAGGTTTTCACTCTTTCAAGATTTCTTTAAAAGCAACGTGTATGTCATCTCCTCTTGACCGTTTTTCTCCTCAGCCCACGCGTTTTGGAAAGACATATGTCACTGTCAATATATATATATATATATATATATATATATATATATATATATATATATATATATATATATATATATACGGTCATCAACTTGACTAACGTATACTCTTAGTACGGAAATCGTTGGTTCGCTGCCTTCTGTAATATGTAATTAGATTGTTCAGTGCACCATGCTTTCAGTTCAGTTTCTTTTCTTTTATTTTCATCCGTTTAATTTGTTCCTACATTTGAATAAGCAACTGACCTTTCAAAATCGTAGTAAACATCTGTCAAATGCAGCCTCTTCTCTGTTTCTGCAAGGTCCAGCATTAGTGAGGCTGGCTCATCTCGCAGCTACGCCATATCTGACGTCAGCCATTTATGAAGGTATACAATCTGTAGGATAATACTTTATGATTTACAACTCTTCCTTAGACGTTATCGACAAGTCAACAGAACCACTGTTTAACATACGTACTTTTATTTTCAGAAATTTGCAGCGTTTCTACAGTCCTTACAATCTTATGAATTATTCCACATTTATTTCAAAGTTTGCCATTCCTATGGTTGATTCAAAAACAGCTGCTTCATATACTGAGCCACCATGTGCTGTTTTAAATTGAACTTTCACGTGGTCCTAGGGTGTTCTCCTACACCTAAACGGGTCAGAATCCACCGATGTAATCCATATATCTTTTTAGATTATTTGTACTCGCTTTCATTGATGGTGATCCTTTGGTTAGATTTAGTAATTTTTAGCACTGACCTCTATCACTTTGCTTTGTTTACCCTTCAGCCTCTTCAGAAAATGCCCAATAATCTATTACAAGAACTTCACTGAAAATTTTCTCTAGGACGATACGTTTGATTAGCATGATTTGTTTGGATTATAACACACTGGAAAGGTCAGTACTGAAAAGCAAATGTAAGAAATATATGGGCAAAGCAATTATGTACTGAGTCATGTCAGTGGTTCCTACAAGAGAGGGTATATGGGCCAGATATCTCTCATTTTGAGCACGCTACTGAAGCCACAAACAGGAAAATGCCAAGACTGTTTGCATATGTCATTAAAAAATTTCAAAATGATATACTTTTACATCTGTCAAAAGTCAGATTTAAATTTGAAACATTTTTATTGAAAAATTGATTTTTTAAACATTGCAATATTTACAGAAGTTGTAACAGTATGAAGAAAATTTACAGTTTTGTATTTGTACTCAACTTTCACAGCCTTATTTTAAATTTCCTTAAAAAAATAATAACATTACGACATGATTCAGTTTGATACGTGTCTGCAGGTCATTTACACCATTTTGTCGGGAACCAAGCCAGTTAATTTCCATATTTGTGATGGTGTGATATATAAGTAACCTATATCCGCATATATAGCTTACATAAAGTCTTTATAAACATAATTACATGGTACCTAATATGAGAATACAGATGAAGAATCTAAAGTACATGCCATTCAGTCTGTTTACAATGCCATTTTAATTCAGTCTGTTTACAATGCCATTTTAATTCAGTCTGCTTACAATGCCATTTTAATTCAGTCTGTTTACAATGCCATTTTAATTCAGTCTGTTTACAATGCCATTTTAATTCAGTCTGTTTACAATGCCATTTTAATTTAGTCTATTTACAATGCCATTTTAATTTAGTCTGTTTACAATGCCATTTTAATTTAGTCTGTTTACAATGCCATTTTAATTCAATCTGTTTACAATGCCATTTTAATTCAGTCTGTTTACAATGCCATTTTAATTCAGTCTCTTTACAATGCCATTTTAATTCAGTCTTTTTACATGCCATTTTAATTCAGTCTGTTTACAATACCATTTTAATTTAGTCTGTTTACAATGCTATTTTAATTCAGTCTGTTTACAATGCCATTTTAAACTGTCAGAGAATGAGAAATATGAAAAGAAATGACGTCAAAGAACTATGTCAAAGAGATAAAATGTACTTTCCCCTGATCTTATAAACCTGGATGTAAGAAAACAGCAAATGAATTAAATCTAACATAAAATATATTCTTCCTTATTGTTTAGTTTGCTTAGTGTGGCATTGTAACAGAAGTTGATTAAACAGTCCAATAAACTATTCTACTTAACAATTGTTAACTGACCGTCTTAAAAATACACCAGAAATGTTAAAAAATATGATTTGAATTAACTTTGTACAATTGATCTTAATAAGTATATAATTACACGTACCACAACAAGAAATATCAATCCTTGGTGAGAATTTATTTGGGATCTGAATTATACATTTAGTTGATATATAGGATTTAATTAATTAACTAATTAAATTAATTTAATTAACCTATAGCTGATATGTCCGGGAAATAATAAGCTGTATGCTCTGTATATATTGAACAAAGTTATTTCCATATTGAATTACGGTAATATATTTGTATTATGTTCTTTGCCAATCAACCTTTCTGTACAAGGTTAGTTACTAATTGTTGCAAAACTTTTTAAATCTCCCTCACTCCCACCACCCCATTACCTTAAACGTTATGATAGCTGGTGTCCCTCATTGGTCACATAATCTGTAAATGACTACATATACTTTGACAAACATATTGATGGAAACCATAGTTATGTTTGGTAATGAATAGTGACTTTAGCACACGTTAGCTCCTTCGTATTTCAGAGAGTCGCTACGTTTTACGCTTAATGTCATTATGAACTCTCCATATCTTGCACAGTTTCACTTCATTTACTTACAGCTTAGTGGAGATGAAAGAAGCATATGTTCTCTCTTTTTAGGTCTGCTCCGGTATTTAGAACAAGGCGAAGGTTCTGATGTTATAGAAGGTGCAAACCAGGATTACGAATTGAAGAATATTTGTTAACAGTACGATATAATGACCTTTGATATAATGGCCAATTCTGTTTACGAAACGTCTGGAATGGAATTGACTATGTCAGAAGAAACAGTATTATTGATTTGGCAACTAATACAACTAGAACAAATGTAATACTTGATTCACCAAGAATAATTTCACTGAACATGTTTTATTCACATGGTATAAAATGAATCAACAATTGACAGAAGCAACATAAAGTTTATTCAAAGAGAAACAAAACACAGGGAAATGAACAATATTAGTGCAATAATTTGTATACTGACCACCCTTGTTTATGGCTGGATGTAAGAATCACACATGATGAAAGGATGCATGGAACAGGCCATAAATCAACTAAATTTAAAGAAGGAATAAACCTGCAGATAAACACAAATGAATACTTAGATCCTTAAAATATGAATATCTATTTTGTGTCTGACGCTTAGTAAATATTCAGATCAACCAAATAAGATCTCAACTAGATTTTATTTTATAATTTTTGTATTTGTTTTTTGAATTACAATTTGAATAAATGAATACGGCGAAACATTTTTACGTGATGACAGAGTTTCAGGCATAATGTTTTGAAAGTGTACCAGACTTAGTAAGATTGGTGCAGTTGAGCAAGAAGGTTTTGTTATATGTGATATTGAAATAGGAAGAAAAGAATTAAAAGAGTGAACAACACAAAACGAAAACAAAATAATTAATTCACCTGAAACATATAATCAGACGACTACAAACAAAACAACGTCCTAATGAAATAATTAATTATATTACAGATACAATGAAATGGGATAATATCACAGAATTAAACTTGAACTAGATTTCTAAAATTTTAAAAGATAACTATTACATTGAGAACTATAAATTGGTGTATAAAATATTTTGAGGGAAGTAAAATAAATATAAAGAATGCAAATCTGGATATGGAGGTATTTAAGTTATTTGAGAAATTTTTTACAGATCAAATACGGTTTACAAAATATAAACTATTTCTGCTTTTTAGGCAAGATATTTTCTTTGTATGACTTACGCACGGCGATAACACCATCTAACACAAAAGTCATACCAGAATAAGAAACAAACAACGAATATGTGATATATTTTCTTGCTTGGATTGAGAAAAACAAGTCTGATGTCTCCTTTACCACAGCTTCAGAAACCAACAGTCTTTGTTTCTAACATAGAGCTTGAATCATACATTTAAATAACGCTAGTTATGCACTTGAAAGAACCTCATAACATGATCATATGGGGTGTTACAAATTGTAAATATACAAAGTTTTCACTAGAGTTCGTTGAAACGGAATATACGAACTTTCTGATTTTGTTCTTATCATCTGCCCAGCAGTTATTTACAATAAGACATATACACGAAAATGACGTTTTAGAGACTACAATGCAATTGTAATATATCCTGGTGATTAACGATATAAATGGTTGTAATTGCTAATTAGTGTTTAGTCTGGAGCTAATACTTTGTTTCTGGTAGATGATGTATGTCAAATTGAAGATGTAAAAAGCCTCGAACCTAAGCAACTTATCATTTTAGTGGCAGACATTATGAAATATATGTGTGGGTGATAGTGCAAAAATAACGACGTAAAGCAGATTTATTTAATGTAACATTGCATATCTCATGTAGGTCAATGGAAAATGTGTTTGATAAAAAGAGTATACAACCAGTGGTAACGAAAGATGAAACAGTTTTTTTAAAAAATTTAAAAAAGGAAATAAACTTTTAATTGGGCTTGAATATCCGTTTTATTACGGGGTCATATGAATAGCAACCCTTGGTCGTATGCAACCATACGGAAGTGTGTTTATCTTATTCACTAAAAATCTCTTACCACCATAACAACTTAAAGGAGATTCATTGAATGGTAGGATATAATAAAATTCATCTATATTTGATTTATTGTTTACTTCGTCTTTGTACATTTCTAATTTTAAATAATGTTTATCTGCTGATTTTGAAATACACTCGAATATTTACATTTTCGTCTTTGTCCGTTCTGAAAAAAGGTCGCTTACTTCTGAGTTCACAAAATTCTTGTTTTCGTACATAATTCAATTCATCTTCAAAAGGTCCTGGCAACTTCTGACTCTTCGGAGGAACACTAAGAATATGATATTTTGTTTTGTAATCACTTGTGTCGTAAAATGAATATTTTCTTTCATAAATTGGTTTACTTAATTTGACATTTTATTCTTTCAACAACTAACGTTGTATCTCATTTTTGTGACTGTTCCCCTTGCAAATATAATATCTTTTCAGACTAAATTATTTCTCTTTGTTAGTACATATTTTAATATTCGTTCTCTTTCTTAATTTTCCATCTGTTTACCAAACACAGCACTATTCATCAGTTTACAGAAATAGTTTTCAAAGTTGTTTGTTTCAATCCAATCTAAAAATTTTAGCCGTTGCTCGTGATCGCATAAAACTGCTCTGTTTTATTTCTAATTTAGCATGCAACTTCAAATGATTATAGTGGATAACACATCTCTCTTTGTTGTTTAATGTATACAATAACTTAAAACCGTAGGGACGGTACCTCTTTATATTCTATTAATTTCTTCTTACTGGGAATTATTTTTGTGCCTGTTTTTTGTTTATTGTGCTGAAGGATAACCTTTGTAATAGACGTGCAAATGTGTCCCTACTTCTAAATCTGCTTCTAAAATTCCACCAAATGTATTTTCATCCTTCGAAGACATTACCCTTTTTCAATTGTTTTCATTTGGTTTTGTTTCTCCCTTTTCATTGATTTTATAGGCATGTGTTGGTATATAACCTAATTATATAAATTGTTGGAACTAGGTACACAACGAACATCATTTAGCGTAACTTATCATATTCATTATCAAGTTTAATACTTCTATAGAAATATTGCACATGATTTGCCTTAGCATATCTATTTAGTATAATGTTGATTCCTCCTCAAATTACAGATTCAATCATCAGGAAAATATAATATGAGCACTTCCAATTCTACCTTGCTTATTTTCAAACAAGAATTATGAGGTAGTCCAGATGCTCTAAAATAATGTGTTGGTTATAATTTATAGGTATTCATTATGCATTTCTAAAGTCTTCAAAAACGTCACATAACGTTAAAGTGTCTGCGTTTATAAAATTAGTACTGGCTATCACCAAGAGAATCAAATTGGAAATGTTTCGTGACAACTTTAACATACTTATTTATAATCCGCTTTGCTAACTAATGAGTGAGTAAGTTTTAAATAAAAAAAATATATTGGCTTCAATTCAGTTTTATTAAATATTTGAGAAGAATCCATGTATTGGTACTGATAGGTATCTTTACTTAAATATTTTGGTTTCATGCCTACACATTTTAATTGTTTTCGTAAATTTATCGCCAATTTAGAATTTTAACAAGTTTCCATATTGGTTGGTACAGAAATCTGGAACTATCTATGAAACTGATTGTTCTTTTCACTTAATCTTCTTTGCATTCTTTTTGAAATCTATCTACTACAAATTTCTTACTAAACGAAATGTATTTTTCATCACTGTTTGGTATTATTGCTACTTTTTGATAGGAATCATCTTTAACTAATATGTTGATTATTAGAATCGTATCTGGAAAAGCTAGAATAATTAGTGGTACATATAGTTAGGATATTTTCAATTTAAACTACACTCTAGATGTGCAGGACCTCTGTATTTACAAGTTAAGTAATACTGCTCTCTAACTTTATAGCTTGAAGAGGTAACATTCTCTTTGTCTTTTCCTTCTTTAATCTCCCTTTCGCAAATATTACATATATTGGTGGAATTATACTGTTTCTGCAAATAATTGTTAATACTTGTAAACTTTATGTATGCACTCTGCTCTTCTGTAAAATATAGGCTGAAATGGTTTGCTTCGCTCCTTGTGAATTTATATAATTTAGAGAGAAAATCCTAATGGTATGAATTTTGCTGTTTTTATTGTCTGTGGTGTATTGGGGTTCTGATTACAATTGCTTCCTAAGTCACAACATAGAACATTTCATTGGTAATGGTAGTTTTTAAATTTAACCACAGATACATTATGTCTATGATATTATCTATTTTACTGCATACTCTATTGCGTTCTAGTAATGATAATTCAGAAAAACGATAATTTATGCACTTCTTCTAAAGTATTTTTTCAGTATTTTAGCTTACTTGAGATAGCATTAATTGTGACAAATCCTTATTCAACAGTAATGATAATTGTTTCCATCAAATACAATTAGCATATCTACGTAACTATTTTTTTCTATTTCTATCATTCTAACTGCTTTATGCGTTTGTCTGCTGTTTAATAGACGTTAAAATATATATTAAATTCAGTTTCATTGTTCTACGTCTTGTATATTTATTGGACATTTATCAAATCAATGTTTATATTTGTTAAAGTTATATTGTGCTGCCTATGCGCGGACTGTCTTTCGGTGGGTTCATGATACATTCTATAGCATGTGTAAGCAACATATATGGTCCTTTGTTTTGAAAATTAATACAGGCGCTTTTATTTTGTATCCTGTCTGTTTTGGTTTGGGTTTTTTTATGGGTTTAAAGCCATTTTTCAGCACATGATAGGCTATACATGGCGGTCAGTATATCTGGTGGAGGAAGAACCCTGGAAAATGCCCGGGAATAACCACCGTCCCACGGGAAGCTACTGGCAAGCCTTCTCACATAACAACATTGGCCGAGCCCAAGACGCGGACAGAGGTGAGATGGCAGTGCTCGGTAAAATCGAGCGCCTTAGACCACTCGGCCACCCAGGGCCCCTCCTGTCTGGTAAATCTGTGCATGAATCTCCTCGCATCGGTCGATATATATATCTATATGTGGCGTAATATAATTTATTTTGATAAAAACCGACGTGTACATAGCGTTATTTCCTGACTAAATTTTCTATTTAGTACAGGTATATTCTGAACTTCACTTTCCATTTCATAAATGTTCGTTATGTTTACAGGCAATGTTCTATGATACCAATCTATATAATATAATATTTTATATGTAATGTTCTCTCATTCTTAGTCTAATTGATAAATCTAGCAGTACGTTAACTGATCCCAGATCTTTAATTTACTGATGGTTTTCTTAAGTATGCTTCAATTTGTTCCAAAGATAAAAATAAAAATTACTGTTAATTTCATCATCGCCTACGTGAAAGTTACACCCATGTAAGCAACCATTAAACTATTAAATGTGTCTTGAAGCCTTCCAGTTCCAATTTAATTTTAAGTTTGCTGAATAATTATGTTCATTTCTTTATCGTCGGAAGGAGGTTTTAAAGGAGTCTGTCATCCACTTGATTTAGAGTTTGGTTGTTTTGTGTCTAGTAAATGTATCACCATTTATTATAGTACAAATTATCTCTAACTAAAAATTCAGTATGAGATTTCCTTTTGATAATTCAATAATGAACCTCTTTTTACAATTTTTCCAAAGTTCACAAGTAATTGTTTTTCAGGTTTGTATTCTCTGATTTTGCAACGTTCTCACTATAATACTATTTATCACATTTGTATAAGTGTGTAGTTTTGTATTGACTATTGCGACGTTGCATTTGGAAATAGTCTTATTTCTAACACAATTCTAACATATAATATTCTCTTTCATTTATTCTGCTAGAATTTTTACATATGAATCTAACGTTGTTATTTTCTCTAAAATCGGTTTTATATGCACAACCTTTAAAGCTTTAAGATTATCATTTATTTCATTTTTTGTACCTGTTCAGACTCATTAAAATAATTGGTAAAGTACTTAAAATATTATCTTCAACACCATTTACTATGTTCTTTCCAAGTTTATCAATATCTACTTGCAAAAGTCTGAGCAAAAATATCCAATATTATTGATGGCGATAATCGAAATGTTTATTATACTGTCCAAAAGTTTTGTTACTGTACCAGCGAACATCTTCAGACATTTTGAGTTGTATTATTTCACAATACAAGATGTCACGATATTTTCATTGGGATCTCATCTATTAAATGAATCATCAATCATCATATCCTTTCCATTTAACTAACATAAAACCTTTACCGTTCATTTTCCTTTTTTTTTTTTTTATTTCTTTTTATTATTTCGCTTTCAATTTTTTCAACCTACAACACGTCCGTTTGTTTGTTGTATAGAGATAACTCCTTTTCGTCAAATATTGCATCAGTATTCTCTCCATTTAGATCTTCCTATTTGTATACAGTAGAGTCATCTAAAGTTACTTGATTGTAAATATTTTTGCGTGAAAATAGGAATATAGCCTTTCGCAAAACTTAATTTCTATTTTGAGAGAATAACGTTTTCAACTATTTTACATTCAGACGTTCCATAGATAACCAAATAAGATAGTCCATACTTTAGACCTATTTTATGGTCACTGGCATTAATTGTTTGCATATGAATTGATCGGTGACACGTATTCTTTTATCCATCAATAACGTTATGCACTACATCTATTATTTTACAGGCAAAATGTTAGGAAACTACTTCCATATTTTCGTCTTAAGAGTTCTATCAAATCTTTAAAAATAGCAGATACTTTTTGTTCGAGCAATTCGAAAAATATTGTATATTGTTATACAAATCTGCCCCTTCATCAAATTGTATTTTCCTGGTTTTCGCCCATTAAAAGTTCCCTGAAAGAGTCGTATATGTAGTCTCCCTTGTTTTGTTTTTAATTTGCCAGGAAATCACAGCTGCGTCTCCATCTCTCTCTCTCTCTCTCTGTGTGCGTGTTTTTATATCTGATTTTAAATCGCATTCTTACTTGCTTACTTACACCTTTTAGTTGCAGTCATTTACATGCTTCTGAAGCATTTATATGGCTTAGAGACTTGTATTTCAAGTCAGGCAAAATAATGATAGTTTGCTTTACAACCATAAGAGTACAAAAAGAAAGTGAGATTCTTTATAAGGTAAGTTATTGGTTAATGACTGGGACCATACAGACACATCCATATTTCGAACTTATGATGCAATACAAATTCTGACAGATTCCCGGAAGTTGATATACGCATAGACAAATCCTGCTGGCCGTATTAACCGCAAATTTACTTCCGGGTCCGAAATCCATTTTTACAATATGTTTCCTCGCCTTCCTAGGTGGTGATCCTTTGGTTAGATTAAGGAATTCTTAATACTAATTGAATGAAAATTGTTTATTGTTTAGGATATGAGAAATATGATGTAATAATGTGTGCGTAGTTTGATTATAATATACAGTGATGAATCAGTCATTGATGGTGTCGAAAAAGAAAAAAAATCTGTTGACCATGGCACTTTGCTTTGTTTTACCAGTTGAGCCTCTAAAGAAAATGCCAGGTAACCTATAATAAGAGCTTCACTGTAAGTTTTTCTAGGAAGATACGTTTGATTAAAATGATTTTTTGGATTACAACACACTGGAATGTTAGCTTCTGATAAGCAAATGTAGGAAATATATAGTGAAAATAATTGTGTACTGAGTCCTGTCAATGGTTCCAACACAAGGGGGTTTATGGAGGTGATATATCTCATTTCCAGCACGCCAACAGCTACAAAGCTGAAAATCCCAACAAACTTGCATATGTCATTAGAAACCAAAACCTATTATACTTTTTTCCCCTTAATCTTTTAAAATGTTTCTCACTTAAAAGTCCTAATGAGGCCTTTGTAAAAACACACGAAGACAGCTTACACATTTCCACTACATTTAGTTACAACTTAGTGGAGATAAAAGAAGCGTATGTTCTGTCTTTTCATGTCTGCTCTGGTAGTTCCAAGAAAGCAGAATAGTTGAATTAGCTTGGAGGCTCACCGGCATTTACCTGTTGATTGCAAGACCTCATTAGGATATGTCCAATATACCCAGCAAAAGTTACTACGATTAGTTCATAAAATCATACTTGGGCATAGTACCTCTACGTAATTGCTTAGAGCTTCATCAGGGAGACCAACACTAGTGTTCATTGGGATATAGCATCCACGGAGGTGTATTTTCCTTTTACAGGATCACCTTTTATGGTCATTCACATTGAAACGCTGTACATGTTTTAGTATCAAACATGGCACTGGTACAATTATTATGGGTAATCTGAGTGAACGATTAACTATCCTAACTATTGGCTAGGTATCTGACACAATGCATTTGGAACATAGAACTAAAACTTGTTTCTTTAGTGCCTACACCTATACACATTTGAAAAGGTATATCGCATTTTGCCTAAATAATCAATTCGATCTATTATGCAACACTGCCTCATGAAAATTCAATTTAAATGTTTAAGAAGCCATTTCAAATTTATTTTTCACTCAAACAATTAAGATTAATTTATGAAAGTTTCTCCATTTCAAACAGTTTTAGATAGAACTTATCTTATGTTAGAAACACGTGTTTGCTTGCTTGAAAAAAGCTTATGATTAAGGAAGATATGGCATATTTAGTTTTAGGGTCTTAAAAGAATCCGCTCCAATGCTTGCACCTAGCTGAGCACCAATATTATTCAATTTCTAACATCTGTCAGACTTCTTGTTCGCCATAAAAATTAATATCAGAAGTTGAAATATGTGCGGCATGCAAATATAAAAATTGGATTAAACTTGGCCACAAAAGAAGTTGGACTGATAGGACTAAAATCACAACTATTATCTCAGTGTCAGTACCATCGAATGTGGTCCATGTCTATTTTAAGAGTATTTTCTCTACTCTTGATTATCTGGTGAGTATTGGGTTATATTTAGGCATTTTTAGAACTGATTCAAAGGAAATTATTTATTTTGCAGAATATCACGATTATGGTGTGATTCTCTGATTATTCTGGCATGCTGTCTTGGAAGCAAAATGTATGACCCATGGTACGTTGTTTTGTTTTCAGTTCAGCCTCTCCAGAAAATGCCGGATAACCTATGACGAGAATTTCACTATACGTTTGTCTTTAAAGACACGTTGTGTTAAAATATGATTTATTTGGATTTGGACATTAGAAAATTCAGTAATGAATAAGAGATGTAGAGAATATATACGGAAAATAATTGTGTGTTGAGTTTTGGCAGTTGTTCAAGGAAGGTGTGTGGGTGAGGAGGGGTAATGGGGTTATGGAGCGAGGTGGAGGGGATGTTACACGGCGCTTGTATTTTCACATCCATATGAGAGGAATGTAATTTTCAACCTAAGCCAATTATGAGGTGTTGTGCCATTCCATACGTACTAAATGTAATACTACTGATTCAAGGAAAAGGAAATAGTAGTGACATGTACAATGTTCGATCTGCTTTCTCAGTTTTATCGATGGTACTTCATTAATATTCTTATCGATATAACTTTATAATATTCTTATCGATAGTACTTTATAATATTCTTATCGATAGTACTTTATAATATTCTTATTGATATAACTTAATAATATTCTTATTGATATAACTTTATAATATTCTTATTGATATAACTTTATAATATTCTTATCGATATAACTTTATAATATTCTTATTGATATAACTTTATAATATTCTTATTGATATAACTTTATAATATTCTTATTGATATAACTTTATAATATTCTTATTGATATAACTTATAATATTCTTATTCTTATATAACTTTATAATATTCTTATTGATATAACTTTATAATATTCTTATCGATATAACTTTATAATATTATTATTGATAGTACTTTATAGTATTCTTCAGTATGCAATGTCATACATCACATAAATATTAGAATACAAGAATTTGTTCAATTCAAGTACTTTCAACAAATTCCTATTAAATGAGAACAAGTGTTAGATTGCATTCGTCACATGATGAAAATCTCAGATTTCATTTATAATTTCTGTTTTAGAGTTATTTTCAAGAAAGCAATATAATTGAGTGGAAAGAACATTGAAGTAAATCTGAAAAAATAAAATCGGTATATACAATTTCATAAAGCCGACGTCTTGTAGTATGGAATGATGAATGAATACATGTATTAATGAATAAATGAATTGCTAATTCAACAAAAGAATAACTCCATCGATACTTTTTGCATATGTAATGCATAATGAAAAACACTACGTGCACGTGTATTCTTAGCATAAAGTCCTAATTGATACAAGCATATAGTATGTTTTCAAGAAAGTGTCTTGGCACATACTTTCCATCCTTTTTACACTTCTATTTATAATTACGTTTTATTGATTAACGATCCACACATAATGGGATTTTCCTTGCATATATGATAACCATGTTTTATCCTGTCATATAATATCGATAATTTGTATTCGAATAAAATCTTAGAAAAATATTTGATAACGATCTTTAAATGATGGTAAGAAAAATGCCGATAACGCCTATTGGGTAATGGTGACAAACATGCGATGACGACATTTGAATGAGGGTAAGAAAAAATGACGATGATAACCTTTGAATTAGGGTCATAAAAATGCCGGTGACGACCGTTGCATAAAAGAGAGACAAATGTTCAGTATACATTTTATTTACATACGGTGTGTGTGTGTATGCGTATGTCAGAGAGACAGAGAGAGAGAGAGAGAGAGAGAGAGAGAGAGAGAGAGAGAGAGAGAGAGAGAGAGAGAGAGAGTTTACTATGATTGACGAAATGATGCCTCTATGTTCATGGCGTATTTAATTTCATTTTTCTTTTGCACAGAACACGCCAGGAACGTATGATAAAATTATTTATCCAATGACAACGGCAAATTAAGAGGTGTTGTTGACGGCAGATGGAACAACATGAGGAAGAAAATATGTACACTGGCAAATAATGTAAACATATATAATCATTTTGTATAAAAATCATTCCTGTCTTTTCCGAGTCACCACATAGATTTTGTTAAACAAAGTCCCGATTTGTATCTGCAGTTAGGGAATAATCCAAATTTAAAGGAAACCACGAAGGAAATCGGTAGAAGTAGGAAACAAAATCGAGGTGTCTCTCTGTAGTACAAGGGGACTATATGGGAAACATTATGAGTATTGGGACAAGGGGAATCTAACATTATGCCACCATTTAAAAATGTGTCACTATGTGGACAAGGGGAATTTATTATTGATAACCTCGATATCTTTATCATTGTGGATTGGTATATGAACAAGGAGAATTTAAAATTGTGTACCATTATGAGCACAAGTAGATTTTATCTTTGTGGGACGGTATGGGGGACCGAATGGAAAATTGCACTCTCTGACCATCTGAATTGAACTGTATTGAGGAACAGGGAATGTAATGTTAAAAACATCTATAAGTTAAAGGTTAAAAATGTCTATAGGTTTAACATTGTGGGTCACTGTGTGGAGAAATTGGAATTTAATGTTTTAAACTTCCACAGGATTAACATTGGATGCCACTGGGGGAACTTTATATGCGGAATGGTCACTCTGGGGAAAAAAATGACACGCACTCTTGTCACAAGGTGAATGAAACGTGATGCCGCTATTTTGAAAATATAACTCTTATGCACAACGGCATTTAGTGTTTCAAACTTCCATACGATTAACATGGGACGGAATGGGAACAAGAAGAATTTAACAATGTGTATGACACTGTGGGGACAAGGGGAATTTGATGTTAAAATCGTCCATATGTTTAATATTAAATGGAGAAAGTGGTATTAAATGTTAAAACGTCAATAGGAATGCATTATGGGAACGGCATGGGGACAAGGGGAATCAGACATTAAGCATGAGTCTCTGTGGACAAGTGGAATTCGATCGTAAAAACTTCAATATGTCTAACATTGTGACTCACTTTGGGAAAAAGACAAATTTAATTTAAAAAATACTAAATTCACAGAACTGACGTGGAATTAAAACAAAAAATTATCAAACTTTAAAAAAACAGAAAAAACATTGAAACAAAAATTAGAAAAAATTACAAAACTGACATGGCATTAAAACAAAAATTAATGAAACGTTAAAAAAACATCAGGAAATTGATTTTTTTTAACAAATACACATTTGTAAAATATTTTAGAAACATTTTAAGCCCCCCCCCCCGCCCCCCCCCCCGAAAAAAAAAATGGAATAAAATGTGTACACACAAATAACAAAGATGAATATAACACATATAAAAATAAATAATTGGAAACGAAAAATTAAATCAAAATTTAAAAAAGGTGCGTTACAAACAAAAATAAATTCAAAATCAAATTTGAAACAACAATTTAACAAAACTGTAAAAGCAATTTCTGAAAAGAAGATAAAGTTTAATAAAGTAACAACACCAACCATTACTGACCAATACACATCTTTACTGAGGAAAAACATCTTATTGACCAACACACATCTTTACTAACCAGCACACCTCTTTACTAAACAACACACACTCTTACTGAAGAACACACATTCTTACTGACCAATAATCAGGCTAACGGACCAACACTCACACATACATACAAACTCAAGTGTGACGTCGATGTAAAATATGTGCAGTTTTGAGGACTTACTCTTATTCTTACAGATTCAAACATGATCTTAAAGACAAGCGCCCACATATACAAACAAACGAAGAGTTATGTGATGCTCAATAACACACATACTTTCAATCCAACACCCACAATTACTATTCAACACCACACCTACAAGCAAAACAGCCGAGGGAAAGGATATAGGTGAAGTTCACTCACACTTACTTATGGACGAACAACAAACACACATCCTTATTAACAACAAGCAAATACTTCATTACCATAAAGAACAAACGCCCATTCTTTGATATAAGCAAACAAGGGGTAAGATACTATTTTTTTTTATAAAGCATACATACATACATACATACATACATACATACATACATACATACATACATACATACATACATACATACATACATACATACACACCAAAAAGGGTGAGGAGCGAGTGGGTATGAGAGCTATCGCATACATGAAGACACCCACATAATACAAACATAGAAAAGTACATATAATAACACCAACCATTGTTGAAAAAGGACTGAAAATGAAAACTGAAGAGAAAAAAGTCATTTAAACAAAAAAAAAAAATATCTAATCAATAAAATGTACAAAAATTAAAATGTTTTACAAAAGTCGAAGAATTAAGCAATTAATACAACATTAAAAAAATTTAAAACCTTAACAAATTTATACATTGTAAAAACTTTAATTTGTTACAAATTGCAAAAAATCCGAAAGTGAAAAAATTTAAACTTATATAGTATATGAAAAAATGAAATTTTTACAAGATTAAATCTTATTAAAATTTAAATATCAAATAAATTTTAATAATTCATTAATTATAACTGGAAGTAAAAATTAAAATGGAAAAATGTAACTATAAACAATTTATTTACAAACAAACACTTAAAAGTGCCCTCCCTCTTCCTCTCTCAGTCTGTGTAATGGTATCGTGGTAGCAGATAGGTATGTGTCAACACTACTACTACTATTAGTACTACTACTACTACTGCTAATAATAATAATAACAATAATAGTGTATAATAAAATATAAATGTTAGTATATTAACGTCTAATGTATTTGCTTATAATACTTCAAGATATGTGCATATACTCTCCTTTGGCCACTCTTCTTACTTTAAATCGCTGTTAATTAATAAATGGTGTGTCACAAAATATACATATAACAATTTATAAGTCAATATACATATAAAATATTCATGAAAAGAAACAGTGTAAGGAAAATTTGCAGGATAAAGTACAGACAGGTACAAATTCCTATGTACAAAAATTTGGATTATTTGTGGTAGATCAGCTAATTGAGCAAATACACAATAATCACAGCTTTTGTTGAAGTCACATCTCGACAGAGCAGAAAAAGAGTATTAGACCATAATAAAATTACTCGTCTCCGGTTGCATACACATTACGATTCATATTTTAGAGCTATTATATTTTGCAACACTTTTCTAAACAAAAAATCCCTTTCATTGGATATGCCGTTCTTATTCTTCAAGTAAAACATTTTTATTTTACTTCGAATGAACAAACGAATCCAAATAGCAGTTTCTAATTGATTGCATTTCAGTAATGACATAATTGTACAATTTATAGATACAGCGCTTCATTCTTACACGTTACAAGAATTATTTCTCTAACAATACGCATTTAAAATAGATAGGTTAAGATCATTGAACATATAGATGAAGTCCGTATCTTAAACATGGATAGCGTAGCGGCAAGGCGATCGTTCTGTATCTTTGTTCAATCTCTGGATTGCAAACATGCAAAGCCATGTGTAAATTACGGATACTCCGGTTTTTCGAGACTCGAAAGAGCACATGACACATAATCAGATCCATCGTAGAACAAGTAAAACCTAAAAAAAACCTAAAACGTTATGCGATACTTAAATACTCGCATTTCCAAACGTTCTGGTCATCGCTCGTCCCTTTCCGTAAACCAAAAAGACACTCTGATAGAGCTCAGCGCACTGATTTACATCAAATACACGTTTGCTGGAAGGAAGGGTACCTGTGTATTTAGAATTGAGTTCTAAGAGCTATAATTACCTTTTAGCCACTAGTAACGTTGATAACTTTGACAGTGTTGACTGGTCCCTGTTTGAAGAGCATAGGGAACAGGATGAGAAGCAGAAGAAGCGGTACTAAAATAAAAATAAAAAACATTAATTGGGCACACCTTTATGTGTATAATATGTTTTCCATGTAAGAGATACAAAATCTGTCGAACTTAATTTTTTTGACGGAGAGATCGCAGTATCACAGTTTGGAAACATAAGCAATATGTTGTTCGGTAAAATATATAGCCACGTTGACTGTAAGATAGATAGATAGATAGATAGATAGATAGATAGATAGATAGATAGATAGATAGATAGATATATAGATAGATAGATAGATTGATATTAAAATAAGCAGAAAGGTATGTATTCAGAAAGAAAGAAGAAAAGAGAGAAAAAGAACGTAAGAATGAACGAATTAATGAATGAATGAAAACGAAACTGCAGATGTTCCGGATTGTAGTATCACGGTATACGGATTTCCCTTGTATCACGCCTGCAATGAATATCTCAAGCAGCGAGACTATTCAAGATGTCATACGCCTCAAGTCTTTCCTCTTTTAATCTATCTTTCTTTCTGGAATATCTTTAGTAACCGATTATCCGATAAACGAACGAGCAAGGTTACATGGAATTCACATGTATCGATTTCGAGATAGTATCCTTATTATTATTATTATTATTATTATTATTATTATTATTATTATTACAATCAGTGAATTGTAATATACGGGCTAGTGGCCTGCTTCTAATGCGTGCAATCATTCGCTTTCCTCAGTCATTATTGTCCATCCTTCTTTAGATTGTCAAATACTATGATCTTAGAATTTCTCAAAATTTATCTTGGAAAATATTGGGAATTTAAGTTTACAGGCAATATGCGATAAATAGTAATAATAGTATCAGACCTAAAACAAATATGGTAGTCCTGAAGAATAATATCTAATGTCAAACCAAACCAAAGAAGCAGAATTGATGATAACCTAGTTAAACAACTTTTCGAATGAGCAAGTGAATCACAATAGCGGTTTATTCGATGGCAGAGATGACGTACTGGTAAAATTATGGAGAATGGTCTTAAACACAACAATCAAAGGAACACGTCAATGCTAAGGACTTACAAAGTAGACCGAAACCTCCTGTTCCGCTACCGCCGTAGCCGCCATAGCCTCCTCCGTAACTGGGGTAGAATCCACCAGAGTAACCGCCGCCATATCCGTAGTCAGCCAGGGCCACACCCAACATTATGATCACACTAATGGCAATAACTGTTACGCTCTTCATGGTTGACAAGCTACTGAAATAAATAAATAAATAAATAATAATAATAATAATAATAATAATAATAATTTTGGTGTGTGGATCTCTCTCTTTATCTCTATCCAGCTATATACGTGCAGTCACGGTACCTCAGTGGTTACCGTTCCTAATTCGTTGAAACGATGTGGGTTCGAATCCTACCATCGAATCAGTCCGGATCTGGTACCGTGGTGTGTCTCTGGCCAAGGCATTTTACCCGAATAACCTCTGCACTAAATAACCTTCAACAGTTGCTCTGCAGTAAAACATCAAACCAAAAGAAACCAAAGTCAAACGATAAGCGATATATCTGTACATATGACCAATTATAGGTATTTTGTCAATATCAAAATACCTTTTTACTATATATGAAACCATGCCTTAAAAAGTTTATGTTGTATGTAATACGACGTCATACTTATTTCAAACAAGAGTAAATATTGCGCACAAAATATTCTATAAAATATTACAAACTAAAGCATCGTGATTGGTAATTGAATACTATTTGACATATTCTGAACGTGGAACAGTTTTTTATTCTGGTATAAATAGGTATAAAAACTTCTTCAGAATTATTATGCCTATAAGATATAATGATTTTATCAGAATGACCAGGAATCGCATTTATATGGCTATAGTCTATTATATAAAATAAATTTATAAAATACAACAGGTTTGGAATTCCCATTTAGCAAGCCAGAAACGTCAATGTACACACACACACACACACACACACACACACTCCACTACAACAACCCAGTATATTTGTTGTTGTTGTTGTCATCTTTTAAACATTAACCCCGAAACGCTTTTTCAAAACTCTGTTGTCTCTCTGCTAAATGTTCTTTCAAATGGGTATCTTAAATATGATGTTTTAACAGACATACCACACGTAGTTTGCTACATATCATTTATGCGTACTTGCGGCGCAAATACAATTTTAACATATCTCTCTGATATTGCGGATATTGTTAACCATTCATTTTAGAGTTAATAATTATATTTTAATGCTTGTCAATGTACACTAACACAATAAATTCCGATAATACATATGTTGTTTGTCTATGCTTTTCCACTAAGTCAAACCAGTCTCAATTCAAACAATATGAAACAGTTAAATTACGACCAAGTTTAACTGGAAATGTTTTTTTCCTCCATATATCCCGTTCACACATTCATTGGACACTGCTTGTCTCCTGAAATAAGAAGTTCCTAAATTTTCAAGATTCTAGTGTACTCACCATATAAATGTGACAAACCTATAGCTGAAATAAAAAATCCTGGTTAAACGTGACTTACCTTCCTTTTAACCCCTGTAGGAACCTAGTGGCGAAATAGCCGGTGTAGGGAATGTTTACACCTCCCTCATCCGGGTCTTGCATGTAACGTCATGTCACGGTGTGATCTAAAAGATACTAACTTCCGCCTCTGTTGCGAAATATAAGAGGTAGGTAAGTCAGAAAATATCGTACATATATATCCAAAATGGTATCAAAAATATTATCTCTTTCTCAAAGGGAGCAATTGTAGTAGTATTAGTAGTAGTAGTAGCAGCAGTTAGTAAATATAAATGTATCCCTTGATCGTCACGACGTCAGTGGTAATTTGTAAATATTATCAAGCAAGGGATTAAAAGGAATTTATACGTAGCTTTAAACTTGGAAAAATATTTATAGATGTATCTTAGCATTGTATGAGGCATAGGTTAAAACATGCTAAATATGGTATTGTTTAAGGCTATCTCGTTTGGTTTAGGATTAACTTATTTATGATGTTTTAATATAACTATCCAAAAGACTCGAACATTTCAAGAGCAGAAAGAGCGTAAGTTGCTATTGTTGAAGTTGTAGTCTGTGTTTTTATGTCTGTCTTTGTGCATAGATCCATCCATCCACCCATTCACCCATCTATCTATCTAACTATTTGCATGTATGAATCTGTCTGTTCCGTTTAATGTTTTAAAATATTACTGTAGCTTGTCTTGCAAATATGAAAATAAAGGCAGTTTTTTTAAAAAAAAAAACAGTGCTCAAAACAATTGCTTAACAATGAAACATACAATTATCTAAGCATACATTCATGCCTACTCATAAATAAATATTAGGATGAAGAAAGGAGTGTAAAATTGTATATCCTCCACTCCACAAATGCTAATTTTCGGTACTCACTTTTAAAGGTTGAAACATATGAAGAATAGTGAGAATAGAATAGTTTTAGTGAAAATGAAGAAAAAGAAAAATTTCACTGTAATCTATAGCACATGATACAAAGTTTATTGTATATTGGACCTTCTTGGTAGGTATACATCTGAAGGTACTCTGTAGAACACGATACACAGGCCATTGCATCTTGGATTCCATTAATACGAAAACATCTGTTTGTGGTATGTAGCATATAATGCATATGTCATTGTATCTTGAATCCCATTAGTACATACACATCTGACTATAGCCTGTAGCATGCGTTTTGAACAAAAAAGTGCATTTCATCTTCAAATTCAATTATATTTTCTAACACAAACTCATCCTTAGGTCAGAGAATAGAATCTCCCAATATTGACTAACAGTTATTAGAAAATCTTCTATCTATCGGACATCAACAGCGTAAGTAAAACTATTACTTGTCGAATGACGAGAGGCTATATTACATTAAATTAATTGTGCAATTTCTAAGTTCAGAGAAAGGTTTGTGTTTTATAAAATGACAAGGATATTTGATTCATGACATTCACGATCAAAGCAGATCAAGTAAATATGTAAAGTTCACACTATGGGTCAACCACACAGGAATTAGAGTTAAATGTCATAAGCTTACTACCAGACATGTACATTGATATAAATGCAGATAAATTAGAGAAAAGAACAAATTTATGACTTCAAGGTGACTGTAAGTCTTCGACTATTCTTGTTTTTGTATCTGACTTATAAATGAATTCCGTATTTTAATCATGGATAGAGCAGTGGTACGGCGATTGTTCTTTATCTTTGTTCAATCTCTGGATTGTAAACATGCTAAGGCACGTGTAAGTTACGGATACTCCGGTTTTCAGCGACAGCAAAGAACACATCACGCGATATCGGATACATCGAGGTTGCGTTGTATAAAATCTAAGAACTTGTGGTACAAGTAAAACCTGAAAAACCCTAAAACTTTAAGCGATACTTAAATACTGGCATTTCGAAATGTTTTGAACAAGGCTCGTCCCTTTCCGTAAACCAGTAAGATTATCGGATAGTGCTGACCGCACTGATTTGCATCAAATAAATGTTTGCTGGAAGCAGGCCCGCCGAGAGGGGCAGGTAGGCAGGGAAGGGGGCAATTGCACATGGGTCGGCGATTTCTAGGAGCGCGCCAACAACTGAGTTATAAAAAATAAATTATTCTTTGCAGTAATTATTAAACTTTGTTCCTTGCAAGAGTCTAAGTTATGGTAGATTACTACAGGTTTTATATGCAAAATAGTACAAAGGTTTTTATATACAGAAAAATTAAATAAGGTTTGGGGCCCATGACTGCTCTGCCCAGGGTTCATGAATTTCTGTCGGCGGGCCTGGCTGTAAGCAAGGTGCCTTGCATAAAGGAGTGGCTCTATTTTGTTTACAATGCCAGCAGGTATGATAGGGTTATCTTCCTGGAAAGAGTTCTGAATATGACCAACGTGCACTGTACGAGGTTATTTTTTGGTTCGACGGAAACGACCCAATTGTATTCCGCTTGAGTTCGAAGAGCTATAGTTACTTTTCAGCCGCTGGTAACGTTGACGACTTTGACAGTGTTGACTGGCCCCTGGTTGAAGAGCATAGGGAACAGGATAAGAATCAAAAGAAGCAACACTAAAACAAAGAAAAAATCAAAATAAAATCAATACATCAATAAAAAACAATCATTATTGGGTATAAATAATTAGGCACACCATTATATGTATATAGTCTATTATATGAATAAATCAAATACATGTAAGGGATTTTTCAATTAGCAATCCGGAAACACCAATTCACAAAAAGCTGTTTTTATCCCAGTAAGAGTACTTTAAGTATTACAAGTAACCCCACTACCCCTACCTTAAAATCAATTTTTTTTGGAGGGTGTTTTTTGTTGTTGTTTTATTTAATTTAAAAAAAAAAACAATTTCTCTTTTTGGTGGTGGTGGTGTTGTGGGGTGGTGGTATGTTGCAATTTTTCAATTAGTAAGCCCGAACCGCTTTTACAAACAATTTGTTTTCTCTCTGCTAAATTTTGTTTCAAATAGATATCTTAAATATGATGTTTTAACAGGTATACAACACTCAATGCGTCGCAAA
This sequence comes from Margaritifera margaritifera, assembly GCA_029931535.1. Lineage (NCBI taxonomy): Eukaryota > Metazoa > Mollusca > Bivalvia > Unionida > Margaritiferidae > Margaritifera > Margaritifera margaritifera. The sequence continues at coordinate 340,606 of JAQPZY010001438.1, forward strand.
TCACTTCAGTGTACTTGTGACGCAAATTACATTTGTACTAATTTCTCAGATATTGCGGATATTGTTGTCGATTCATTTTAGAGTTTATAATTATATTTTAATTCTTGTTAATGTATACTAATATAGCCAATTCAGAGATAAATTACTGCATATGTACATATACTTTAATGCTTGTTATGGTACACTAACACTAACACAGTCAATTAAGATACTACATAGTTAATGTTTGTTAAATGCTTACTGATATACACTAACACAGTCAATTACGTTACTACATTTGATTTTAGTGTACACTTTACCACGAATTCAAACCAGTCTTCATTTCAAACTATATGAAACAGTTCAATTCCATCCAATTTTACTTTAATTTTTTTATACTTCTTTCCCATAAATACCGTTCACACTCTCAGTAGGACACCGCGTGTCTCCTGAAATATGAAATTTCATGAATTTTCAAGATTCTAGTGTATTCACCATGTAAATTCAACAAACTCATAGCTTCAACAAAAATTCATGGAAAACGTGACTTACCTCCCTCTAATCCCAGGAGAATCCCAGTGGCAAAATAGCCGGTGGTGGGAACGTTTATACCTCCCTAATGCGGGTCTGACAATTAACCTCTAGTCACGGTGTAATCTAGCAAATCCAAACTTCCGCCTCAGTTGGGAAATGTAATTTTATTGCCGTATGAGAGGTAGGTAAGTCAGAAAATATAACAAACGTATATCCAGAGTAGTGTAAAAAAATATAGTCTCTTTTCCAAAGCCAGCAGCAGCAGTAGTAGTAGTAGTAGTAGTAGTAGTAGTAGTAGTAGTAGTAGTAGTAGTAGTAGCAGCAGTAGTTGCAGACAGATTAGTATATATAAATGTATTCCTTAATCACCATGACGACAGTGGTAATTTGTAAATATTATTAAGCAAGGGATTAATAAACTTACGTAACCTGAAACTTTGACAAATATTTATACATGTTTCTTAGCATTGTATAAGGTATGGGATAACAAAATGCTAAACATTATATTGTTTGAGGCGATATCGTTTAGTTTAAAATTAACTGCTTATAATTTTTAAATATAATTATCAAAAGCCTCAAACCTAGTGGAAGTCGTTATTGTTTACGTCGTTGTCTGTGTCTTTCTGTCTGTCTTTGTACATAGATCCATCCATCTATTCATTTTTATATCTATATATCCATCTATAAATCTGCATGTATGAATCTATATGTTCTGTTTAGCCTTTGAATATTAATGTATCTTGTCTTAAAATATAAAAATAAGTGATTTTTTTAAATACAGTGTTCAAAGCGAATACTTTTCAATCTGTAACACTATTATCTAAGCATACATTCACGAAAATAATTAAAATTGTTACTGAAGACTGTAAAACAATGATATAAACTTTATTGTATCTTGGACTTCATTAGTAGGTAAATATGTGACTATAGTCTGCATCACACGATAAACAGGTTATTGTTACTTGAACCCCATTAGTACTTAAGCATTTGACTGCAGTCTTTAGCACAGGATAAAAAGGTTATCGTATCTTGAACCCCATGAGGACGTAAACGTCTGAATATAGCCTGTAGCATAGGATACGGAGGATATTGTATCTTGACCCCATTAGTACATAAATATCTGATTGTAGTCCTTAGCACACGATGGAACAATTTTTGTATCTTGGGTGCCATGAGGACGTAAGCATCTGAATATAGCCTGTAGCATAGGATACGGAGGTTATTGTATCTTGAACCCCATTATCACATACATATCTGACTGTAGTCTGTAGTACGGCATGGAAAGATTATTGTATCTTGGGTGCCATTATTGCGTAAAAGTGAGACTATAGAAAGTAGCATAGGATAGAAAGATTAATGTATCTTGAACTCCGGTAGTATGCAAATATCTGACTGTAGTCTGCATCAACCGGTCCTAAACGTATTGTATCTTGAACCCCGGTAGGATCCAAATATCTGACTGTAAATATCCATTCATGTATTATCTAATTATGCATGTCCTGAATCGAAAATAGTAGATGTTTGTTTCTTACAGCAAGAATGTTTAGATGCAAGCAAGCAAACATACAAACACGTATAAAACATACATATTGATGTACAGACAAAGGGACAGACAGAGGATTAGATAGACAAACATACATGCTGATGTACAGGCAAAGGGACAGACAGAGATTAGATAGACAAACATACATGCTGATGTACAGAGAAAGGGACAGACAGAGATTAGATAGACAAACATACATACTGACGTACAGACAAAGGGCCAGACAGATTAGATAGACAAACATATATACTGATGTACAGGCAAAGGGACAGACAGAGGTTCAGATAGACAAACATACATACTGATGTACAGGCAAAAGGGCAGAGAGAGGATTAGATAGACAAACATGCATACTGATGTACAGGCAAAGGGACTGACAGAGGTTCAGATAGACAAACAATCTAACAGGTTTACTGACAGAGACAAACATGCATAGATTCAACACTATATAAAGACACACAAAAATTGGAAACAAATATGATATATGCACTATTATCCGAGGTATTTCATCTTCAAATTTCAGTATATTTTCTAAAATAACTCATCTTTCCATGAGAGTATAACATTTACCAATATTGACTAACAGTTTTTAGTAAATCTGCTTCTTGTTCTATCAGACATCAACAGCATAAGTGTAACTATTTCTCGTAGGATGACAAGAGACTGTGCTACATCAAATTAATTGTGCAATTTCTAAGTTCAGTGAAAGGTTTGTGTATAATAAAAGTAATAAGGAAATTTGATTCCTGACATTCACGATCAAAGCAAACCAAGTGAATATGTAATCCATAAAGTTCACACTTTGGGTCACTGACACAGGAATTATATTTAACTGTCCTAGGTATACTACCAGACATGTACATTGACATAAATGCAGATAATTTAGAGAAAATCACAAATTAATTACTTCAAGGTGACTGTATGTCTGCGACTGAGCACTATTCTTGTTTATGTATCTAATTTGTTAGGTGGATTGAGAGCTTATCTTGCAGTTCAAATTTCTAAATTTATGTAATGCCAACGTTTAGGACATTTTGTAGACTTTATCCTTTCTTTTCTGTAAGTCATCCTCACATTTCCGTTTTGGCATTTTAGCACTTTACACATATTTCCTAGCGAATGACAATGTAGCCCTTTGAACACAGTGTAGCCCTTTGAACACAGTGTAGCCCTTTGAACACCGTGTTTGGTTGTACTTGGTATGAAAATATCCCAAACATATTGGAAGTACGAGAAATACCAGATACATACATACATATATATATATATATATATATATATATATATATATATATATATATATATATATATATATATATAAATTTAAAAAAAGAAACAACACGGCTAGGTCTTATCTGGGACAAAATACAACTTCATCAAAGTTTATAGATGATGTAGTTACATAGGCAAACAAAGATGAAGTAGATAGATGGAACTACTTGGCTAGAATTAATATTGTATAATTTTGGTCGTTATTCCAATTGTTAGATATAGGCAGTGGACAATATATTTCTAATATGTGACACTCATTTGTCCTAATAATATTTGTTTAAGTTGCTAAGTTAATGTGCAAAAGAACATAGACGCATGCGCGAGCTTTGGTACACAATTAAATGTTTGTAATAACTGATATGGACAATAAGTGACTTTGTAACAAAGTGTTGAACTTTTGTATGCTTCTGTTGATTTTTTGCTTTACTTTAATTTCAGAAAAACGATTGTTTACTAAAAGTACTTGTAAACTTTATGTATGCACTCTGCTCCTCTGTAAACTATAGGCTGAAACGGTTGGCTTAGCTCTTTGTGAATTGATTTAATTTAGAGAGAAAATTTTATGGTAAGTGTTGTACTGCTTTTATTGTCCATGATGTATTGTGGTTCTGTTTACAATTGCTTGTTGGTTCCATAATAATAATGGAATACCATAATAATCTCAAGGTCACAACATGAAACAAAAGGAACTTTTAGTTGGTGATTGTAGTTAAATCTATGATATTATCTAGTTTTTGCATAATCTTGTGTATTCTAGGAATGAAAATTCCTGATAAAGATTATTCTGTAATTTCTAGCAAAAGCATTTTTTCTTTGTACTTGTTTACTTGAGGCGGTATTATTTTCGACAAATTTTTTATTCCACAGCAATGATAATTATTTCCATCAAGCACAATTTGCATATCGAAATGACTATTTCTTTCTCTTTCTGTTATTCTAACTGCTTTATGAGTTTGTCGACTGTTTCATTGACGTCAACAGATATTTTAAATTCAATTTGAGTGTTTTCATGTCTTGTATATTTATTGGACATGTGTCAAACCAATGTTTATATTTGTGAAAGCTATATTTTGTGGCCTATACAGATTATCTTTTGGTGGGTTCATGATACATTATATGGTATAAATAGACAACATTTATTGTCCTTAGTTTGAAAATTTATTTTAAGAAAAATATAATGTATCAAATCTTTTTTCCCGGCTACAGTTTGTATCTAGACCTAGTATATTAAACATATTATAAACTTTACAATGTTCTATGATACCAATCTATATAATGTAATATGTTTTGCTCTCTCACTCCTAGTCTACTTGATAAATCGAGCAGGACGTTTACTGGTCCCATATCTTCAATTGTCTGCTAATTAGTTTCCATAGCAGTGATTCAATTTGTTCAAAAGATGAAAACAAGTTATAGGTTGTTTCATTATCGCCTGCTTGAATGCTAAACAATTTTAAACACCTATTAAATGCGTCTTGAAGCCATCGGGTCCAAATTTTATTTTAGTTTATTGAATAATTGTCCTTTTTTTCTTTCTTTTCAGAAGCAGGATTTCATTAACTTTATTCAGATTCTGGTATTTTTTTAAGTAGTAAATATGTAACCATTTATTATTGTTTTGTAATTTTTAATTTGTTTAATTAAACATTCAGTATGAAATTTGCTTTTATTGATTTAATAATAAAGCTCATTTAACAATCTTTCCAAAATTCGCAATTTTTTCTGTTTGTACTCTCTCACTTTGTCATTTGCTCCACTATAATGCCATTCAGATCTAAATCATATTTTCACAAGATTCACACGTTTTGTATTGACTATTGCGGCGTTTCATTTGGTGGTTTATTTTCAACACAGTTGTAACATGTATTGCTCCCTTCCTTTTAAACTACTTGAATTTTTTACATATGAATCTTATATTGTTATTATTCTCAAAAATCACTGTTCACTTTAAACCTTATAAAGCATTAATTATTTCATTTAAATGTTCTTCTTCATATTCATTAAAAATAAACTAGTAAAGTGCTGAACACATTTTCTTCAACAACATTTGCATTGTTCTTTCCCAAGTTTATCATTATCTGGCTACAACTTTCTGAGAAAACATAATGGAAAAAGTTTCATTTTCTGAAAATTACTCCCACAATCCTGTCTTAAAAGTTCTGTATTTTCCTTGTTTTCGCGCCCTGAACAATTTTCCTGAAAGCGCCGTGCATGTATTATCCTTTCCTTGTTTTTATTTTGCCTGCTCTAGTGTTTTTTTAAAATACATCTATCACTGTCAAAATATACTTGTATAATTTTCTTGTATTTGTTATACCTTTGCATGTCATCAACATCTGCCTGACACTGATCATTGACGTCACTAACATATACCCTTCTGTATGGAATTGTTTTTCTTGCTTGCTTGTGTAATGTGTATCTTGATTATTCGGTTAACCAATTTTCTTCTTCAGGGTATTTTCTCTTCTTATCCCGTTTAGTTTGATTCCATAATTGATTCATGTCTGTGTAAGAAACTGTATTTTTAGGAACATATTAAAGATGTCTTAAATAGTGCTCTTCAGTCATTTATTTCAAATTATTGTTGCAGATTAAATGAGTTCCATGGTAATTAAGTTTAAGGTATTTGATATATATATATATATATATATATATATATATATATATATATATATATATATATATATATATATATATATATATATTCATTCTTACCCTTGCAGTAAGAGAACGATTACTATATCTGACAGAAATATTTGCTTATGTTCAAGCTGAGATTACTTACAAATATGATCAAACATAAATGCACTGGAAAACAAAGTTAATGAATTCATCTTCCTATTTCTGAAATAAAAAGGTATCCGTCCATAATTTTAAAAAGGCATAAAATTGCATTTAGAATTCAATCAACTTGACATTGAAATTTGTTGCACCATTGGTGACAGCAAAATATACAAATTTCTAAAATATGAAATAAGCATTCATCTTATATTCGATAAAAGAATACCTTAGATTTTTCAGCTGACTTTATATTACGGCTTCAAGATATTTTATCAGATCTATCTGTAATGACTCAACAAAAACAGAAATTGAATTCCAAACATTACAATTAGACTTTTTTTTACGAATATTCCGTTTTTTAAAACTATTTGAGCAAAATCAATGATAGAAAACGGAACATTTCCAATATGCATTAGGTATATTATTTTCTACGAGGGTTATTTAAATGATGTAAAAAGATCGTAGATGCTGCAGTAATAAAATATTCCTTTTCTGTCCTGATATTATCACCTCAAGATGAATTGTCAGATATCAAATATTCATTCATTTCATGGATTTATCAAATTTGATTCATTCTAATATATATATATATATATATATATATATATATATATATATATATATATATATATATACGTGTGTGTGTGTGTGTGTCAGTTTATCCAGCTTGCATTCACAGAAGTCAGTGAGCATATACATGTATTTAATGGATATTTTTATATGCATTTTACTTTAACACCAGTTAATAATTTTCTTTATTTGTCTTTCAACACCCAAGTAAGTTATGCTGGCTCTAAACAAATACTAACAAATCTTTATCTTTTATGAATAAATCAAATATATACGCTATATAAAAAAAATTAGCCATATGTGCACTGAGGGCTTTCGTGGAGCATTGATTTGTTCAAAACCAGAGACATTAATACTTATACACCGTTCCTGATCAACATCATTTCTTTCAAATCTATATCTCGATAGGTAAAGAATAGCTTTGTTCTTCCTGAACTGATTTGTCTATTGATTCCAACAAACCTGGAACCTGAAAACATACATCTTCTACTAACTGGATGCATGCAGCTTAACTGCATTAGACTTCAATAGGTAAAAATAAACCATTTTATCCCGTCTTGGTATAGTGATAAATATCCTCCTATTCCAATTTTGAGGTATTCGTTTGGAGGTGCAAAGTGCTTTTGAAATTATGATATTACAGGAAAATTCTATTTGGCAAGCATCGCTCCAAACAAACTTAGCATCTTTCAGCAGCAGCTTTTGCAATGGTGTGTCTCTATTGGCAATGCCAGATATGAATCGGTTTTAATACCAAGCTAGCACCAGGAATCGCTTAACGTCAGCTGGTTCTTGTAGCCTCAGATAATTCTTTACTGACTGCGTTCTTAGACATCCAATGACCTAAGGATGGTATACTGTCAATGACGAGGTGACACTTTGCTGACTTCAATGTAATTCCATTCGTTCCATGGTATTCGTATATCTCTTCTAAGACTTTAAGTTGTTTTACATAGTTATAATGCGTTCTAGATATTCCAGGCATATTTTCCAGTTCAGTTCACTGAGGACCAGCTTTTTTAGTCTCTCATATAAAGCCGGTTCAATCGTAAGATCAAACTACATTATTCTAAATTGGTACAAATTATTTCTTGTAGAGAATTAAGTTTCAAGCCAGTTCTGATCATTTAGCTCAACCTACCAGCAAACACTAGCAGATTTCAACGTGTTTAAGAAGTGTCAGCCGTTCAATGTGCCAAGGAAATCACGCACCCTTGGTATTGAATGGACACACGTAGGTGTTACCACATCAATAACAGCATTTGCCGATATATTTTGTATCTCTTTGTTCAGCTCCTCTCTCACGCATACTGGGATTCCAGATCTACAGTTGGAGATGCCCGTTTTATACTTTAACCCCTCTAACGTTCGTCGGTTGTCACAACCACTAATTGATCCAAACATTTCATATACACACCCGCCAATGCTATTTTCAGCCCTGAGTTTATGGCAGCATAAAAGGGTCCCAAAGATGTATCTTTATGTAATTCAATTAATTCAGTTATTTCCTCATTTTGCTCTGTTTCAAAGTATCTACAATTTCTCCTTTCATTTCGTTTGGAAGAGCATGATTCTCTTCAAATACTGTTGCCATTGATTTATGTTCATGATATATAATACCACCAACAAAAATATTTGATTACATAATTGCATATTTCACGATCACCTATACAGATATTTCAAAATGTCTGCCACTAAGAGGTAGTCCAGTCAGCTTGAATTGTTTGTTTTGCTATATCAAGTATCAATTAGACACAAAGTATATGTACCTTGATAGATCTCAACCAGCGTCGCTAACCACTTATCTAATTTATATTTTGGATCTCTCACAATCACCTTATCATCTTTAAGCAACCTCATTTTATTGTAAGTCTTGTAACAGAGAAACATTAAACTGATGATAACGATGTAATAAAAAGTCTCTTTAATCGCTTTATATCAGACTTAGTGCAAATAATGTTTCTCCACAATTAGAAACTTCGCAAATTATCATGCTATTTGACGCTCTCTCAAAATAAACTATATATCTTTTAGTCCATCCCTTGCGGAATACTATATTCAGGTGGTTCCCAACTCTAAATCCATTTTACGAGTACAGTAGAGGAAGTTTGTATGTTTTAGATTTTTTTACTGACATCCGTAAGCGTCTTTTATACCAAACTAAATGGCTATTAGTATTTATATTGCGATCGTCACTTATTAGCACATACGCGGTTGGGTTTGCAAAATATAATCACACATGTGCACGTGTGTGTGTGTGTGTGTGTGTGTGTGTGTGTGTGTGTGTGTGTGTGTGTGTGTGGATGGGCTGTTACGCAAAACTACTTATGTGTACACGTCTTTGAAATTGTGACGTGACAAATACGATTATGATTTACATCAACATTCGGGTGGTGTTATTGGAAATGTATTACAGACATAACTGTTGCAGATTAGTTTACTTTCTAGCTTATTAATGCAGCGACTGCCAAGAAATTAGTCTGTTAGCAGACCGATCTATATTAGACCTGGGATAATAACTGTCTTTACCGCAGCAGTCATTTTAAGCCGGCCCTTGTTTGATTACGGAAGTCAATATTTTGTGTGCGTATCTCAAAGAAGAAATATTTGACTGGCAGTAATTTCTTGCGTTCTTAAATCTCGAAGACGGAATTCTGCATTTCTCATTCAAACAAGGGCCGGCTAAATTGATAACTGCCAATGTGAAAATTCGTCAAATGATTGGTAGTGGACGTGCTATCGATATTTTGTGAGACCTACAATTACTATTTTAAGACAATGTATGCTTTCCTGCACGGAGGCATATTATAGTCCCTAGAATATATAAATGACGGCATAATGTTTACATTAGCTTAACAGGAGAAGGTACGCGCACATGTTTTCCCACCAGCCTGTTTACTTAAAATATGAGTTCTTTGTATATAATTGGATAGTGAGCTCGGTGGCTAAACTGGTTAAAGTGCTATAATTACAATCAGATAATTGCATGTTTGAGTCACAGTTGCAGACAAATATTTTTTCCTTAATAATTGAGGAGACGTTGATGCTTAGGTTGGTTGTACATGAAAATGAAAGTCAACCGATGATGCAAGGTCGATGTGAATTACAAGTACGAAGCACGCATACATTCTTTGAGACGTACTTTGGTTTGATACAACCTCCAGGCCTTCTAGTCTGTCGCTTGGCAAACTAGGGGCTCATCTGGGTTTGTAATTGTAAACCGCTGTGATTAATACGGACTGCGTTAATTGGTTGATTGCAATGACTTCATGTATGACAGCTTAAAATAGGCAGCGTGCTTATAATCTCGAAGAATACCTGTCGACAAGCACAAATCGAGCGGAGATGTCTCCTTTATATTAAAAACTAACCGCTGTATATATAATGGCGGAAAATTTACAAATCGACTCGCATAGTATTTTAAAAAGGTTTATGGATAAAAATAATTGTGGCATCATTTTACCAGACCAATAGAGCGTTTAAAACGTTAAAGAAAAGGTTAAGTCGCTGTTCCGTTTAAATGCATCTTACAGATTTTCTCAAAGAGTCTCAACAGATGTTGTATGATTTTTCAAATACATATCCGCAGCATCTTGATAAATTAATGAACTTGGGTATTATCTTAGAATTGCAAAGACTCAAACTTGGAGAACAATACAACCAAAAAACCTGAAATGTCATTATATGATATTGTGCAAGAATATTTAAGTCGCTAACGTTGACTAGACCACTTAGACAAATAGAAAACGAGCGACTACTATAATGACGATGATAATGGCATTGAATCAACGAGCGAATATTCTCGCAATAGCGAATATAACGAAGAAAAAAATCAATTATAGAAATGTTTTTGATACAATATACGTAATCACCAACGGCACGTTTTCGTAATTCTGTGAGAATTTTTAAAAATGAAGAGCGTAAGCGGAATATGCATTGTAATGAGTTTCGCAAAATGAGATACTCGTGCAAAGACACAGAAACTATGGCATCAATATACATAAAACAGTACACGATATTTTAGGTTATCGAATGCCGTTGTACAAGCGGCGATCATTTACGAGCTGGTATAGTATCTCCATGCAATGAGTATGCGGTGATTTGGTCAAAAAACGAAATGAAGAAAATTATATTCGAACACAAAGATCTATTTGACTTTGATCCTCATTCGCTGCGGCCTGGTGACCGTGTTTGCTTACAACGCACTGCCAGGAATTTCGAAATTACAATGACAGATGAAAAGTCTTTTACAGCAAAGGGTCGTACAATCAAATACTATCCACTGCAAGTAACTGCACCGACTATTGTACCCGGTGCAGAGTATATACGCCTAAAGTTACTCACTCCGTCAATCGAAAACATAGATGATTATATCTATGAAAACATAGATGAGTATGTCTATTAGAGAATAACATTTGCAAATATATAAGAAGTTCAATGACATTAGGACGAAATAAATGCAAAGGTGTATGCCTCGGAAAACATGAACTCTGTGGCAGAACATGCCATTGTGAATACTGTAAATCATATTTGCTTGCGTTACGTGTCGGTCTTGTCGACCATGTCTCAAATGTGGTATCGGAGTAAAGACTTGTAATCAGCTTTGCAGACCATGCGGATGTATTCGCGAGTATTATCGCGCACACTCCCGACGACGTTGATGAAAACGATACAGAAGTAAATGAACTAATAGCCATGATTGAAGCAATTGTAGTTTCCAAGCCTGGTAAAGTAACAATTGTTAAACAATTTATTGACTGAATTCACAATTAGCAAAGGTTTTCCCTTATATAACAGTATGCCGACAGTGAATCAACTAAGGCGATTCGCGCAACAGCGTAGGATACGAATTCCGAGCCATATTCGAAAAGCTTATACACTTGCGTTATTAGGACCCGCAAGATCCGTAACTGAACCACCACCACAACAACCTAAATCATCAGTTACACCGACAACAGCAGCGTATGCTTGCGAACATGAAGCCCCTGAGTTTAAGTTACACAAGCGAAATGACAATAATGTAGATTACCATACGATTGTTTCAAACACGCTCGGAAATAGTATCGACGTTACTACGCTCTGGCACCGCCAGTATTAAATCGGATATTCTTGTCCATGCGCAAATGATTATGCCGCTTAATCGCAAGTAATCAGACAAAGATGGATTTAAAACCACAACCGTGTGGCTTCGTGCTGGTATATTTATAATCACAAACCGCAACGACGTCAAGGACATCAATAAAGCAATCGATGAAGGTACTTTAAATATTTTACACACGTTGGAAAAATGGACCAACAGTGGATCGAAATGGACTCTTGCAGATGTACAGAAGTTTAACTGTATATTTTCCCAGACATGCCATTAAGCGGATCGAGCTATTTGACAACATCAGACTATGTTCCGCCGAGGACAGCAGCAAACGTGAAAAACGATATCAATCGATGTTTCGAATGGTCGATCGAGGCCGCGTTACACGCCGCGAGCGATATCACATACCAGCCGCTGAAATACAGGCAATACTTGAGTGAACTCAGTTTTGGTGACATTGAATTTCCGGTGCAGGCTACCAAGGCGATACTGAACAAGTTTAAGGACATGGATCCCAGTATCGCCGTTAACGTGTTCGCTTGCGACGAAAGCTTTTATCAGATTGTGCTATCCCCACATATATCAAACAAAGATTCGCATGGTCGGACCGAGAGTGATCTGCTGTTGATAAGCAGCATGAAAGGTTCAGAGTCGTTATGTCCATATGTATGGATAAAGAATCTTTCCCGATTGCTTAACCGACACAGCGAGCACACGGGTAAAAAGCTTCCATGCTGACGTTGCCTGCATTTATTTAGCTCCCAACGGGGGCTTGACGAGCATGACTTTTGTTGTGGCGGAATCAATGAACAATTATGCCAGAACCCGGCAAAAACATTCTGAAATTTACCTCGGTGCAGCACACGACGAAAGTACCGTATATCATTTATGCGGACTTTGAATGTTTGAATGTTCCAGTGAACGCCCCCAAGGTTATAACAAATACAGCACAAGTTTCGGAACATATCCCATGCGGGTTTTGCTACATTGTTGTCCGATGTGACAGAGCAGTGGAGCCACCAATATTATATCGTGGCCAGAACTCAGTTGAGGTGTTTCTTAAATCGCTTGAGGTTACACTGAAATGAATCCGCAATCAGCACTATTCGCCCGAAAACATGATTCTGACCCGCGATGATATTAATGAGTTTCCCAAAAGAAATAATTGCTGGATTTGTGATGGTCCTTTTGAGACTGAAAGGTCTAAAGTTTGCAAACACTGCCATATCAGTGACGCATACAGAGGAGCCGCACAAAACGCGTGGAATCGGCAGTTGCAAATTAAGCGAAATAAAAAAACAATTCCTGCCACTTGATTATGTAAGGAGTAGCAACAGCGTCAAAAGCGCCATTAAGCGTCATGCCCAACAACATGGACAAATACATGACGTTTGGCGTTTGGAGTGGATCAGTTGCAGTTCATTGATTCGCTACAGTTTTTGAATTCCAGCTTTGATAAGCTAGTTTGCCACCTTGAGGTGGAAAGCTTCAAAATCACCACTCGATATGGTGCCACCGCTGACAAGTTCAATTTGATAACGCGAAAAGGAGTGTACCCATACTAGTACATGAGTGGATGGGAAATGTTTGCCGAAACTCAGTTGCCACCGATCGAGGCATTTCATTCGTCGTTGTCTCGCGAAGGTATTTGCACAAACGACTACGCACATGCAAACGCGGTTTGGTCCGCATTCGAATGCAAAACCTCGGTGACGAACACGATTTGTATCTGCATACGGATGTGTTGCTGCTTGCGGATGTCTTTGACGCGTTTCGTGATACCGCAGTGAGAATATACAAGCTTGACTCGCGCTCTATTTTACGTCACCGGGAATGTCCTGGGGTGCATTATTGTTAATGACAAAAGTTAATGACAATAGTTGAGTTGCATCTGCTCACCGATATTAATATGTATCTGTGGGATTTCAATGGTAAGTCATCGTCGCGCTCGCTCGAATAACCCGTGCGTGAACGGATATGACCCCGCTGTTCCAAACAGTTACATCATATATCAATATCACAATATACCTTATGAATGGGCAATGATGCGGCACCTACCCATTGGTAGTTTTGTGTTTATCGATCCCCCGCACGTGGACGTACAAAAATATGTACACGATCATGACAGCAAATTCGACCACGGATACGTCTTTCAAGTTGACTTGGAATATCCAAACGAGCTTCGCTACACTGATAACAACTACCCGCTGGCACCGGAAGCGCTGTCGGGGCCCCGCGAATGGCTGTCCCCGTATCAGTGTATGATTGTGGACGAATCCGGACGTACATTTACCGAATGCAGCAAACTTGTTCCAAGTCTTCGGCGGAAAACCAACTATGTAGTTCACATGCGAAGCCTGCACTTGTATCTGCGATTGAAAATGCAAAGGAAAATTCATCGGGTGCTTAGATTTTGCCAACACACTTGGATGGCTCCTTATATCTAGATGAAAACGAATCTGCGCACCAAGGCCGCTAACGAGTTTTAGAAAGAATTCTGTAAACTAATGAACAATTCTGTATACAAGAAAACGATGGAAAATCTGCTAAAGCGAATCCGGGTTTACCTTGTCCGTGATAGCGATATTTCTTTTTGACATAATATGTTAACTTGAACTTCATATTATCCAGTATAAACGTTACTGTCTTCCAAACTGTGTTTTTTTCTGGTATATGACTTGCCGTACTTTAATTCTATTCCTTAGGATTCTCATTAATGAAAATCCCATTTCTTCTTATGCTCTGTGTTCTTGTTTGCTAATCTGGACTATGTCCTGGTTTATTTCAGACAGCTTGAATTTAATATGATCTGAAAGTACTTCAGCTGCTCTGCGATGTATATGGATGACTTCCACAAACTTTCAATACCACAAATCTGATCTTTTGCAAACGAAATGGATAGGAAAGTTAAATTGCAACTTTAGCCAATTTAAGCGGACCTTTTTTTAATGGCATGTACATTCCTCAATCGAATATAAAAATGAGACACCGTTATAAGTGTACAATCCGTCTCACCACCTATGTAAAAAATATTTCTTTGTCAAATCATTGATACCAAGACAGAACCAAAAGTAAATTTTGACAATTTTGATAAAAGCCTTATATAGCAGGACAAATTCCGCACCAGCAGACTTAAACTCCAACAGAAGGACAATTGAAACCTGACATTGGGAACATCTACCGCTGTCACACAATGGAACAACGTGTTATCTCGGATTTCAGAGCCTGGTCACGTTCCAATATTAAACACCGACCGACGTTTGCTTGTTTTTATTTCCCTCCTTCCGCGTCAGTCGTATTTCCTATTATTCAAAGCCTGATTGTTTCTCCAACTTAATTCGTTTCTTGTTTAACACGTAATAAGTCAGACTCCAACAACAATGATACATGCAAATATTGAACAGGGACACCAAACCCTATTTTTGGTAAGAGTTTAGGCGGTTGTTTTAATAGGCATGGTCTACGAACAAATCACTACCAGTTACATGGAAGCATTCACACACACACACACACGCGCACACACGCATAAACATAGTCAATTCCATATTTAGTGACGTATTTAAATGTGTATACAGATCATCATAAGATCAAAGGTGTGTGAATAATGCTCCTGTAAATCTAAGGTATGCACATACTACTCAGGTAGATGCCAACGGATGCGCATAATGATACCGTAGATCCACGAAATGCGCACAAACTTCCGTTAGATCCAAAGTATGTACATAACGTGCAGATAGATCCAATTTATGCGCACAATGCTCTGGTAAATCCAAGATATTCACGTAGTGCTAAGTTCGATCCAGAATATGATGCGCTCTTCCAATAAAATCATAAGTGAAATAAATAGCGTAGATCCTGGGCTATCGGCGCATAATGCAAAGTTAGACCTGTTCGCACTTCTATGGGCCTTATACACGATGTAATCATTAAACATTTCCAAGAGTATCCTACATTTTAGAACTATTGACATAAAACTGGTGTGGTACCAATGAAACAAACTGTATAATTACATCAGATGTATAATTATACATCTCGATCTGCATGTGCAAACCGCTGTGTATTTGCGTGTGTTCATCAATACATCTGTGTGTCGCTGTGCGTTCATTAAGCTAAGTATTGAACGCAAAACCTCATAGAGAAAGACAGATAGAGAGAGGTTAATTTAGGGATTTCTAACAACGGAACCTTCTTTGTCTCCTGATTATGAGGGATAGTATCATTATACGGTATTCTAAATGTGCTTTATATACAGTAACATCTCCAAATTACGACCACCTGTCGGTCCGAGGACTAGTGGTAGAGTTGATAGATGATCTATTTTCTCTGTGACTGTCGCTGTTTGGTAATGGTGAGTTATCTCCCTTGAAATAGATGTTTCTTTGAACGCTCAAGTATGTAAAAAAAAAAAGTGAAAAATACGAGAAAAACACCATACGCACAAAATCATTTTTATTTTGATGAGTCAATGCAGTAAGTACACGATAATCACAGCTTTTGTTGAAGTCACGTCTCGACAGAGCTGACAAAAGTAATACACCATATTAAAAATACTTGTCTACAGTTCCAAACACATTTCAGATTTTAATTTTAGGGCTATTGTATGATGCAAACCTCTCCTAAATTGTAAGCGTTTATTGTGTACTTCAAATGAGTAAACTAGTTAGCGGTTTCTGATTGGTTGTATGTCAGTGATGACGTAATTGTAAAGTTCGAGATACAGCGCGTTTCTCTATCAGGTTACAAGAATTATTTGTGAGCACACACAGACCTAAATTCATAACAATACGCACTGAAAATGGATAAGTTAAGATTACTGAACATATAAATGAATTCCGTATTTTAATCATGGATAGAGCAGTGGTACGGCGATTGTTCTGTATCTTTGTTCAATCTCTGGATTGTAAACATGTTAAGGCACGTGTAAATTACGGATACTCCGGTTTTCCGAGGCAGCAAAGAGAACATTATGCGATATCAGATACATCGAGAGTGCGTTGCATAAAATCTCAGAACTTGTAGTACAAGTAAAACCTGAAAAACCCTAAAACTTTAAGCGATACTTAAATACTGGCATTTCGAAATGTTCCGAACATGGTTCGTCCCTTTCCGTAAACCAGAAAGATTCTCGGATAGTGCTGACCGCACTGATTTACATCAAATAAATGTTTGCTGGAAGCAGGCTCGCCGAGAGGGGTAGGTAGGCGGAGGAGAGGGCAATTCCACAACTGAGTTATTAAAAAATAAATTAATCTTTGCAGTAAATATTAAAAGTTGTTCCTTCCAAGTGTCTAAGTTATGGTAGATTACTACAGGTTTTATATGCAAAATTTTACAATAGTTTTTATATACAAAAAATTAAACTAGTTTTGGGGCCCAGGACTGCTCTGCCTAGGGGTCCTAAATTTCTGTAGGCGGGCCTGGCTAGACGCAAGGTACCTTGCATAAAGAAGTGGCTCTATTTTGTTTACAATGCAGGTATGATATGGTTATCTTCCTGGAAAGAGTTCTGAATATGACCAACGTGCACTGTACGAGGTTATATTTTGGTTCGATGAAAACGACCCAGTTGTATTCCACTTGAATTCGAAGAGCCATAGTTACCTTTTAGCCTCTGGCAATGTTGATGACTTTGATAGTGTTGACTGGCCCCTGGTTGAAGAGCATAGGGAACAGGATGAGAATCAAAAGAAGCGGCACTAAAACAAAGAAAAAATCAAAATTTGAATTAATACATCAATAAATAACAATCATCATAAGGTATAAATAATTAGGCACACCATTATATATACATACATATATATAATATGTTTCTATCTATTAAATGCAAATCTGTCAAACAAATATTTTAAACAGAGATATACCGGTATCTCAATTTGGCAACATAAGCTTAATTCGTGCAATATGTCTTTCGATAAAATATATAACAACGTTGATTGTACTATATATATATATATATATATATATATATATATATATATATATATATATATATATATATATATATATAGAGAGAGAGAGAGAGAGAGAGAGAGAGAGAGAGAGAGAGAGAGAGAGAGAGATGGATAGATAGAAACAGAAATTGATTTTAAAATAAGCGGAAGGGAAGAGAGAATATAAAGTAAGAATTAAAAAAACTAATGAATGAATGAATGTAAAGGAAACTGCAGATATTCTCTTCTTTCAATCTGATTTTCTTTTTTTCATATGAATTCAAGTTTGCAAGCAATTTACGACAAATAGTAATACTAGTATCAGACCTAAAACAAAATTGGTAGTCCAGAATGATAGTATCTAATGTCAAACCAATTTAAAGGAACAGAAGAGATGATAAACTAGTTAAACAACTTTTCGAATAAGCAAATGAATCATAACAGCAGTTTATGAGAGGTTTATTGGCAGAGCTGTCGTAATAGTAAACTTATGGAGAATGATGTTATAGACAACAATCAAAAGAACACATCTATGCTAAAGACTTACAGAGAAGACCAAAAACCTCCTCCTCCGCCACCGCCGTAGCCTCCGCCGTATCCTCCAGCATAAATGGGACAGTAACCACCGCCATAACCGTAGTCGGCCAGGACCAGACCTAGCATCATGATCACGCCAATGACAATGACTGTTACGCTCTTCATGGTTCACAAGCTCGTGAAATACTACTACTACTACTACTAATAATAATAATAATATGTTAATAGTAATAATAATAAGAAGAAGAATGGCCACTGCGATATTATAGCCTGAGAAGTTCCCTATCGCAGGGGCATATCGTCATGAATGCTAAAATAGGACCAGACTCATATTCAAGCAAGTAATTTTGGGGTGCGTTTTCTCTCTCTCTCTCGCTCTCTCGCTCTCTCTCTCTCTCTCTCTCTCTCTCTCTCTCTGTAAGTAATCGTTTATTATTATGTCTTCATTTGAAGTTTTCGATTACATTCGTATTGAATATGCAACCCAAAAATCCATGGTGTACGTTTTTTTCGTAAACCCCTCTATTCATCAAAGAGATCATTGAATCTATGGCTATGAATATTTTGGAAAAGGAACACGATACTACATAGCATGTTTGTCCAGGTGTAGGGCTGAAGATAACGATGGAAAAATGCACCAAGCATACGAATAATTAGACAACAATTAGACTCCCATTTAGATTAAGGTATATTAAAACACTCCTCAAGCCATTCGTACAGACGTGGTGGCTTAGCAGTGAGCGTCCCGAACTCGCGACTGAAAGTATATGGGTTCGAATCCTACTATCAGATCATCTGGATCGGCTATTTCTCTTGGCAAGGTATTTTGCCATGAGTTGCCTCTTTCATGTTTTGCTGTGCCGTCAAATTTCAAGCCAAAAGAAACCCAAAATGAAACCATACGTGATATAGAAGTATAAGCGATATATCTGTACATATCGCTAAATATCTGTACTTTTGTCAATATTTCAATGCTTGTCTACTACATCTTAAATCATGCTTAACAAAGTTTATATTTTACGTAACACGACATCATATCTATTTTTAAAAAGAACTGATTGCGCACAAAATATTCTATAAACTATTGAAAAATAAAACATCGTGAAAATTGTAAATTTAATGCTATTTGACATATTCTGAGCGTGAAACAGTATTTTTTTTCTGTTATTAAGTAAGTTTGTCTCTTAAGAGGTTTTATGTCTATAAACTAGAATTATTTTATCAGAATGACTAAGAATCGTATGATATGGTTATAGTCTATTATATGAATAAAACAAATACATGTTAGGAATTTTTCAATTAGCAATGCGGAAACACCAATTCACAAAACGCTGTTTTTATCCCAGTAAGAGTACTTTAACTACTACAAGTAACCCCACTACCACTACCATAAAATCATTTTTTTTTTTTGGGGAGGTGTGTGTGTGTGCTTTTCTTTAAAATTTAATTTAAAAAACAATTTCTCTTTTTGGCGGTGGTGTTGTTGTGGGGTGGTGGTATGTTGTAATATTTCAATTAGTAAGCCCGAAACGCTTTTCCAAACATTATTTTTTCTCTCTGCTAAATTTTGTTTCAAATATATATCTTAAATATGATGTTTTAACAGGTATACAACACTCAATGCGTCGCAAATCACTTCAGTGTACTTGTGACGCAAATTACATTTGTACGTATTTCTCAGATATTGCGGATATTGTTGACGATTCATTTCAGAGTTTATAATTATATTTTAAATCTTCTTAATGTGTACTAATATAGCCAATTCAGAGATAAATTACTGCATATGTACATATATTTTAATGCTTGTTATGGTACACTAATACTAACACAGTCAATTACGATACTACATAGTTATATATGTTAAATGTTTACTGATATACACTAACACAGTCAATTATGTTACTACATATGCTTTTAGTGTACACTTTACCACGAATTCAAACCAGTCTTTATTTCAAACTATATGAAACAGTTCAATTCCGTCCAATTTAACTTTACTTTTTTTATACTTCTTTCCCATAAATACCGTTCACACTCTCAGTAGGACACCGCGTGTCTCCTGAAATATGAAATTTCATGAATTTTCAAGATTCTAGTGTATTCACCATGTAAATTCAACAAACTCATAGCTTCAACATAAATTCATGCAAAACGTGACTTACCTCCCTCTAATCCCAGGAGAATCCCAGTGGCAAAATAGCCGGTGTAGGGAACTTTTATACCTCCCTCATGCGGGTCTGACAATTAACCTCTAGTCACGGTGTCATCTAGCAAATCGAAACTTCCGCCTCAGCTGGGGAATGTTATTTTATTGCCGTATGAGAGGTAGGTATGTCAGCAAATATAACAAACGTATATCCAGGTTGGTGTAAAAAAATATTGTCTCTTTTTCAAAGCCAGCAGCAGCAGCAGTATTAGTAGTAGTAGTACAAAGGTTATCGTATCTTGAACCTACGAGGACGTAAACATCTGAATATAGCCTGTAGCATAGGATACGGAGGTTATTGTATCTTGACCCCATTAGTACATAAATATCTGATTGTAGTCCTTAGCACAACATGGAAAAATTATTGTATCTTGGGTGCCATGAGGACGTAAACATCTGAATATAGCCTGTAGCATAGGATACGGAGGTTATTATATCTTGAACCCCATTATCACATACATATCTGACTGTAGTCTGTAGTACGGCATGGAAAGATTATTGTATCTTGGGTGCCATTATTGCGTAAAAGTGAGACTATAGTAAGTAGCATAGGATAGAAAGATTAATGTATTATTGAACCCCGGTAGTATGCAAATATCTGACTGTAGTCTGATCAACCGGTCCTAAACGTATTGTATCTTGAACCCCGGTAGGATCCAAATATCTTACTGTAAATTTCCATTCATGTATTATCTAATTATGCATGTACTGAATCGAAAATGGTAGATTTTTGTTTCTTATAGCAAAAATGTTTAGATGCAAGCAAGCAAAC
Source organism: Margaritifera margaritifera (assembly GCA_029931535.1). Lineage (NCBI taxonomy): Eukaryota > Metazoa > Mollusca > Bivalvia > Unionida > Margaritiferidae > Margaritifera > Margaritifera margaritifera. The sequence continues at coordinate 361,819 of JAQPZY010001438.1, forward strand.
ACACCAAAACGTATAAAACATACATATTCATGTACAAGCAAAGGGACGGACAGAGATTAGATAGACAAACATACATACTGATGCAAAGACAAAGGGACAGGTAGAGATTAGATAGACAAACATACATACTGACGCACAGGCAACGGGCCAGACAGAGATTATATAGACAAACATACATACTGATGTACAGACAAAGGGACAGACATATATTAGATAGACAAACATACATACTGCTCTACAGACAAAGTGACAGACAGAGATTAGGTAGACAATCATATATACTGATGTACAGACAAAGGGACAGACAGAGATTAGATAGACAAACATACATACTGATGCAAAGACAAAGGAACAGACAGAGATTAGATAGACAAACATACATACTGACGTACAACAAATGGGACAGACAGAGATTAGATTGACAAACATACATAATGATGTACAGGCAAAGGGACAGACAGAGATTAGATAGACAAACATACATAATGATTTACAGGCAAAAGGACAGACAGAGGTTCAGATAAACAAACATACATATTGATGTACAGGCAATGGGACATACAGAGGTTCAGATGGACAACCATACATACTGATGTACAGGCAAATGACACAAAGGGACAGACAGAGATTAGATAGAAAACATATATACTGATGTGCAGGCAATGGGACAGACAGAGGTTCAGATAAACAAACATACATATTGATATACAGGCAATGGGACATACAGAGGTTCAGATAGACAAACAGACATACTGATGTACAGGCAAATGACACAAAGGGACAGACAGAGATTAGACAGAAAAACGTACATACTTATGTACAGGCAATGGGACAGACAGAGGATTAGATAGACAAACATACTGATGTACAGGCAATGGGACAGACAGAGGATTAGATAGACAAACATACTGATGTACAGGCAATGGGACAGACAGAGGTTCAGATAGACAAACGTACATACTGATGTACAGGCAAAGGGACAGACAGAGGATTAGATTGGCAAACATACTGATGTACAGGCAAAGGGACAGACAGAGGATTAGATTGGCAAACAGTCTAACAGAGTTACTGAGAGAGACAAATATGCATACATTCAACACGATATAAAAACACACAAACATTGAAAATATATATGATGTATGCACTTTTCTCCAAGGTATTTCATCTTCAAATTCCAGTATATTTTCTTTAAAAAAAACTCATCTTTCCATGAGAGTATAAAGTTTACCAATATTGACTGACAGTTTTTAGTAAATCTGCTTCTTGTTCTATCAGACATCAACAGCATAAGTGCAACTATTTCTCGTAGGATGACAAGAGACTGTGCTACATCAAATTAATTGTGCAATTTCTAAGTTCAGTGAAAGGTTTGTGTATAATAAAAGTAATAAGGAAATTTGATTCCTGACATTCACGATCAAAGCAAACCAAGTGAATATGTAATCCATAAAGTTCACACTTTGGGTCACTGACACAGGAATTATATTTAACTGTCCTAGGTATACTACCAGACATGTACATTGACATAAATGCAGATAATTTAGAGAAAATCACAAATTAATTACTTCAAGGTGACTGTATGTCTGCGACTGAGCACTATTCTTGTTTATGTATCTAATTTGTTAGGTGGATTGAGAGCTTATCTTGCAGTTCAAATTTCTAAATTTATGTAATGCCAACTTTTAGGACATTTTGTAGATTTTATCCTTTCTTCTCTCTAAGTCAGCCTCACATTTCCGTTTTGGCATTTTAGCACTTTACACATATTTCCTAGACTAGCGAATGACAATGTAGCCATTTGAACACCGTGTAGCCCTTTGAACACCGTGTAGCCCTTTGAACACCGTGTAGCCCTTTGAACACCGTGTAGCCCGTTGAACACCGTGTAGCCCTTTTAAACACCGTGCTTGGTTGTACTTGGTATGAAAATATCCCAAACATATTGAAAGTACGAGAAATACCAGATACATAGATATATAAATTTAAAGAAAAAGAAACACTATGGCTAGGTCTAATCTGGGACAAGATACAATTTCATCAAAGTTTATAGATGATGTCGTTACCTAGGCAGACAAAGATGAAGTAGATAGATGCAACTTCTTGGCTAGAATTAATATTGTATAATTTTGATCGCTATTCCCATTGTTAGATATAGGCAGTGGACAATATATTTCTAATATGTGACACTCATTTGTCCTAATAATATATGTTTAAGTTGCCAAGGTAATGTGCAAAGAACACAGACGCATGCGCTACCTTTGGTACACATTTACATGTTTGTAATAACTGATATGGACAATAAGTGACTTTGTAACAAAGTGTTGAACTTTTGTATGCTTCTGTTGATTTTTTGCTTTACTTTAACTTCAGAGAAAAGATTGTTTACTAAAAGTACTTGTAAACGTTATGTATGTACTCTGCTCCTCTGTAAACTATAGGCTGAAACGGTTGACTTAGCTCTTTGTGAATTGATTTAATTTAGAGAGAAATTTTGATGGTAAGTGCTGTAGTACTATTATTGTCCATGATGTATTTTGGTTCTGTTTACAATTGCTTAATGATTCCATACTAATCTCAAGGTCACAACATAAAACAAAAGGAACTTTTAGTTGGTGATGGTAGTTTCTAAATTTAACTCGACACAAGTCTTACTAGGCATTAAATCTATGATATTATATATTTCGCTGCATAATCTTGTGTGTTCTAGGAATGATATTATCTATTTGTCTGCATAATCTTGTGTGTTCTAGGAATGATAATTCCTAATAAAGATTATTCATTAAGTTCTAGCAAAAGTATTTTTTCTTTGTATTTGCTTACTTGAGTTGGTATTATTTTCTACCAATCCTTTATTCCACAGTAATGATAATTATTCCCATCAAACACAATTAGCATATCGAAATGACTATTTCTTTCTCTTTCTGTTATTCTAAGTTTATGAGTTTGTCGACTGTTTCGTTGACGTGAACATATATTTTAAATTTAATTTGAGTGTTTTCATGTCTTGCATATTTATTGGACATGTATCAAACCAATGTTTATATTTGTGAAATTTATATTTTGTGGTCTATACGGATTATCTTTTGGTAGGTTCATGATACATTATATGGTATAAATAGACAACAATTATTGTCCTTAGTTTGAACATTTATTTTGAAAAAATATAATGTATCAAATCTTTTTTCCTGGCTACATTTTGTATCTAGACCTAGTATATTAAACATATTCTGAACTTTACAATGTCCTATGATACCAATCTATATAATGTAATATGTTCTGCTCTCTCATTCCTAGTCTAATTGATAAATCTAGCAGGACGTTTACTGGTCCCATATCTTCAATTGTCTGCTAATTAGTTTCCATAGCAGTGATTCAATTTGTTCAAAAGATGAAAACAGGTTATAGGTAGTTTCATTATCGCCTGCTTGAATGCAAAACAATTTTAAACACCTATTAAATGCGTCTTGAAGCCATCAGGTCCAAATTGAATCCTTGTCAGAAGGAGAATTTCATCCACTTTATTCAGATTCTGGTATTTTGTACACAGTAAATATTTAAGAATTTATAATTGTTTTTTTAATTTTTATTTTGTTTAATTAAACATTCAGTATGAGATTTGCTTTTATTGATTTAAAAAGGACGCTCGTTTAACAATCTCTCCAAAATTCGCAATTTTGTTCTGTTTGTACTCCCTCACTTTGTCATTTGCTCCACTATAATACCATTGAGATCTAATCATATTTTCACAAGTTTCACACGTTTTGTATTGACTATTGCGGCGTTCCAGTTGGTGATTAGTCGTATTTTCAACACAGTTGTAAGATGTAATTATTTAGACTACTTCAATTTTTCATTTATACTACTTGATTTGTTTTATATATGAATCTGACATTGTTATTGTTCTCAAAATTCACTGTTCCATTTAAACCTTATAAATCATTAATTATTTTATTTAATTTTACTTCTTCATATTCATTAAAAATAAACTCGTACAGTGCTGAACACATTTTCTTCAACAACATTTGCATTGTTCTTTTCCAAGTTTATCATTATCTGCTTACAACTTTCCGAGGAAAAAGTTTCATTTTCTGAAAATTACCTCCACAGTCTCGTCTTAAAAGTTCTAATAAATCTTTCTATAACAGGTGCTTTACTTGTCTAAGCAATTGGAAAGTATTCTATATTTCCTTTCTCGGAAAAGTCACTGCCCTTTAGGTTATAAAATCTTTCCTTTCGTCGAACGGTATTTTCCTTGTTTTCGTTCCCTGAACAATTTCCCTGAAAGAGCCGTACATGTAGTCTCCTTTGCTTCTTTTTATTTTGCCTGCTCTAGCGTATTTTTAAAATACATCTACCACTGTCAAAATATACTTGTGTCATTTTCTTGTTTTTTTTATACCTTTGCATATCAACAATATCACTTATCATTGACGTCACTAACATATACCCTTGTGTATGTAATTGTTTTTTCTTGCTTGCTTGTGTAATGTGTATCTTGATTATTCGGTTAAGCAATTTTTTTTTCTTACCCTTGCAGTAAGAGAACGATGACTACATCTGAGATGGCGTAAAATAATATCAATAATAGATGTATTGGAAAACAAAGTTAATGAATTCATGCATATGAATCTTCCTATTTCTGAAATAAAACGATATCCGACCATAATTTTAAAACGGCAGAGAAATTGCAGAAAAATTGCATTTAAATTTCAATCAACTTGACATTAAAATTGTTTGCACCATATACAAATTTCTAAAATATGAAATAAACATTCATCTTATATTCGATAAAAAATACTTTAGATTTTTTCAGCTGACTTTATATTACGGCTTCAAGAGATTTTACCAGATCTGTCTGTAATGACTCGACAAAAACAGTAATTGAATTTACAAACATTATAATTAGAATATTTTATGAATATTCCGTCTTTTAAACTATTTGAGCAAAATCAATGATAGAAAACGGAACATTTCCAATATGCATGAGGTATATTATTGGTCTACGAGGGTTATTTCATGGATTTATCAAATTTGATTCATTCTAATATATATATATATATATATATATATATATATATATATATATATATATATATATATATATATATATGTGCGTGTGTGTATGTGGTATGTGTGTGTGCCAGGTTTTCCAGCTTGCGTTCACAGACGTCAGTGAGGATATAAATGTATTTAATGGATATTTTTATATGCATTTTACTTGTGCGCCAGTCAATAATTTTCTTTATTTGTCATTCAACACGCAAATAAGTCATGCTGGCTCTAAACAAATACTAACAAATATTTATCTTTTATGAACAAATTAAATATATGCGCTTATACTATTGCTTTCTTTTGAATATTGATGTGACATTCTAAAACCAAAAAAACAAAAACCAAAAAAACCCCCACAAAAAAAACAAACAAACATAACCTTGCCTTATATGCACTGAGGGCGTTAGTGCAGCATGGATTTCTTTAAAACCAGAAACATTAATACTTATACACCATTCCTGATCAACCACAAAGAGGCACAGATTTATAAATCCGACCATCATTTCTTTCAAATCTATATCTCGATAGCTAAAGAATAGATTTGTGCTTCCTGAAATAATTTGTCTATTGATCCTAACGAGCCTGGAACCTGAAAACATACATCTTCTACTAACTTGATTCATGCAGCTTACCTGCATAAGACTTCAATAGGTATAAAGAAACCATTTTCTCCCGTCTTGGTATAGTGATACATATCCTCCTATTCCAAGTTTGAGGCATTCGTTTGGAGGTGCAAAGTGCTTTTGAAATTAAGATATTACAGGAAAATTCTTTATAGGAAGCATAGTTCCAAAACAAACTTAGCATCTTTCAGCAGCAGCTTTTGCAATGGGGTGTCTCTATTGGCAATGCCAGATATGAATTGGTGGTAATATCAAGCTAGCACCGGGAAACCCTTAACGTCAGCTGGTTCTTGTAGCCTCAGATAATTCTTTACTGACTCCGTTCTTAGGCATCCAGTGACAGATGGTATACTGTCCATGACGAGGTGACACTTTGCTGACTTCAATGTGATTCCATTCGTTCTATGGTATTCGTATATCTCTTCAAAGACTTTAAGTTGTTTTACAAAGTTATAATGCGTTCTAGATATTCCAGGCATATTGTCCAGTTCAGTTCAGCGAGGACCAGATGTTTGAGTCTTTCATATAAAGACGGTTCAATCGTATGATCAACTTATACTAAATTGGTACAAATTATTTCTTGTAGAAAAGCAAACACTAGCAGAGTTCAACGTGTTTAAGAAGTGTCAGCCGTTCAATGTGCCAAGGCAATCACGCACCCTTGGTATTGAATGGACACACTTAAGTGTTACCACATTGAGGCGGCTATAATCCACGCAAAAACAGTTACTTCCATATATTATCTTCACCAAAACTACAGGCGAACACGATGGACATGTACTCTCCTCAATAACAACATTTGGCGATATATTTTGTATCTCTTTGTCCAACTCCTCTCTCGCGCATACTGGGAGTTGGAGATCCCTGTTTCGTCCGTTAAGACCCCTCTAACGTTCGTCGGTTGTTACAACCACTAATTGATAGAACAATTTCATAAACACACCGACCAATGCTATTTTCAGCCCTGAGTTTATGGCAGCATAAAAGGGTCCCAAAGATGTATCTTTATGTAATTCAATTAATTCAGTTATTTCCTCATTTTGTTCTGTTGCAAAGTATCTACAATTTCTCCTTTCATTTCGTTTGAAAGAGCATGATTCTCTTCCAACACTGTTGCCGTTGATTTATGTTCATGATATATAATACAACCAACAAAAATATTTGATTACATAATTGCATATTTGAATGATCACTTATACTGATATTTCAAAATGTCTGCCACTAAGAGGTAGTCCAGTCAGCTTGAATTGTTTGTTTGTTAGATTAAGTATCAATTAGACACAAAGTATATGTACCTTGATATATTTCAACCAGCGCCGCTAACCACTCATCTAATTTATATTTTGGATCTCTCACAATCACCTTATCATCTTTAAGTAACCACATTTTTTGTAAGCCTTGTAACATAAAAACATTGGACTGATGATCACGATGTAATAAAAAGTTTCTGTAATCGCTTTATATCAGACTTGATGCAAATAAGTTTTTCTCCACAATTAGAAACTTCACAACTTTTCATGCTATTTGACGCTATCTCAGATAAATAATATATCTTTTAGCACAACCTTTACATAATATTATATTCAGGTGGTTCCCAACTGTAAATCCATTTTACGAGTATAATAGAGGTAGTTTGTATGTTTTAGATTTTGTTACTGACATTCGTCAGTGTCTTTTATACCAAACTCTATGGCTATTAGTATTTATATTGCGATCGTCACTCATTAGCACATACGCAGTTGGGTTTGCAAAATATAATCACACATGTGCACGTATGTGTGTGTGTGTGTGGGGGGGGCTGTTACACAAAACTACTTCTGTATACACGTCTTTGAAATTGTGACGTGATAAATACGATTATGATTTGTATCAACATTTGGGTAGTGTTATTGAAAATGTATTACAGACATAACTGTTGCACATTAGTATTGTTTCCAGTTATTAATGCAGCGACTGCCAAGCAATTAGTCTGTTAGTTGACCGATCAATATTAGACCTGGGATAATAACTGTTTTTACCGCAGCAGTCATTTTAAACGGGCCCTTGTTTGATTACGGAAGTCAATATTTTGTGTGCGTATCTCAAAGAAGAAATATTTGACTCTTAGTATTTTCTTGCTTTTTTAAATCTCAAAGACGGAATTCTGCATTTCTTATTCAAACAAGGGCCGGCTAAATTGATAACTGCCAATGTGAAAATTCGTCAAATGATTGGTAGCTGACGTGCTATCGATATTTTGTGAGACCTACAATTACTATTTTAAGACAATGTATGCTTTCCTGCATGGAGGCTTATTATAATCCATGCAATAAATAAATGACGGCATAATGTTTACATTGGCTTAACAGGGGAAGGCGCGCGCGCATGTTTTCCCACCATCCTGTTAACTTCAAATATGAGTTATTTATATATACTTGGGTAGTGAGCTCAGTGGCTGAACTAGTTAAAGTGCTATAATTACAATCAGATAATTGCATGTTCGAGTCACAGTCGCGGAAAACGTTTTTCCTTAACAATTGAGGAGACGTTGATGCTTAGGTTGGTTGTGCATGAAAATGAAAGTCAACCGATGATGCAAGGTCGATGTAAATTACAAGTACGAAGCACGCATCAATTGTTTGAGACGTACTTTGGTTTTATACAACCTCCAGGCCTTCTAGTCTTTCGCTTGGCTAGGGGCTCATCTGGGGTTGCAATTTTAAAACCGCTGTCATTAATACTGACTGCGCCCATTGGATGATTGCAATGACTTTATGTATGACTTCTTATAAACTCGAAGAATACCTGTCGACAAGCACAAACCGAGCGGAGATATCTACTTTTATATTAAACACATAGCGCGGCATATATCATAGCGAAAAATTTGCAAATCGACACGCATAGTATTTTAAACAGGTTTATGGATACAAACAATTGTGGCATCATTCTACCAGACCAATGGAGTGTTTTAAACGTTAAAGAAAAGGTTAAGTCGTTGTTTCGTTTAAATGCATCATACAGATTTTTCAAAGATCTCAAAACATGTTGTATGATTTTTCAAATACATATCCGGAGCATCTTGATAAATTAATGAACTTGGGTATTATCTTAGAATTGCAACGACTCAAACTTGGAGAAAAATACACCAACAAACCCTGAAATGTCATTATATGATATTGTGCAAGAAAATTTAAGTCACTAACGTTAACTAGACTTCCTATTACAGCTATCAAAACGAGCGAATGCTATAATAACGATGATGATGACATTTAAACATCGAGCAAATATTCTAGCAGTAGCGAATATCACCAAGAAAAAATAAATTTTAGTAATGTTTTGATACAATATACGGAATCACCAATGGCACGTTTTCGTAAATCTGTGAGAATTTAAAAAAAGGAAGAGCGTAAGCGGAATATGCATTTAAATGAGTTTCGCAAAAAAAGAGATTCTCATGCAAAAACACAGAAACTATGGCATCAATATACATAAAACAGTACACGACATTTTATGTTAACGGATGCCGTTGTACAAGCGGCGGTCATTTACGAGCTGGTATAGTATCTGCGTGCAATGAGTATGCGGTGATTTGGTCAAATACCGAATTGAAGAAAACTATATTCGAATACAAAGATCTATTTGACTTTGATCCTCATTTGCTGCGGCCTGGTGACCGTGTTTGCTTACAACGCACTGCCAGGAATTTCGTAATTACAATGACAGATGAAAAGTCTTTTACAGTAAAGGGTCGTGCAATCAAATACTATCTAATGCGAGTAACAGCACCAACTATTATACCCGGTGCAGAGTACATACGCTTAAAGTTACGCTCTCCGTCAATCGAAAACATAGATGATTATATCTATGAAAACACAGATGAGTATGTCTATTAGAGAATAGAATTTGCAAATACATAAGAAGTTCAAAGGCATTTGGACGAAATCAAGGCAAAGTTGTAATCCTTGAAAAACATGAACTCTGTGGCAGAACATGCTATCACGAATACTGTAAATCATATTTGCTCGCGTTACGTGTTGGTCTTGTCGACTATATCTCAAATGTGGTATCGGAATAAAGTCTCGTAATCAGCTTTGCAGACCATGCGGATGTATTCGCGAGTATTATCGCGCACACTCCCGACGACGTTGATGAAAACGATACAGAAGTAAATGAACTAATAGCCCAGATTGAAGCAATTGCTGTTTCCAGGCCTGGTAAAGTAACAATTGTTAAACAATTTATTGACGGAATTCACAATTAGACAAAGGTTTTACCTTATATAATAGTATGCCGACTGCGAATCAACTAAGGCGATTCGCCCAACAGCGTTGGATACGAATTCCGAGCCGTATTCGAAAAGCTTACGCACTTGCGTTATTAGGACCCGCAAGATTCGTAACTGAACCACAACCACAACAACCGCAAAAATCAGTTACACCGACTACATCAGCCTATGTTTGCGAACATGAAGCACCTGAGTTTAAGTTACACAAGCTTAATGAAACTTATGTAGATTACCGTTCAATTCTTTCAAACACGTACGAGCCAAGCAAAGACATAAAACTTGCATCGAATATGCGCCCGGAAATCGTATCGACGTTACAACGCTCTGACACTCCCAGTATTAAATCGGATATTCTTGTCCATGCGCAAATGACTATGCCGCTTAATCGCAAGTCATCAGACAAGGATGGATTTAAAACCACAACCGTTTGGCTTCGTGGTGGTCTACGTATAATCACAAACCGCAACGACGCCAAGGACATCAATAAAACAATCGATGAAGGTACTGAAAATATTCTCCACACATTGGAAAAATGGACCAACACAGGTTGGGAATGGACTCTTGACAGATGTACGGAAGTTTGTATATGTTAACAGACATTCCATTACGCGGATCAAGCTATATGACAACGTCTGACTATGTTCCACCGCGGTAAACGTGAAAAACGATAACGATCGATGTTTCGAATGAGCGCTCAAGGACGCGTTACACTCCGCGAGCGATATCACATACCAGCCGCGGAAATACGGGCAATTCTTGGGTGAACTCAGTTTTGGTGACATTGAATTTCCGGTGCAGGCTACCAAGGCGATACTGAACAAGTTTAAGGAACTTGACCCCAGTATGGCCGTTGACGTGTTCCCTTGGGACAAAAGCTTTTGTCAGCTTGTGCTATCCCCACGTACAGTAAACAAAGATTTGCATGGGCGGACCGAGAGTTATCTGCTGCTGATAAGCGGAATGAAAGATTCAGAGTCGTTATGTCATTACGTATGGATAAAACATCTTTCCCGATTGCTTAACCGACACAGCGAGCACACGGGTAAAAAGGTTTCCATGCAGACGTTGCCTGCATTTATTTAGCTTCCAACGGGGGCTTGACGATCATGACTTTTATTGTGGCGGAATCAGTGAAAAGCCTTTGGGTTCAATTATGCTAGAACCCGGCATAAACAGTCTGAAATGTACCGCGGTGCAGCACAAGATGAAAGTACCATATTTCATTGATGCGGACTTTGAAGGTTTGAATGTTCCAGTTAAACGCCCCCAAAGTTATAACAAATACAACTCAAGTTTCGGAACATATCCCGTGCGGGTTTTGCTACATTGTTGTCCGTTGTGACAGAGCAGTGGAGCCACCAATATTATATCGTGGCCAGAACTCAGTTCAGGTGTTTCTTAAATCGCTCGAGGTTACAGTGAAATGGATCAGCAAACAGCTCTATTCGCCCGAAGACATGATTATGACTCGCGATGATATTAATGAGTTACCCAAAAGAACTAATTGCTGGATTTGTGATGGTAATTTTGAGACTGAAAGGTCTAAAGTTCGCGATCACTGTCATATCACTGGCGCGTGCAGAGGAGCCGCACATAGCCACTTGATTATGTAAGTAGTAGCAACAGCGTCAAAAGCGCCATTAGGCGTCATCCCCAACAACATGGACAAATACATGACGTTTGGAATGGATCAGTTACAGTTCATTGATTCGCTACAGTTTTTGAATTCCAGCTTGAACAAGCTAGTTTGCCACCATGGGGTGGAAAGCTTCAAAATCACCAGTCGCTATGGTGCCACCGCTGACAAGTTAAATTTGATCCGCATTCGAATACAAAACCTCGGTGACGAACACGATATGTATCTGCGCGCGGATGTGTTGCTGCTTGCAGATGTCTTTGAAGCGTTTCGTGATACCGCAATTAGAACATACAAGCTTGACCCGCGCTCTATTTTACGTTACCGAGAAGGTCCTGGGATACATTATTGTTAATGATAAAAGTTGATGACAATAGTTGAGTTGCATTTGCTTACCGATCTTGATAATCATCTGTTTATCGAATTCGCGGTGGGATTTCAATGTTGAGTCATCGTCGCGCTCGTTCGAATAACCCGTGCGGGGACCGATATGACCCCGCTGTCCCAAACAGTTACATCATGTATCAATATCACAAAAATCTTTATGAATGGGCAATGATGCAGCACCCATTGGTTTTTTTGAGTAGATCGATCCCGCGCACGTGGACGTATAAAAACATGTACACGATCCTGACAGCAAAAGCGACCACCACGGATACTTCTTTGAAGTTGACTTGGAATATCCAAACGAGCTTCAGTACACTGATAACAACTGCCCACTGGCACCGGAAGCACTGTCAGGGCCCCGCGAATGGCTGTCCCCGTAACAGTGTATGATTGTGGACAAATCTGGACGCAAGTTTACCGAATGCACCAAACTTGTTCTAAGTCTTCGGCGGAAAACCAACTATGTAGTTCACGTGCGAAGCCTGCACTTGTAACACTTGGATGGCTCCTTAAATCTAGATGAATACGGATCTGCGCACCAAGGCCGCTAACGAGTTTGAGAAAGAATTCTTTATGCTAATGAACAATTCTGTAAACGGAAAAACGATGGAAAATCTGCAAAAGCGAATCCGCGTTGACCTTGTCCGTGATAGCGAACAAGATAAGACAAGCTTCGAAGGCTCATAGCGGACCCGGCAATGGTGGACTTATTGCCGCACATATTAAAAAACGAACCTTAAGCTGACAAAACCTATCTACGTTGGAGCGTCCGTGCTTGATCTTTCAAAGCTGCTCATGTATGGGTTCTACTATGAAAAAATAAAACCGTTTTACCAGGATCGTATCAAGATGTTTTATGCAGATACCGACTCGCTGCTGATGCATATAATCACCGACATTGTGTACGCAGACATGACATCTGACATACTTGTAAACGAATTTGACAACAGAGATGATCCGAAAGCACACCCGTTGTTTAGCAACAACAACACAAAAGTCGTCGGAAAATTCAAAGACGAGTGCGCGGGTGATCCTATCAACGAATACGTGGGACTGTGCCCCGAATTGTACTCGATTGTGGTCGGGACCGAAAACAAAAAGAGAGCGAAAGAAGTTCCCAAGGTTATTGTTAAAAACGATCTCACACGAGATTTATAAGGAATGTCTTGGCGAGAGACGCGAATTCGCACACAGGCCAACATAAACAGGAGTAAAGAACATCACATGACTGTATACAAATGCACCAAGGTGAGTTTGTTGCCGCTGGACACCAACCGATGGATATTTCCCGATGGAATTACCACTGCGCGTTTTGAATCAACATACAACTGACGTTGATGCAATGCCCAAGCGTAAAATAGATCTTGGTGGCAATACTGTATTTGCGGGAATGACTTGCAATTCCTCTCGCACGTACGCTCTATTAGGAGACTTTGCCGATTGCTCATCCACAGACGCCAAATGATAACGTGTTGGTTGCCTTGGAAAGCCAATCTGGGTCGATATAGCAAATACATCGTCGGACCATACCGGATCAGTAGCACGACGTTGCCCACCTTCTAACTCCCCAGGTGCATACAGATACTAAACAAAATTGTTCCAAAGTGATTCTAACGGTGGTGAATGTGAAATTATTTTCATGATGACAATTTTTTGTCGAATCGCATCAGCGTGTTTTAATCCAATCACGCGATTTATTTCGTTATTTAATGATTGTATGACTAATGGTAGTCGTGTTAGCTACTCGCGAGATCGAGCACTTTGAGACCGAAACCTCATTAACAATTCTTGTGCGTACTGATGTTCAAATAATCGTTCCACAAGTGTACGGTTAAATAGTTCCAAAATAGCTTGGTCATGATGTATATTAACATGTCCAATACGAATCCGCACATAGTGCTTTGTCAGCAATGCAGCAACAGATCCGATCAATTCTTTACCTGGATCGACCTGTAATAACGGTGGCCATGTTAGTGGTCCGCGTGTGTAAATACTTTTAAGCACATCTACGTCACAAGACGAATCTTAAGACGTCAGCGGTTCCGCTTCCTTGTATCTGCTAGAGATATCTACAACGGTTAATGCGTATTTATATGTACGCTCACGTACCCGATCATGTTTGGAGAAATAAAAAATCAGTCTGGTGAACTTCGTTTGATGTTTGGTCATCAAATCAACCACGGGAAACCTTTCTTGGTGCGGGCAGGTAAATTTGCCACACCGCTTATTTAGCTAACCATTCTCGAGCAACCCCATGAGTGACCCCTGCCGCGCTCGCTAACTTTCAACAGCATGTTCACCTTTCCAATGTTTGAACTTCAGTTGGATTTGCAGTACGTGTTTTTGTGCGGCATCGGACACAATATGAAGTCATGATTGTATTATATAACAATTATTTTGACATTCAACATGGCTTCGCGAAAAAGAAAACACGAAGATGCTTTTGGAAAAATGAAAGATTTGAAAAGCTCCGTCATTGACTTTTCGGCGAAGGCAGCACCAAAAGTGTCCAAACACAGTAACATGTTTCAAAACTCGGTTCGTGCGTTACTCATTAGTCGTGCCGTTTCAGGGAAAACCCCACTGTTGTTGAATATGATTTTGCGATGGTTGACGTGTGATCGGTTGTACGTGATTACACCGTCGGCTGACGATCAACCGTGTTATGACGTACTCAAAGATTTGTCGGAAGCGCTTCAAGCATCGTCGTTGGGTGGCAAAGCCACCACTTCCATGGTTGATTTATTTTCCACAATCGACAAAGCACCGACGATTGATGATCTTGACTGGTGGACCTGGAAAATATTGAGCAGGGTTTAGATACAGCTATTTAAGAACCATACCAAATATATCAAATGTTGAAACCGAGAAGCTCCGCCAAAGAAGGCTCCATTTTCCGCCAGTGATACTATAGCAGAGTAGGGGAAGCGACGAAGTCAAGCTGCTCACGAACAGCAGGAACTGATTCGTAATGTTATAGCCGACCGCAAGCGTGTCAAAGATAAGCTACAGTCGCGACAAACTGCACAGGAGGACGTCACAGCGGACTTCGAACAAACATTTGTACCTTTGATTAAACCAGAAAAAGCAATTGTGACCAACTGCGGAACAAACAAAGAAAAGGCTGCACGAGCTGTAGGTATTTTTCAAAATAATTTCAAAGGTGCCATAAACCAATCTATAAAAACGGAGCCGAAACAAGCGGATGTGCCTACCAAGGAAGAAGAGTTTCTCTTCCCATCGGAGGATGTACCACCCGTATACGAACCGCAAGCGCCTGCACCCCCCAAGCGCTGCTGCATCCGATATAACACAAATTGCTAAAAATCCACTTTTCGCTTGTTAATGCATGAACTTGTTGAAGACATCGATGGTTTATACGACCAACTCGATAATGAGTTCCACGGTAATTCTCCGCAAAATCAGTGCTGCGTTGCAGCGTGTTGTTGTAAATACAACCCCGAGCGTTACCTCGATGATTACGATCTCGTCAAAAAACCGGAATTCGATGTGACTTTTTCAACACCATTTGGTGGTTTTGCTACAAATAACTCATTTGTGTTTTCGGCAAATAGTGGTGCCACCTGGAATAATATTGAACTTTCCCCGGGTGCGTACGACATGGAGTCGATCAATGAAGAGATTCGACGGAGAATCACATTGGTGATTGACAAAGACTCTAAATTTCCATACGTGAACACGAGTCCACACTTAACTCTGTTATCTCGATTGAATCTGCATCGTAGGCGGTCGATATCGCACGTTCATCAATAAGAACAATTCTCTGTTGGTCCAAATATATTTCCGATGACAAATGAATCTTACGCGCGGGATACCATATCGCGCCTGACATTGCTAATATTACTCAACGATTCAAATTAATTTAACCTGTTACGCCATCAGTGGCAGTTATGAAAGCGGAGCTGGGACAAGGTTACATAGTGTTTGGGTTTGCCTCAAATGTGCAAGCGGGTGATTTGATACCAATTATTCCCGCGGCACCGGTATATCGTCCATGTTATAATCCTCGTTTTACCCTTGTGAACGAGGCTGACACACTTTGAACCTAAGCGGTGAGACCTTCACAATAGAACTGTACATCAACGATCGACCTGATATTTATATATATTGACATTCGTATGTGGACGTGTGATACCAGTGCCTGTTGTAAACGCGAGTAAACCCGCTTACGCAACATATGGTCTTGGTCTTGGTGATGTTGTCTGGGGATTGTTCGCAGGCGCTCCAAAGGTGTTCGCGGCCCTGACCTCGCGCGATGCACCAATTCCTAAACAAGTTGCAATGCGAGTCGTTGATAGCATCAAAAACGTTGCTGCGGATCGGTTAAAACGTCTAAGATTGCAGGCGTTTCATCGCTTCGAGATTGACTACGACGATTAGTGACTCGAGCACCGCGGGTAGACCCAAACCAATTACCTTTCCATCGACAGAAACAATGCCAGCCCACATCGGTAAAATCACAAATGAAGCTGCTCAACAACGTATCGCTGAATCAGCGATTGCAAATCTGGCAATCTGGAGTGGATTACGGTTATGGACGGAACCTGGGTGCGAGTGGCAAAGCCACCAACGCCGTCTCACAAAAAGGTATTAGACAAGACAATTAATGTATAAGTAAACAATGGCACGATTCAAAGATAATTCCGATCCCGCGTTTGACATGCCTGTGTTGGTGGGTCGAAGTAAAAAAGATTTTCCTTATTATTCGTACCAGGCTAGACTCCCTAATTAACAACAAAAAAAAAATAGAATTGCAAGTGCAAATGCAAAAGACATGTGGAATATTTCTTGCAGCAATTCCAGCGTTGTTAGCGGCTGCGGCTCCTGCGGTTGCAAAAGCAACTGCGCTAGGGGCTGCATCCGGAATGGCTCTGAAAAAGGCTGTTGGTGGGAAAGTCTATGTAAAACAAAAAAGGAAAAGGTCCTAGATTACCCGAAACAACTCGCAGAAAACACTCAGGCAGAGGTCTTCAGCTACTCGGCACAACTCGCAGAAGGCCTCGCCACTAACCAATCTTGATTTTCTCGCGATGGTAAAATTAGTAAAGCAAATCTTTGGTGTTTGTATGCTCGATGAACTTGCGTCGATGATTCCACACACGAGGGAAACCGGCATTGTTAACCTGGATTCGTGAACAGGACATGGACGTCATTGGGTTGCATACTTGGTAACACTTCGACATATTTTATATTTCGATTCGTACGGGCTTGCACCACCACATGAAGTTGTTGATTATTTAACCCTCTTCGTTGGACAACAGCCACTGTTTTATTCAATGCTGCCGTTGCAAACTCGGCTAGGCGGGCCAATATGCCGTCATCTTGTTGTTGAAGCGTTGCATGCACTCGCGAGAAGCAAAGCTTCCTCAAGCACGACCCAGGAAGTACTTGTTGATTTTACATTAAAGTACACTTCATAGATACAAATGCATATTAACATTTACGGACCCTCAACCGCCCGACGATGCGGCGCCGATGCTGATTTCAGAGCAGGTGTGACACTAATGTGGATTTCACTAAGTGTACCAGCCGGGTTATTGCTGACGTTGACACGGGCGTGCTTGTGATTTTCCAAGATCAAACTGGAAAACTTAAAACGTCTAACGCGGACATCAGCGATGTCGTTTTCAGGCTGAGAGACACTGTCGCGCAAAACCAGGCCGTGATCAGTGAAATGGGGGGGGGGGATCAAAGATTCTGGTACGTCTATTGCGTTTATCAAAGACTATGTTAATACTGGTAATGGTGGGATGAAACAATACGTGCTAGAAAAGATCGCAGATTTCCTTTTGCCACCACCAGCAGTAACCTCATGGGACGTAATTGGTGAAATATTACCCACAGAAGCAGAGGAAAAACATGACCCCATAACTTTAGCAAATGGTCAACTTGTTTTCGCTTCTTTTAATAATAGCGTTGATAGATCTAAACATCAAATCTTAAAAGTGCGCGAGTCTGGAGCATATTTGCTAATCATAACCGGAAATAGTGGCGGGTGGGGTCAGATAGCGATGTTGAAAATTGATCAGCAGTATCATGGTGTGCAACAGATATCACGTATCGGCAAAACCAGCATTGGTATTAATAATGAATTGTTCACATTTACAACATTAGTATCATTAGTCGCCGAAATGAAATTCAGTTCGAAGTAATCAACATCTATCCGGGCGGGCACTTAAACGTTTTTGGTGTTTGTGTTTTAGATTAGATTTATCATTACATATAGGTAATGGATTCTGTTTGAAAATGGTGTTACCAGACCGTGATATACACGTAAAGTATAATCATGCTAAGGGTCAATGTAATTCAACCGTTGGGACCACCCTGGTGTGGAAATGCCAACTTGAGGTCAGCTTGGCGCTATAGCATTAGCAAGTGAAAATACCCGATCGTTGACTGCACCACCAGGTGTAAAAACATCCAGAGATTGTTTCTATAACGATGAAGTAATATTCAGCAGTGAATCCACACCGGTTAAATTCAACAATGTTATTTAATAATAGTCTTCAGTATGCAGTGTCATGACTCACATAAATATTAAGATACAAGATTTTAAAAAATTCAATGACTTTCAAAAATATCATATTAAATGAGAACGAATGTCAGATTTAATTTTTCATATGATGAAAATCTCATATATCAATTTTTAATTTCTGATTTCATGTTAGTTTCAAGAAAGCAATATAATTTAGTGAAAATGACTGAAGAAAATTTGAAAAAAGTTAAATCGGTAGATAAAATTTCATAAAGACAATGTCTTGTAGTATGGATTAAGTAAATGAATGAATGAATTAAGTAATTTATAATTAAACACAAGCATAACTTTACCAACCCGTCATGCATATTTGATGCATACTATAAAGATCTACGTGAACGTGTGTTCTTAGAATAAAGTCCTAAATGATACCAGAATGTAGTGTTTTCATCTAAGAAAGTGGCTCTTTTGTTAATCAACTAATTGTCACAGATTGAAAACAGTCCATACCATACATTCCCCTACCATACAATGGCAAAAAGACTTTATATCTGGCTATATACAGGAAGTAAGACAGAGCCGTATAGAGCCCGTATAAGGCCCTGTTCAAGGTATCACTACACTAATAGAGCCAATAAGCTGTTATTTGAACCCTATTGTGGTCCCTAAGAAAACTGTTAATATGTTTCTGTGATTGTCCTGGAGATTTGCTAACCAGTGAAGACTGTCACTTGTATTCAACAGAAAGCAGTCATTAAAGTCTAAACAGAAAATAAAATGTTTATTGAGTTGAGCTTGATGGCCTTTGTTTAGGAGGAAAAAGCAAACTGATGAGATTCGGCTGATTCCGGAAAGGTCACTTGCACTCAAATTGCCAGTGATTTCATTATAAAACAACTATTTCCAGAAAAAGCAACATAACCTATGCTGACATTGTTTTAAAATCAGTAATATAGTCTTGGTGCATCTGAGCTTGTAACTAATGCATAGAATTTCATCACAAATGTAGAAGACTGATGGGAATATTAGGGAATTGCATTAGTATCGTTATACTTTGAATAACCTACAATGAGCAACCCATGGTGAATCCATTGTTTTAATAATTAAAGCATCTTATATGGAATGCAGCGAAATAAAACATTTTTTTTTCTAAAGCTGGGAAGCGTCATAGTTAGAGAAGATTTTTTTCTTACATAATATGCACTTGCTATGCACAATCATTTGTTACATGGATGTATAGCTTTCATTTTATGTGAAATCTCATTTCGATGCAAATAACACTTGATTTCATTGTTGTCGTTTTAATCTGTTTAATGTATCTTATGGCTACTGCTACTGTGTGATTAGGACACATGCGTGTGGTTCGGTTCTTCCAACTGGATTGGACTACAGCAATTCTTCAGACCCTTGCACCATAACTGCAAGAATGCTTAGTCTGTGTTTGCAAAAATTTTGAAAAAGCAACATAACCTATGCTGACATTGTTTTAAAATCAGTAATATAGTCTTGGTGCATCTGAGCTTGTAACTAATGCATAGAATTTCATCACAAATGTAGAAGACTGATGGGAATATTAGGGAATTGCATTAGTATCGTTATACTTTGAATAACCTACAATGAGCAACCCATGGTGAATCCATTGTTTTAATAATTAAAGCATCTTATATGGAATGCAGCGAAATAAAACATTTTCTTTTCTAAAGCTGGGAAGCGTCATAGTTAGAGAAGATTTTTTTCTTACATAATATGCACTTGCTATGCACAATCATTTGTTGCATGGATGTATAGCTTTCATTTTATGTGCAATCTCATTTCGATGCAAATAACACTTGATTTCATTGTTGTCGTTTTAATCTGTTCAATGTATCTTATGGCTACTGTTACTGTGTGATTAGGACACATGCGTGTGGTTCGGTTCTTCCAACTGGATTGGACTACAGCAATTCTTCAGACCCTTGCACCATAACTGGAAGAATGCTTAGTCTGTGTTTGCAAAAATTTTGAACTCAGATATTTCTTGACTTTTTATATAAAAATAGTTGTATTTATCCGTTGAAGATGACACGGAAAGCTATGATAAGGCATACTTTGTGGCTCCTGGCCTGGCTAATTGATAGTAATATAGCAAGTTTTTGGATCTTAAGGCATCATATTCCACATTTCGCCATTCGCAACAGTTCAAATATATTCCGACCCTTGGAAATCAACATACAAATGAGTTACGACACCCTGTTTGATTCCCAAATGTTCAAGCCAATGCTAAAATAAGTAATATATATATGCAGTTTTATAATCCAGACATAGCTACTGCTTCTCTAAACTTCGCATATATGACATTGAGGTGCACACAGGTGCTACACTTTCCACACCAACATCTACTGAGAAGTCAGAGGAACCATTTCAAATTGGGGGGTGCATCTTAGTTCCAAAAACAACAACATGGGTATAGATTTTCGCCAAAAGTTGAGGCATTTGTTTCTATTTTAAAGTTTAAATCATATACCAAATTTGAATAGCATTGATCTTGATAAATGAGATAATGATTAATTTGCAAAACTATTCTACCTAGCTGAGATATATCAAGGAAGATTCGATTTTTTATGAGTATGGATAAGTATGTGAAATGAGTCCTTTGTCTTTGGATATACTATTTGTCAGCTCTGTCATAACACCACACTTTCCTTAGACCGCTATCTTGTGAAATAAATTGTATTCTGGAGGAAATGACACTTGAGCAAAGGAAACCAAAATATTGCATTTATACTTCAGTCTTGAAACAGATACAGAAAAAGCGACTTTGTTAAATAGGTGCAACTTTTGTCATGTCTTACAAGCTCCGTATAAAGCTTGCTTTGTGGTAGTATAACACGAATTACACAACTTAAACAACTATTCAAGCAGGTAGTGACATGAAATAATGATGTTGGTAGTGTAACATTAAGAAAAATGGCATTATATAAGTGGGTTTTAATTATTAGTAATGTTAAAGTATATAACAGATTTAACTAGCTGATGTCTTGCTTTAATGTCAGCTGTTTACTGTTTATGTTCTGCTATGTTTTGCGTACCTGCGTACAAATAACGGTTCCACTTAGGACGGATAGAAATTAATTGATATTTCCATAATAGCAATCTACTAATTTCAAGGACAGCAATGATTATTAATGAAACAACAAAACCCAACCACAATTGATTCATCTATGGTTAATGTTTCTTTTTCTCTTTTTGGCACGTAGTAATATATCAAATAAGACGCCATTTAGTAACATTTCAATCGATGAGAACGGATGACCAAATTAAGATGAATTCGGCTGAAAAAAAACAAGATGTCAAAACGTAAGAAGCGTTACAACGTGTATACAACATCTAGTGAATACTTTATGTGTATTTTAGTCAGTCTCGGTGTCACTATAAAGAATGAGTCTCAATTTCCTAGGCAATGATGCAACTCTTGTATCTGAAGTGGAAAATACAGCAAATTATCAAATTTATTTCTCTTGGAAAATCCACTAAAATAAAGTAGCATTATTCAAGTCTTGAAACAACACTGACAAACCAAATGTCTGAGCTCTAGAATTAAAGGTTAAGTCCTTTTGGGGAATGTGAGATCATTCCTATATCTTACAATAAGAAATAAGCTTTGAACTTTTGAATCTTCTCAAATGTTATCAGTTAATACAAAACAAAAAGAAATACTGTCTAATTAAGATATCTCATTCGAATAAGCAACGACTTATAATCAATTCATTTAAAATTCAAAATATGTCACTCGGAACACCTTCGGCCTTTTCCGTCACATTCTGGAAGCAATCTATGGTTTGTCAGTCATCAAAAAGGATGAAGATATTCCAATTATTGTTGTTCTGAAAGTTTGTGGCTGCCGATCAATATTTTAGAAAAATCTTAAAATCTGGACCAAAGGCCACGTTCAGACTACGTGGCATTACAAACGGAGAGAGAGAGAGAGAGAGAGAGAGAGAGAGAGAGAGAGAGAGAGAGAGAGAGAGAGAGAGAGAGAGAGAGAGAGATAGTTTACTATGACGCCTCTATGTTTTTTATATAGTTTATTTCGTGTTCGTTCTGCACATCACACGCAATGAAGGTATGATAAAAGTATTTATTCAATGCCAAAGGCGAATTCGGATGTTTTGCTGATGGCAGTTGGAATAAGATGTGGAAGAAAAACAATTACACAGGCAGATACACCACACAGATGTTGTAAAAACAAAACTCCTGAGTTTTATCTGCAGTTATGGAATTATCCGAATTTGAAAGAAATCACCATATAAATTGGTAGAAATAGGGGACAAATACAGGTATCTATCAGTAGTATTGGTGATACAGAAATATCAGTAGTTAGACAAAGGGAATTTAACATGACGCCGCCATTTTAAAAGATGTCACTACCGGGACTAGGGGAATTTATTGTTGAAAACCTCAATAGGTTTAACATTGTGAATTTGTATTGGGACAAGGGGAATTTAACATTATGGACCACTCTGTGCACAAATGGCACTCCGGGCAGAAAGTGAATAAAACGTTACGCCGCCATTTTGAAAAAAGAGCACAGTGGGCACAAGGGAATTTAATGTTTAAAACTTCAATAGAATCGGCATTATGGGAAATGTCCAACCAATGTTCACTTTAATGTATCCATGTACATGAAAGTTTTGCTATAAGGGAGTGTGTGCACAACAGCAACAAAAGAGAGTGGGAATGCTGATTTGGGACAAATATAAGTGTCCTCTGTCCACAAGTGACATATGTACGTTACATACAGGCACATTGGAATGATTTTGGGAATTTTAATGTGGAATCCATGGAGGCGACATATATGCTCAGGTATCTTTAAAGGCTGGTTTCGCTGTATGTTTTCTCAAGTAAAATTACAGATGTCTGTTCCGACTTAGCCTTGTATTGCTAATTTTACATCTGAATGTTTTTTCTCTCATATATGTCGTCATGTGGACCTTCAACTTAAAACACGCACTATGCATTTGGTTAAAACCTTCACATTTGAATGGTGTGTTTCCAGTATGTACCCTCATGGGCTTCTTCAAATCACCACTCCAACTAAACATATTATCACAAATATTCCGTTTTAATGTATTTTTTCTCCAGTGTGTACATTTTATATGCGATTGTAAAATCAACGACAAATATTTAATATTGTACATTCAGTTTATGAAAATAAAAAATACAGAATGAGATTCGATGGTACCGTGTCTGAAGAATTTGTATGCGTAACTGGTGTGCGTCAAGGCGTGTGCTTGTCGCCATTTTTATTTTACACGTTTGTTAATGACAGTGAAGAAGAGTTCAACTGTTCAAGGTACTGAAATAGGTACGCAACACTTATTTATGATTTTATAACACAAATGATCTACTTATATTTTCTGAGTCAAGACATTGTGTAAAAAGAGCTTAAATGCAAGAGAGAGAGAGAGAGAGAGAGAGAGAGAGAGAGAGAGAGAGAGAGAGAGAGAAAAGGATAAGCTGAAGAACAATTAAATAAATCTAAATATGAAAATATCAGTTTCAGTCACATACATACGTATGTCCCAAATGGGAGAAGAAAGTATTTCCAAAAGTTATATCAGCACTGAGGCGATCAACGTCTATCGCCACTAATACATTTCATTATCCAATTATGAATATATACATATATACATACATATATATATATATATATATATATATATATATATATATATATATATATATATATAATTTGTATATATATCTTTCAAATTATGTAGCAAATAACACTCTCTCCAAATACACCTGGTGAAACATTGTTTCGTTCTCCTTCCCAAATCGCATATCTGATTTGGGACTGGATCAGTAAATACAGATTCTTTCTGTTATTTAGAAAAAAAAAGATTTCGAAAATTCTGATCAGCTTGCAACGTGTATTTCCTGTATTGCAAGTTTAGAAAACAGATTGAAGTTATATTCATATCTTAAAGAAGATTAACAAGAAAGGAATCGAACAGGAGAGACTGAAGGTCTATTGACCTTCTCTTCTTTCGAAAACCGAGAATGAAAATGTTGGTACACGACCCATCATCAACCTTGACAGTTTTGATAACATTACGTCAAAATTGTCTTTCATAGAATTCTCGAGCATTGTATCCAATATTTAGCTTCTCGTCACTCAAGCCACAGTTTCTCTGTCATTTACATTTGGTAAGATTTCAAGTGTAGAATGAGGATTCTTGTCAATGAATAGTCTCGCGCTCTTCATTTTCAGACATTGCTAGATCATTAAAACGCATTGCATTGGCTTCTTCCGCACGCTATATATGTAGCATGTAAGCGTCAAACTGATTAGATTGTACTAATAATAAAAAACATTACTGGCACGGACACTGAAGAAGGAAATTTCGCATGATATAAATTGTTGTGGTGAAAACGAAAGACTAGAGTTTTTAAACAATGACGAGAGGGAGGCGAGATATTGCTGATACCGAAATAAATGTCCAGAGGTTGAAATTATGCAGCACGTTAACAATCGGTAATTACACGTCCATGGACAGAAGAAACATGCGAAGTTTGACAGCATACGCTTGATATTACGAGGGGACAAGACTTCAATTTCGATAGCATTAAGACATTTATATAGATTCGAAGTGGATCTTTATGGAAGGCCTTCTGGACCGCTCATTGAGAATAAGATTACTGAGCACAAACTTGTGTTCACCGGTATGTATCTATTAGCATTTATCCCAGCACATACTCTTTCCTGGTGCGCATAAGGTTGATAGCAGTAGCTAATAAAACCCTGCTTAGGAGTCCCATTAGTAGTCTTAGTAGTATTAGTAGTGACGGGTAGTAAAGAATCATCAGCATAAACAGAGTACCATGTGCGAGAAGGGTTGATATCCCATTGCAGTATTCAACTGCAAATGTAATTTAACGTTATCGCCAGTGAAATTAGTTTAGCAGTCGTGAACATTGTTTGACAAACAATATTAACCTAGTGATGTCTAGCAGCATACTGTATTAAATCCATCTGGAAATGTTCTGTTGGATATATAATTATTATTATTAGTAGTAGTATCATCATCACGATCATCATTATTATTATTACAGTAAAGTGGCATATTTTGTATGCACCGCGATATCTGCGGAGCAGCATATAGTGTTTACTCATGTCTGTGTTTCCCACACGTTCCCCTCACAACGCGTTCTGTCTCGTCCTGTCTGATTGTGTCAGTCACAAATTTTATTTTTGTTTAATAGCTTTGGAAGGACCTTATGGATTAAAATAAAAACATGTGTCAATGTTTACATTAAAAAGATCCTTGGACAATTCCATTTTTGGGCCCCTGATTACCTTAGAAGTTTTTATTTTAATTAGTTTCCGCTCAGTTATTTCATGCATTTAAAACTAATGTTTCATAAGTCTTTACATTAAGAAGACCTAGTTCGATTTTCAGTTTTCGTACACATTGTACGGGGACGACCCAAGTCATGTTAGAACTTTACCCTTCAGTTTGGTTCCAATTCTTTGAATTTTGAGGGATTTGATGGATTGAAATAAAATTAGTTGGAGGATTTACATTGAGAAGATCTAAGTAAAGATCAATTGTCACCGCTTTTTGAATAAAGTCTTAGGGAAAAGACCTCTTTTTGACTTAAAACTTTGCATTTCAATTTTATTTCGGTTTAATAACTTTTGATGAAGTGAATAGATTGAAATCCAATTTTGTTTGAATCATTAAATTAAGAAACAAGTGAAGCTAGAACTCTGCCTTCCAGTTTAGTTGCCACTCATTTACTTTTGAAGGACTTAATGGATCGAAATAAATTAGCTTGAGACTTTACACTAAGAAGTCCTAGGTCATGATTGGTTTGCATAGCAATCGTATAAACTCTTACGGATTTGTAGCCTCTGTTTGACTTAAAACTTTACCCGTCTGATTCATTCCGCTCAATAACTTTTCATGGAGTAAAAAGACCAAAACCAACTTTGGTTTGAGGCATTACAGTAAAAAGAACGAAGTCAAGTCCGAACGTTGCCCTTCAGTTTAGTACCCATCATTTACGTCTGAGGGACCTAATGGACTGAAACAAAATTGATTTTAGGTTTTACATGAGGAATACCTAGCTCAAGATGTATTTTCCCTGTTTTCGTATACAATTGTTGGAAGGTATGGCCTCTTTTTGCCTTGCAACATTTCCCTTCAATTTCTTTTCAAAAACTTTTGATGGAGCTAATGGATGAACGACAAATTTGGTTTAAGGCATTACATTAGGAAGACCCAAGTCAAGTTATATTTTCGCCATATTCTGGCAAATGCTTTACGGAGTTATGGCATCTGTTTGACTGAGACATTTTTCGCTCAAAAACTTTTGAAGTACTTCATAGATTGAAAACAAATATTTTTGTGACACTTTATATTAAGAAATCATAGGCCAAGTTTGAATTTTACTCTTTTCTGGAAAACAATGTATGAATAAGAACTTTCCCCTACACTTCGTCTGATTCTCAACACAATTACAATGTTTGAGGGTGTTGACGTCCACAATTTATAAAATATTAGACTATTTTTGTGTTAAAGAGCTATTTCGTTGCTGATGACAGACTGTAATCAAATCCTGGTGTTTTGTCCAAATCAGTATTGAACTCCTAGCTTTTTAGCCTACAAGTCTATTAGCTCCCAAGGATTGCTACTGATCACATTTTAATAAGATTAGTTCATGCTTCAAGTCGTAATATAATAATAGGTCCAAAATAACCAGGGGGATTTAATAAATATGTTTATTCTCAGATCTTTCTTCCTTGATTCTACGTCTGCGTATTTATTATATTATCTATAATTAAAACATGTTATTTTGTTATCCAATAAGATCTTAACAATTATTGAGGTAAATTGAAAATGGTTTCTGATTTGTTCTAATATAAACAATGTTTTTGTTTGCTAGAACGGAACAAATCTCAAGCTTCGAAGTGGCTGCCAGGGTTAGTTTGATGGTTGCTGATGTTGACGTTATTGTCGTTATTGTTTCAGAAACTGATACGTCTGTTTATAACTGTTGTTTTGCTGTTGGTACTGTTACTGCTGCTGCTTCAGCCCTTGTCTCAGTGAATTAGAGCATAATAATATTAATACTATAATGGATATGTAAAGCATATTTTCCTCTTCATATCATCTGACAATTTCAAAATGGTGCTGAATATTGATGACTTTGTTTTGCTTTTAATGGAGAAAAGTAATTTAGTTTTTCTGCAGTGAACTAATAAATGACGGGAATATGCTGCTTGTATGAAAATACTGGTGAAGACGAAACAGAAATGAGCATTGCAAACAAGTGAAGGAGAAATGTGTTTGCCCTGAGCAATTGCGACGAAGAGACGATGTACCGTTTCATGAAACGACATTAAATACTCCATCCTATCTGTTTTAGGATAACACACACACACACACACACACACACACACACACACACACACACACATACATATATATATATATATATATATATATATATATATATATATATATATATATATATATATATATATATATATATATATATACACATTTGTTTGTTTAGTAGATACAAGGAAATATTTCACCAGTGAAGTGAAAACATTATATTGTCTCCATTGCCGAATCCACAAGTGACAACACAAAATGTTGTCACTTCACGAGTGAAATATTTAATTGTATCTACTAAAAAAAAGTACATTTTCTTTTTCTATTCTTAGGCAAAAATCCGTTGATTTGCATGGAATTAATTTCTCCAATTTTGCCAATGTGAATAGCGGCTAAATAACAACATCGATAAAAAGAAGTTCAAAAGGTTTACAATAACCTTTAGAAAATTTGGCCCATACTTTGTACTTCAAATCGTGTACTTTGTCAAATTAATGACTGTTTTCATCCAAAACTAACGAGATTTCTATTTTTGTTAACACATTTCCTGCGCCTGCGCGGATTGATATAGTGAATATTGTTGGGATTGGGGGTACTGTAGAAACATCAGAGAGCGCAGGATCTGACAGACAGAAAATATGAATACATATATAAATACAAGTTTGAATAACATAATCAGGGTAGATATATATCCTAACTGGAAAAAGAAGTTGTTTCGAAAGTGACATCACCTAGTCACATTCTCCCACCGATCCATTTCAATATCTCATATCTGTCTATCAATATATATATATATATATATATATATATATATATATATATATATATATATATATATATATATATATATATATATACATGGAATTAGGTCAAAACATTGTGATAGACACAATAACCCACTCGTTTATTATTATTTTTGTGGCACAATTTTTTTTATTATATCTCTTGCTGTAAATTCTCCCTAATGATTTTAACATGTAGACATCTAGAATTTATCTTAGATTTTGTGTTTAGTGTCTGTTTTGTATATGTAAGCTGTTTATTTCCCTGACGAAGAACTTGTTTACCTCGAAATGTTGGGAAACATAATTAACTGTAGCTTATGCCATGCACGAAACTGAACAAGTATCATGGAGACAGCTATGAAAACAGTTGAAAATATAATGAATGAGCTTGTAGTACATGAGACACCGTTAAGAACGAATACAATAATGTACATTACGCCTGCACGCACATGAATTGGTTCGATACACATTAAATCATTTCATCAGAACTACAGTACGAGATTATTATAATAACCACGTTCGTACATGAATCTGTGTCCGACAAGAATAATCTCCCTGAATTATAAAAACTCGAACATTACTCACCCTTTAATGCATGCAACGTACAATTGAATTTAATTTGTCTGTTCAGTTATAAAACAAATGACTATCTTGAAACAAACTATAGTATATATGTAGCAGGGCGTTATGTAACATAGGTCTGACTCTCTGTAAAATTTAGAATAAATTCTGAAACATCAAATATATAAAACAGTTATATTACATAAAACAGATAGCAAGAAAGAATGCAATCTTATATTTCACATACGTCTACAGCTGAAGATTGCTTCCGTAAAGTGGACAGCTTCCTGACAAAACTCGTTGTATTGTGATTACACAGCGATAATTTTGGGCCATAAGTACTCTGGTCGCAGTCAAATCTACGACCAGCTAACTCGGGGTAATTGGGTTTCTCACTGCATGCACTTTCCTCTTGCAGCAATGAGTACACCGAATTAAGTGGTTTAAAATACCTAAGGCTAAAAATAAACGCGGCAATGAAACTTGAGTACATTTTCGTTCATATATAATGCATAAACATTTCACTACACACAATTTCGTTGACAATAACCTAACTATCCATTCCACCATTCCATGAATGTTTTTACAGAGAAGAGAAGTCAAATTAAACTGCCAACATTTATTTGAATAAGGGTTTTGTCATCTTTGAAATAAATTGGAAAAGACAAGGGAAAATAAATATACAACTCATGATGTCTAATGTCATTCAATTCTACACCACACTCTGTGCTGATGCGTCACTTCACCATTCATAAGAATGAACTTAAAGAGAAGAAATATTGTAAATTCTTCTAAAAATATTCTTTCAATTTATAACTAAAGCAAATTCTGTTACAATACACCAAACTCTGCCGTTTACACATTATTGTTTAGTTAGCGAAATGTTTAGGGATGAAACCACATGTGGGCTGTTCCCAGTATCATCACTCCTCATAGCCAATCAGAATGAGTCACACCTGGACTGATGAATTTACATTTCCCAGACTACTACGCAGATGTACATGCTTCAAATCATTCTATATATGACAAAATGTCAGGCTAACAACTGCTTTGGAGAGCTTTTATCCTTTTTTTTCCTTTTTTTTTTACACGTTTCTTGTAATCCTCTCCTCTATGTGTGAACACAGAGAAATTTTTAGCATATAATAGTGTGTATTCATTTCAGGGTTGTGCAATTGTGCAATTTCTAAGGTCAGAGAAAGGCCTGTGTGTAGAAAAAGTGTAAGGATATTTAACTCTTGGCATTAGGGGATATAACGGAGTAATTAGGGGCTATAACGGAGTAATTAGGGGCTATAACGGAGAATTTGAACAAATAGTCCATAAAGTTCACATTATCGTTCAGCCACTATAGTGGCCAAAAGAAGACATCTCAACAGTGTTTTAATTACCGATCGTTGATGGACGAGGGACAGATGAGGCACTCAGAAATTGTCAGCAGCCGTTTAAGATTTGGTCAAGCAGAAGCTCAATGTTAAAAGTGTATAGCTCCTAAATAAGACATATTGCAATTAGAATAACTGTTAAATAATGAAGAATATGATTGACAGATGGTTTTTGAAAGTGTAGCCCTTTGAACATCATATTCGGTTGTACTTAGTATGAAAATAACTCATATATTAAATGTACAAGAAATACCATATAAATATATAAAAAAAATTTTAAAAGAAACCAAGAGTCGAATTTGGTGATATAGCTCTGTTCATGAGTGATGTTGTTACAAATGCAGGCAAGGAGCAAATTGATACATGCAACTACTTCGATGCAAGTATTATTTTGTGAAGAAACAAATTTAATTACTTTACAGAATACATTTGCGGTTTGGCTGTGGGTATTTGTAAACACGTATTTGTATGTATCATAGGTCTGATAAAATAAAAACAATGTAGTTTTATAAAATATCACTATAAACACAAAATGGTGTGCTCCTACTTTAGGGAGAGGGGGATGTATTATTTTTTTCTGACAACAAGCACAAAAGAAATGATGGATGTTTCGGTGATGTAAGACTAAAGGTGTTAAACCTATGTTCAAGTAACTATTCTATACTTAGGCATTGTGCATATCTGCTTCTGTCACTACTCTATAGAGAGGATAAAGGTTTCACCAATTTTCGGAAATTCACCCAGTTGGTTTTTGTAGATGTTTCTTCTGTGACCGATAATATGTGTTTCCCTTGTTTATTTTTTCAGGAGAATGAAGAATGAAACGGAAACTGAGAAGACACAGTGCAAAACTGATGTGAAACCAACCCAAGCACTTTCTAAATCTACCGATTCCTTTCTCAAGAGAATAGAACTACATAGAACGATTACACAAACGAGACAAGAACAAAGCACGAAAAAGTAATAACTTTACAGAATATATAAGATGTTTGTCTGTGGATAGTTGCAAACACTTATTTATATTTAAAGCTGTTTCCTAGTATTAGATCATAGATGATTGATTTATTGTTGATGTCAGACAAATGGCATCGTATCTATCTATTATATAAAATGTTACTGTAAACACAAGATGACGTAATCCAGCTTTAGGGTGGATGCATTATTTTATTCCAAGCAACAAATAAATAAGAAATGATTGAAGTATTGTTGAAGTAAGACAAAAGGCATCGTATCTATCTGTTTTAGTCACCACTCTATAGCGACGATAAAGTTTTCGGCAATTTTCTTAAACTCACCATGTTGGTTTTACAGATGTATCTCCTGTGACCGATAACATTGTTTCCTTTGTTTTTTTGGTTTTTTTTTCAGGAGCGTGAGTCATCAAAATGTCCTGCTGACTTTCCAGTTTGTCTTCAAAAGTCTTGTATGTACATATGCATGCGTTTAATGTGCTTGTTGCCTACTTTCTACTTGATAGCACTGTTTAATTGTTTTCAGGCTTCTGTATCGAATTAAAGGATGTTGGCTTAACACATCTGTACCTTTGTCAATAAATCCAATATCTACATTAATAGTCTTCGTTATTTTTGAATACTGATGTCATTCACTCTCAACCCACTCGGTCGTCAAATTAACTGCGCCATACACATATTGAGGATTTTAGAGAAACATGGTTTCAGTGAAAAATAAAACGTTCAATGTGTATACATCATCCATAACCCAACCCCCAAAAAGGGACAGCTTTATACAACATTCCATCATTTCTTTCAAATATATTTCTTGATCATAAATGAATAGCTCTGTGCATACACATGCTGAACTGATTTGTGTATTGACTAAAACCAAGAATAAAATGACAACATGCATTTCCTATTAACAGGATGCGGAAAGCTTACATTCATCAGCCTTATATTAGTATAATATAAATAGTCTCTAGCATTATGATATTGCGAAACAATTTCTCATTTTTCTCACTCTGAGGCATCCTTTTAAAGGTATAAAGTTGTTCTGAAAATGCCAGAATCTGATACTCTACTAATGAATTTCGAAGACAGCAAAATGCTTCGTAGCAAGCATCAAGCTATACAAAACTTTTCATCTTTCAGCGGCAGTTTATGTAATGGGTCTGCTATTGGCAAAGCTTGCGATAAAGTGGTGGTAATATGAAACTAACAGCGGCAATGTTTTAACTTCAGTTGGGTTTTATGACCTAGAATAATTAATTACGTTTTAAACGTTCTGAAAAGTTGACAATTAGTCAACTTGAGTGACTTCCGAGGCACTTAAATACCCGTTTCAAGACTGTAAGATGCTCTCCAAAATAAGGACGTCGTATAGATCTACCAAGCATGTTTTCCAGTTGAGTCATCTGCGCATCAGGCTGCAGTTTTATCAAACTTCTCAAATTTTCTTCATCAAACTGGGATTGTGGGATATCTTTATTGTGGTCCTGTTGGCACCAATGGATTTTTGACTGACGATTTCAGTAGTTAACAATGATCATAACAAAGTAACAATCGCTAGAATTCTAAAGAGAAGGGCCTTATTATCCTTCTAACGAAAGCTGGTGGATTTCCGTAAATGTGAACAATTCTTCAACTCATTTTTCAACAATAAACATGTTCATAGTTGTACAATTTTCAAAACAATGAGTTATTGTTCATCTTTTTTCTCCCATTCACGCCTATGAGGAAAATACCAACACTGTCATATGTATCAAAATAAGGTTTGAGGAGTAATTTGGAGAAGTTTGTTGAAACTGGACCATATTCATAAATCTATGATATACAGCAGTAGTATAGTGCAACGAAATAGGCCTCGATGGGACCCCTGGTACATAGGGTCAGATATGTATGGGGACAAACAGAAAATGGGGACAAACAGGAACTAAAATGTATGTGTTTTGTAACAGTGTAGCATTATGCGTCGGTCTGCACTCGAACAACCGTATTATGTCATGTTTAGTCTTTTCTTTACACTGTCTGCACCGTAAATGAAATCGTATTAAAATTGGTTTCACATGAGGAGTCTGGCTGTTTGTTCTATTTAGGCTGAAACTGTGAGTATTTCTCCACTGGAATTGTTAGCTTGAAACTTATTTCATAGGTTATTCACAGGAGGAGTATGTCTATGTTTGTGAGTTTGTCTGCCTTCTAAATGAAAGTCCGCATGATTTGCCTATGGCAAGACATGTTATAATAAAACTACACTTACTATTTAAAATGCCTTTTGGAATGACTATCATTCAGTCATTTATTCATCACACAGGGGAGGATGTCAAAGAAGAGGTATAAATAAAAGTACATTCACTATATCTTCCCCATAATCCTTATTAATAAAAAAGTTAAAATCTCTACCGCCATCTGTAATGTCCCGACTCTCCTCATCTCTCCTGTTTTAAACAAAACGACCATCCCATTCACTCAGGGTAGGATGTAAAAAAAGCAGTATATAATAGAATGAATTTAAATCCCTTACAAAATAATCTAACATCTCTATCTAACTTACCACCCTTTGATCCCTTATAAATAAATTAAAAATCTCTACAATTATATTTAATATTCCTAACCTTCTCACCTCGTCCTATTTTAAACAAAATTATCGCCCCATTCACACAAGGTAGGATTTTAAGAACATATATAAAATAGAATTTAAAACCCTTACCAATACCTTCCCTATAATGTCTATTATAAATAAAGTTAAAATTTCTACCTCTTCTATAATGTTCCTACCCTCTCCTACCCACTTGTAAAAAAACAAAAACACCATCCCCTTTACTATTCCCATAATCGCTACAACATCACTGGGAGAGTGTAAGAAGAAATAAAAGTAGGCCAACATTTTTCCTTTAGCGGCATTATATGACAAGGAGAAATTATCACTTGGCCGCTATTTTTGAAGGATTCTTGGGACAGGGGGAATTAACGTTAGACAACTGCCTATTTTATTTCATATCCAGCCGTAAATAGATTATTACTTATCAGACAATAAATAAAATACTTGCTGTTGTTGTTGTTATTATTATTATTATTATTATTATTATTATTATTATTTTCATGATGTGTGAGAGAGAGATGTTTACCCCCCCCCCCTTACCAACCTCATAATATTTACAGCCCTTGTAATATTATGATACATTTAGATAGGGGATGGGGGGGCGAGCATTACGCCGGAGAGAGAGAGAGAGAGAGAGAGAGAGAGAGAGAGAGAGAGAGAGAGAGAGAGAGAGAGAGAGAGAGGGGGGGGATATCATTTCGCTGCAGTGAGGGGGGTAATTAATCTGTGGTTTAAATCTAGATTCAAGAAATGAAGTCAAAGTATTTTTCCAACTAGCGAATTAGGAATCAAGCTAATATTTCGTGTACTGTAACATTTTTCTCTGTTAGGTTTTGAAAACTGAAAACATCGGTTAGAAAAAAAAATTGCCAAGCTAACGGCAGATTGTAAAATGTATCGGTTCGAATTTTGAAACTAAAGTCACAGAGCATTCTATTTAACTGAATTATTCTGACTACGGTAAATGTTAGAGAAGTATCTTAAAGTGGATTAAATAATATAGTCTAATGTCAACCATTCTCGCTCATATTAACATACTTTATGCTGAATTCGATACCGAAACACAAATAGATTCTATGTTGAGGTTAAAAACAAGACAAGAAAATCCATGTGTGTGTGTGTGTGTGTGTGTCAGAGAGAGAGAGAGAGAGAGAGAGAGAGAGAGAGAGAGAGAGATAGACCTAACACCATCAGAACAAAGTTCGTTCAACAATAAAACTTTCTCTAAGCGCTGTTGTCTGGATTAACAACGTGCGCATAAAGTTCTGTTAGACCATAGAAGTTCTGCAGATAATATGCAGGTAGAAGTTATTCGAGTAATGCTACGTTACATCCAAGGTATGATATGCTCTTCGAATAACATCATAAGTGAAATGAATAGATTAGACGACTACTTATCGGTGTATAATGCGAAGTTAGACCTGTTCGCAATTCTGTGGGCATTAAACACAAGCAAATCATTAACATTTCCAAGAAAATTCCACATTTGATAACCGATAATATAAAAGCTGGTGTGGTACCAATGAATTAAACTGTAAAATTACATCAGGTATATAATCGCACATCACGCTCAATATATGCAAACCAGTCTATTTGGATGTGTGCATCAGTGCATCTGTGTGTCCTTGCGCGCTCATTAAGCAAAGCTTAAAACGCAAAGCCTCACAGAGAAAGACATTTAGATTGATATTCATTTATGCATTTCTTAGAACAGAACCGTCTTTGTCTCCTCATTATGAGGTAGTATAAACTCATAATCTTTACTGTGCAGTACGCTAATTCATTTTTGCAACCGTACTTCATATTCAGTAGCATCTATCAAATAAGACTACCCATCGTACCGATGATTAGGGGTTGAGTTGATATGTGGTCTGATATAAATGTCACTGTCCATGATTGATAATGGTGAGTGATCTCCCTTGCGGAAGAGATGTCCATTAGGATGCTAAAGAATGCAAAAGAAATTTAAAAAATAGTTACAAACTACGACAAAAACAGGTTTATTTATATCCGCTAATACAGCAAATACACGATAATCACAGCTTTTGTTGAAGTCACCTCTCGACAGAGCTGAAAACAAAGTAATACGTCATAATAAAATTACTCGTCTCCAGTTGCATAAGGCCATTATATGATATAAAATTGTTTCTAAATATTGCCTGCAAAAAGCATTTAATTTAATATGCCGTTCTCATTCTACATGTACAACATTCTTATTATGTAATTCGAATGATAAAACGAATCCAAATAGCCGTGTCACATTGGTTGTATGTCAGTGAGGACGTAATGATAAAGTTTTAGATACAGCGCTTTTCTCTCGCAAGTTACAAGAATTCGTTTTGAGCACACACGAACCTAAATCCATAATAATATCAATTGACAATGGATAAGCTAAGAGCATTTGACGTACTGATGAATTCCGTATTTTTAACATAAACGAGTGGCTCTCTCTTGTTTACAATACCAGCAGATATGATAGGGTTATTTTCCTGGAAAGAGTTCTGAATATGGCGAACGTGCACTGCCCGGTGTTATTTTTAGGTCTGACGGAAGCGACCCAGTTCATTCTAATTGAGTTCGAAGAGCTATAGTTACCTTTTAGCCGCTGGTAACGTTGATGACTTTGATAGTGTTGTCTGACCCCTGGTTGAAGAGCATAGGGAACAGGATGAGAATCAAAAGAAGCGGCACTAAAACATAGAACAGATCCAAATAAAATCAATATATCAATAAATAACAATGTTTCTATGTCTGTCCAGCTTATATTTTTAGACAGAGGGAAACCGGTATCTCTGTGTGGAAACATAAGCTTAATTCGTGCAATATGTCATTTGATACAGTATATAACATATTGGACTGTAAGACAGATAGATAGATACAGAAATTAATTTTTAAAAAGCGGAAAGTTAGGTAAGCAGAAAGAAAGAAGGAAAGAGAGAAAAGGAAAGTAAGACTAAATGCCTGGATGGATGAAAAGGCAACTGCCATGTTCTGGACCGACGTACTACGGTATACGGGTTTCTCTTGTATCACCCCTGCAATGAAAATCTCAAGCAGCGATACTGTTCAAAAAGTATTTTCTCTTTCATTCTGTCTTTCTTTCTTTAATATGTGCATAGTTACTATTCTTATCGCTAAACTGATCAAAGCATAATTCAAATTTAACCTAATATCTGATACGGAATATTGTTACTAATCAAATGGCCGATAAATGAACACTCAAAGTTACATAGAAATCATATGTATCGACTTCGACACATTATTATTATTATTATTATTATTATTATTATTACAATCAGTGATTTTAATATACGGGTTAGTGGCCTGCTTCCAGTACGTGCTTTCAAAGGTCATTATTGTAAATCCTTTAATTTTCAAATTCTATAGCCTTAGAATTTCTCCAAAATGATCCTGGATAATATTGGGAATTCAAGCTTAATAGCAATTTACGATAAATAGTAATACTAGTATTAGATCTAAAACAAAACTGGTAAGTGTAGGGGAGAGCATCTAATGTCAAACCAATTCAAAGGAACATAAGGGATGATAACCTAGTTAAACAACTTTTCGAATGTGCAAGTGAATCATAATAGCGGTTTATTTGTGGTTCCATGGCGAAGATGATGTAATAGTACAATTGTGGAGAATGGTGTTGCAGGCAACAGTCAAAAGAACACATATATGCTAAAGACTTACAGAGCAGACCGAAACCTCCTCCACCGCCACCGCCGTATCCACCGCCGTAGCCACCGCCGGAACCTCCTCCGTAACCTCCTCCGTAAAATGGGTAGAATCCACCATAGTAACCGCCGCCATAGCCGAACTCAGCCAAGGCCAAACCCAGCATCATCATTACGCCAATGACAATAATTGTTACGCTTTTCATGGTTGACAAGCTGGTGATATATATATATATATATATATATATATATATATATATATATATATATATATATATAATAAAAATAAAAAAGAATGGCCACTGCGATATTATACCCTGACAAGATCACTATGGCATGGGCGAATGGTCATGAATGCCAAAATTGGGCATGACTTATATTGAAGCAAGTAATTTTGCTCTCTCTCTCTCTCTCTCTCTCTCTCTCTCTCTCTCTCTCTCTGTCTGCGTAAGTAATTGTTCATTATTAAGTCTTCATTCGACCTTTAGGATGACATGCGTATTGAATGTGTTACATAAAAATGGGTGGTGCACTTATTTTCGAGATAATATTGAATCTATTGCGATTAATATTAAAAACAGAACACGCGAAAAAGTGAGCATGTTTATCGATGTATAAGGCTGGTAATAGCAATGGAAAATTGCACTAAGCAGAGTGATAAGGACATAAATTAGACTCCAATTTTGTCAAATTTGTCCCGCACATTTTATACACAATTATATCAAGGTATATTAAAACACTCATCAAACCATACGTACAGCCGCATTGGCTTAGCGGTTAGTGTCTCGAACTCACGACTGAAAGTGTACGGGTTCGAAACCTACTATCAGATCAGCCTGTATCAGCTATCGTGGTGTTTCTGTGGGCAAATCATTTTACCTGAATTGCCTCTGCACTCAATAACTGTCATTTATTGCTGTGCCGTAAAATATCAAACCAAAAGAAAGCACGTATCAAACCATAAGTACAGTGATATATAAATATAAGTAATATATATAATAGGTATAACACACTTATATACCTGTCCCTGATTATATTTATTTTTAGTTTTCAATATTAAAATGCTTTTCAACAACATATTAAATAATGCTTTGCAAAGTCGAAAGTTTAGGTACCTTGACATTATACTTATTTCCCAAACACAAAATAAAGATTGCGCACAAAATATTCTATAAAATATTGCAAAATTGGTAATTTAATACTATTGGTCATATTCGAAGGTGAAATAGATATGTTTTAGTTATTAAGTTAGTTTGTCTCTATCAAGCTTTTTATGTCTATAAGCTATAATGATTTTACCAGAATGACTAGGAATCACATGATATGGTTATAGTCTATTATATGAATCAAAATATCACAGGTTTTGGAATTTCCGATTAGCAAGCCAAAAACACTAATTCCCAAAAACTTACTTTACCCCGGTAAAAGCTGCTTAAGCACTATAATGCACCCCACTCCTACCGCAAAGCCGAGTTTTGTTTAAGGTTGTAACTTTTTAATTAGTAAGACAGAAACCTATTGATTTTTTTTCTCTCTGTGCTAAATTTTGCTTAATACTGAAATACGGTGTATTATGAGGCATACCACACTAAATTTGCCGCAAATCATTTTGCGTGCTTGATGCGCAAATTACATATATTGCAGATGCTGTTGACCTTTCATGCTAGAGTTTATAATTGTAGTTTAATAGTCTAACGCTTGTTTATGTACACTAGCACTTTACATTTCGATATTAATGACTAGATATGTATGTTTTAATGCTTGTTAATGCACACAAATACTGTCAATTCCGAAACTGCAAAACTTCATATGTTTTAATGATTGTTAATGTACATTAGCACAATCAGTTCCGATACTACGTTTTGTGCGTGTTCTTTACGACTAATTCAAAGCAGTCTTCATTTCAAACTATATGAAACAGTTCAATTCCAACCAAGTTTAAATAAACAGGATTTTAATTTCTTTTTTTTTAAAGAAAACGTTTACACTCTCAGAAGGACACCTGCTTGTCTCCTGAAATATGAAAATACCTGATTTTTTCGATTCTAGTGTACTGACTGTGTAAAATTAACAAACTTATAGCTTAATCAAACATGTAAGGATAACGTGACTTACCTTCTTTTAATCCCAGGAAAATCCCAGTGTCAAAATGGTCGGTGTAGAGAACTTATATACCTCAATCATGCGGGTCCGAGACGTAAAGTCTCTTTGCGGTGTTATGTAACAAATCCTAACTTCCGCCTCGGCTGGGAAATGCTATTTTATTACCATATAAGAGGTTACTAAGTCAGCAAATATCGTAAAACATATATTTAGAGTGGTATCAAAAATGATAAATCTTTATAAAATAAGTAATAGTAGTAGTGGTAGTAGTGTTAGTATTGGTACCATTGGCAGTAAGATTAGTAGATATAAATGTATCGCTTTATCACCATCACGTCAGTGGTAATTTGTTGATATTATCAAGCTAAGAATTAAAAGGATTTTATTTGTAAAAGTGCGTAGCCTGAAACTTGGACAAACATTTATACATGTATTTAACATTCTGTGAGGCATGGGATAACAAAATACTAAACACTCTATTTCTTAAGGCGACATAGTTTGGATTAGGATAAGCCGTTTAGAAGTTCAAATATAACTATCCAATGCGTCAAACCAATCCAGAGGACGCTCTGTCAATATGTCTTTCTACCCATTCATCTATTCTGTTTAATTTTTTTTTTTTTTTAGTAGTGTTTCTTGTAATGTAGCGTGTTTCAAAAATATGAAAATAAGTGTAGTTTTTATTTGTGTCTTGGACGGCATTAGTACCTAAATTATGCATCCATCAATTATAGAAATATGCATGTACTGAATCAAAAATGGTAGACTTTCTTTTAAATATTTTTTTTGGGTATGTTTTGTTTTTCGTGTTTTTTATGTTGGTTATTTTTTTTGGGGGGGAGGGGGGTCTTTTCTTTTTTTTCGGGGGGGGGGGGGGAGTATAGCAAGAGTGTATTTTAAGAACATATGGTTACTTCTTTCACATCTTTCCTACAGTCTGCATCTGTTCAAATGTTTACATATACATGTAACGCGGACAAAAGAAGAAGCTAACACTATGGACTTTATTCTTATATCTTGTTTACGTATTTGTACTACTTGCAATGAATTCATCTTTTTATTGGTTCTGTATTGATGTCCTGTCTGTAGTGAATCTCTTTTAAAGAAAACATCGGATAGGCATACTTACATACATATTGATGTACAGCTGAAGGGACAGACAGACTTACAGATAGACAGGCGATCAGACATTTTAAAATAACAGAGACAACATACATACATTTAATTTTATTTCAAGACGCAAATACATGGAAAGAAATCTGACGCATACATTTTTTAAATGCTTTTCGTAGTTATAAAATAAACTCAGCTTTTTTAAATATAGTGAAAATCGTCTTTTTTTGCTCACTGTTTTCTTTCCTTTTGGGATGTAATTTGTTTCCCAGCTAGATCATTGACTAGATTATAGTCCCCTTATCACCTTTTTCATGTTGTTTTGTTGTTTAACTGCAATGTTGCTGGGCGAACTTTCTTTTTCCTCTCTTACTTAGTGATCAATACAAATTTACATGTTATGGATGAATTAACACCTTGAATTTCTAATTCTCTTGTTTGTTTAACATCTATCATCTCTAACAACTCATTATCTCTTGACCCTCTTACTGATATATATGTATTGTGCATCCATCATTCTTTTTAACAGAATAATATTTTCTCCTGGCTCTCAGCTATTAAACGTTTCATTATTCGCTTAAAAGAATCAGATTGTGGTCCATGACGTGTATGCTCTCTATACATGACTCCTTTCTTTGCTATGTTTTCTGATATCATTTTTTCTATCCTGATTTTTATGTAACCTGGATTTGCTTGTTCGTATTTTGTGTAACATGCTCGTGAACAATCTCTACAACGGTGGTATCTGGAATTCCTTATTTCTATTTCCGTTTTTGTAAATTTTTAGTACCACCATTGTAGCATTTTCTTATCTCCATCCATTGTATTTGTAATTTTTAAATATCACCATAGTAGGTCTTCCTAAGAGTAGATAATAAATTCTCCACCCCAGTGTTTAAGAAACATCTCTTCTAAACACCATGCCATCAAAAAAATCGTAACATTTGTAATTGACAAGTGAGCCAAAAATGTTTTCGTACCCCTGTGCAAGATATTCATAATATTACAGCAAATTAATTCACCCCGATAATGTTCTAGAAAGTTGTTATTCTAAACACCTACTATCGAAACCTTTCAATTTTAAATTTACAAGGAGGTTATACAGAAATTGTCCCGTATCCCTATAGAGATGGTAATAATGGTACAGACGCCAACAAGCTCTTGCTATTTCAGATTTCGTTATTGCGCCAGAAACCTCTTAGATGATTTATTTGTTGTTGACAAGATTTGAAATGGCGTGTTTAAAATTTAAGATGAAAGTGATGAAAGTGAGAACATGGGGCAGTAAGAGTGCAACGGCATTAGTTAACATCTAAAATGTAAGAAACATTTAAGGTGGACAGCAAGTAAACCAACTTATTCAGTGCAATGTAGAATGGCCACAGTGTGTCTGTTTGTGTCTAAAATTCCTCAAGATCCTGTAGAAATCGTTAAAAAATCATTAGTCGCACGTGATTGATAGCCCACTTTCAAGTTCAGTTTGGCTATTGGAAGCATGAACTTATGAACATTGGAAGCAACACTCGTTCCGTAAAGTTCACAAAGATATCCCTATACTCTATCAGCATTTTCTCTACTTGAATCCTCTCCCTTATTGCAAGTACTGCTTAACGCAAATCTACATCTAGAAGTCCTTTTTTCTATTTGAATACCCCACTATACGGTCTTGGCTTACTGATACAAACTGATCCAACAATTTCATATACAACGACCCTTGCAATTTTCGTCTTTGAGTTTATGGCGGTATAGATGGAACCCAAAGATGTACCTTGACGTAGTTCAATTAGTTCTGTTATTGGCCCCGATATGTTCATAATTTAAATCAAATCTACAGCCATTCGATACAGTTTTTCACTTTATGACAAAACAAACCCCTAATTATTCTGAAATTGACCATTATATTCAAGAACCCTTTGATAATCTTCTTATGCAATCACATAGTTTTTACATGTTGCAATCTGACTTGTACTACTACAACACTCGTCTCTGTTAAAGTTTCTTTAAACTTTTCTACCGATAAGTATAACGGGGATAAATGTCTCCAGCTGATACAAATTCAGTATGCACTCATACTGAGACAGTAAATTTTTACAACGATATGAAACAGAACAAACGTTTATGACACATGTATCTATCCAAATGGCAATATGTTCGGCTTAAGACAAATTAATTAAAAGATAGTCATTGTTTTACATGAAGATCAAACCGGAACACGAATTAGAGAGTTATATGGATTAAGATGGATACTTTATTTACACAAGATGGATAAAAACGACAAGAAAATTTGCAAGAGAATTTGTAAAAGTATATTTAAAGAACTTTAAATTCAAGATG
The DNA here is from genome assembly GCA_029931535.1 of Margaritifera margaritifera. NCBI lineage: Eukaryota > Metazoa > Mollusca > Bivalvia > Unionida > Margaritiferidae > Margaritifera > Margaritifera margaritifera. The sequence continues at coordinate 405,179 of JAQPZY010001438.1, forward strand.
TGCAAAAATTGATTATTGAAGCACAAAAATTGCATTTAAATTTGAATGAACATTACGTTTCTGGTGACAGTAACATATAAAACATATTGAAATATGAAACAGGTGTTCATTTTATATTTGATACAAATATGTTTGAGATTCTTTTGAGTTGTCTTTATATTACAGCTCCAAGACATTTTAACATTTGCATGAGGTATTTTATTGGTCTACGATAGTTAAATAAATGATATTAAAATTTATAGAAGCTGCAGTAATGAATTGTCAGATAAATTAAATGTTCATTTCACGTATTTATTCAATTTGATTCATTCTATATATATATATATATATATATATATATATATATATATATATATATATATAATTTAATATCACAACTAGAGACAAACATTCAGTTGATATGCATTCAGTGTTATAACGTAGAGAAAACAATTATTTTGTATTGGATCTACTAAAATAGATACTTTCAGTAATATTTATACATTGGAAGCACCGACGTCTGTTACATGTAGATGATGAAAAACATATTTTTCTGTCGGTTAAGCTCTGATAAAAAAATCTTACAAATTCGTAGGTCCTCTATAACCAAGAATTGGCGTTGTTTTTGTAATGTGTCTTTACGCTGTTTTAATTTGATAAATTGATGAGACTCCACTATTATGAATTGTAAGGCCCCCATAAGGTAACGATGACTCATTTTGTATTATGAAAGAAATTATATTTATTTATTTCGTGCTTTCTACTGTGTTTAAAGCATCATTTTGTAGTAAGAATAGGGGCTTTATTAAAATCAAAATCAATTATATCCATAGGATAGTTCCTGCTTTGGAAATATGTTTTTAATTCATTAAATCAAACTTAGAATTGACAATCATCTCAAATGATACCGTTTTCAGGAATGACGAGACGAATATTCGATATTATGGTCGAAATTGGTTTCTTTGATATGAACATATGTAGCGATAATACTATCAGAATTTTTCATGACATTCCCATCTAAAAACGATGAAAGCGTCCTGGATGCAATATAATTAAATTTAATTGTGCGATGAAAATTATTTAGGCGATCAATAAAATCTCGTGATTCTACTTCTGAATGGTTCCAGCTCATAAACAAAAAAAAAACTCCTTGCACAAATTTATCGGTGTTTGTGTTGATTTTTATTTTGATACAAGTCGGTGAACACATACATGTATCTAATAGATTCTTTACATGAATTCTATTCGATAACATCGGTTAATAGTATTCTTTATTCGTAATTCAACACTCAACCAATGTAATGCTGGCTCTAAACTAATAATAGCAAATCTTTAACACCTTTTCACCAAATCTCAATATCTAACCTCATAATCTTGCTTTGTTTTGAATATTGATGTGATTTTTTTTTATAAAATGCAAGAATAAATTTACTATATATGTACTTAAGGTTTTGGCGGAGCATGGATTTGTTCGAAACCAGAAACATTCATACTTATACACCGTTCCTAACCAACCACAAAGAGGCACCGGTTCATATATCCTACCATAAATTATTTACAATCTATATCTCCATCACCAATGAATAACTTTGTGCTTACTGAACTGATTTGTATATTGATCACAACAAGCCTGGACCTGAAAACATACATATCGTAATAACTGGAAGCAGGGAGGTTACATGCATCAGCCTTCAATAAATATAAATACACCATTTTCTCCCGTCTAGGTATTATGATAAAATTCCCCCTGTTTCCGTTTGGAGTTGCAAAGTCTTCTGAAATTAGGATATGGCAGGACTGGCTACCCCACTAATGAATTTCGAAGATAGTAAAATGCTTTATGTTAAGTATGGCTCCAAACAAACTTAGCATCTTTCAGCAGCAGCTCCATTGGCAAAGTCAGGCATGAATCGATGGTAATATCAAGCTATCTCCAGGAAACATTTAACTTCAGCTAGTTCTTGTAGTCTCAGATAATGCTTTACCTTTTCAACGTTCTCAGAGTCAGAACTGGCTTCCTCCTTAGACACCCTGTCACCCAAGGACTTAGGAGTTACCGCCTTGAGACTGATATAATCCACATACAACCAGTTAATTCTATATAGATTCTTCACCAAGACTACAGGTGAACACTATGGACATATAAACTCCGCAACAACATCATTTGTCAATATATCTTGCATCTCTTTGCCCAGCCCCTCTCATATCTACAGCTGGAGATCCCTCTTTCACCCAATAAGGCCCCACTAACGCCTGTCGGGGTTCATTACATCGAATTGATCCAACATTTCCATAAACAAACTAACCCTTGCAGTTTTGAGGTTATGGCCACATTAGTGTCCCAAATATGTATCTTTATGTAGTTCAATTACTTCATTTGTTGCTTCCTTTTGCTCTGTTTCAAAGTATCTATACTTTCTCATTTTATTTTGTTTTGAAGAGCATGGTTTTCTTCAAACAATATTGCCAGTCAATGTATGTCCATGCTATATAATACGACCAACAAAATTCTTTGATTACAATATTGCACATTTGTACTGATATTTCAAAATGTATACAACTTAAAGGTAATATACTTACCTTGAATGGTTTGCGTTGTTAGGTTAGTTATCAATTAGGAACAAAGTATCTGTACCTTGATAGATATCAACAAGCAAATCTATCCACTTATTTAATTTTTAAGTGTTTTACCGCAATTTGAAACTCAACAACTTATCATGTTGTGACGCTCTTATCAAATATATTAATCGGTCGGTAAAATCTATTCTATTTCGACTCAATTAGTTTTCGACTACAGAAGTGAGGTGAACTTTTAGTACATCATTTATATTCACGGAATATTATTTTCAACTGGTTCCCAACCGTTCCAAAATCCTTTCCATTTTAAGTGTATATACTTTTGACAGTTCATATCTTTAGTTTTCATGATCTTTTCAATTTTGTTTCTCTCATCTTGTCTGTGGTATAAGCATACCACTTGGTGTTAAAATATGTCATCGATGTCATCTTCCTTCAAGTCTTCCAGCTTGCTAACTACGGGATCAGCTAAATTGCTACCTGATTTTACATATTTCCTCAGTAAAATTACGAAGGTAACCTTTTGCAAAACTTTTGCAAAACTTTTGTATTTCGACATTTTGACTGTTTCACCGATCTTGAAATAAGTGGTTCCAAATGTTTCACTTGTCATGTAATCAAATTGACTAATCCATATTCTTCCTTGTTCTTTTCAAATTGAGTCATGCCTATTGATGTGTGATGAGTGCTACCGAAACCCTGAATTATCTTTGATAATATGGCAACCCAATATCGTATTTAATTTTGACTGAAATATTTTCACATTCTGATCTCAAAGGTTCCGATAAACGTTTCCACTAGGATGTTTGTTTTGTTTGGGGATAATGATCACTATTTTACATTTTCCTTTTCCAGCAAATGCTTAACATTTTTGTTGTAAAACTCTTTTCCTTCATGAATCTGCATCTCATCGTCTTTTCAGGCTTCCTCTCTTTGAATATTTCTAAGAAAACATCATGTATGTCATCTCCCTTTGTTACGACTAGGGGTTTGAATGTAACAAAGAAAGACTCCAACAAGCTTTCACAATTTCTAAAATACAAATGTATTTTTCTAAATTATAAAATATTTAAAACAAAGTGAACGAATTAAAAATAACTTACAGTTTAGAAATTCCTTAAATAATCCTAAATTGTTCTATAGAATTCACTAATCCGAAAACTGTCTAAAGGTATTCCGAATGAGGACACTAATGTGATTATGTACTAACAAGAATCAGTTCTAAATCCAAATTTTACTAATTCCAGGTAAATTCCTGTGAACGTAGAATATCCCAAAAGTTCTTGAAATGTTTCCGTTAATTCCATCAGAGTTAAATACTGTTCAGATCTTCGAATAAGTAATTCAAAAAGTACTAGTTAGAAATAAGAATTCACAAGCTGAATATCACAAACAAAAAACAAATTCCTCTAATACTTTTACGAGCTGAAGTAACTATGAAGAATGTCTCACACTGGGGTAAATTCTAGTTTTATAGCATCCATACTGCGTTTCAAATTAACATACCCGAATTGCGATGTTTAATTAAATCTACTGCGTTCAATTCCTATTTCGGGTAAACACATTATACACTCTTATTCTTACTAGTAAACAAGTACTGAATCAGGGAACTAGGTCACAAATGAAATACATTTCACCACGCGCTATTAACGTGACGTAGTGAGTCATAATTAACCAATATTTCTAGCATGACATATGCATGTATTCAATAATAGCGTTGGCTACTAAACAAATATAAATTATAATACAAAGTCATAAACCAAATGAATCTATATTATAATTTTAAGGATGATATATAATTCCGTAACACCTTCCCCCTTAAAAAAAGAAAGTTGTATCCAATAAAACTTTCTTTTGGCAAATACTTCAAACATATATGTAATCAATTGCATAAAAATAATGAATGATACAGTCATGTATACAAAACAATGCAACCTGTAGTGCTATGCACGTGAAAGTGCATCGGTAATCAAATTTTACTCAGAAATAGCCGTAACCTTCACTTGTATTGGTTTTATTTGCCCATGTCCCACAACATGTCCTAAAAAGATAAAAAAAAGTCACTTTTATTCAAATTGATTGTCAGACTTACTTAGCTGATCCTTTCGAAAATTTTCCTAATAGTTTCCATGTGGTCTTCCCATGTGTCGCTGTATATGATGACGTCATCGATGTAAGCATCACAATTTATTATTCCAGATGTTATCATATTCATCAAACGTTGGAAAGAACTTGGGGAACTTTTCATTTCAAATGGCATGACTTTGTATTGGAAAGGTCCATCTGGAGTCACCAATGCAGAAATTTCTTTTGCTCTCTCCGTAAGTGGAATTTGATAGAATCCCTTCAAAAGGTCAAATTTGGTGACATATTTGGCATTTCCAATCCTGTCAATACAATTATCAATTCTAGGAAATGGAAATGAATCTGTCTTGGTGACACTATTTACTCTTCTGTAATCAGTACACATACGGAAAGTCTTATCTGGTTTCGGTACTAAAACACAAGGTGAACTCCAGTCACTTTTCCTTGGTTCGATAAAGTCATTTTCCAGTAAATACTGAATTTCTTTCTTCAGATAGTCTCGTTTGATAGGATTCATCCTATAAGGATGTTGCTTTATAGGCGTTGAATTCACTATTTCGACATCATGGAAAATCTTATTTGTTCGTGTGGGAATATCTGGAAATAAATGTTCGTATTCGTTTAGCAGCTGTTTCAGTTCGTTAATCTCAGGCGGCTGTAGATGCGAAAGTTTCTGGTCCAGATTGTCAAGAATTTCCGAATTAAGAAGATTAGTCACTTCGAAATCATAACTATCCCATTTCTCATCTTCATTCAGATGTTCTATGTGTGGGACAGGTACTACTAAATTAATTGGATAATTTATATGGCTATCTCTGTCTACATATTGTTTAACGATATTAATGTGGCAGAGTTGTTTCTGCTTTCACCTCCCAGGAGTATTATTAATGTAATTTAAATCACTCACTTTCTTGTCAATGGTATAGGGGCCAAAATACTTAGCCTGAAGAGGATTTTGTGGTATGGGTAACAGAGACAAAACTCTATCACCTGGCTGAAAACTCCAATCTTTTGCTTGTTTGTCATACCTCAATTTCATTTTTGACTGGACAGATTTAAGAATAGTTCTTGCCACCTCGCAAGCCTTTGGCAATCTATTTTTCAATTTGGAGATATAGTCCAGAAGATTTAATTCTGACTCTTCAGTAAAAAGAATTATTTCTGTCAGCAATTTTAATGGACCTCGGACAGAGTGTCCAAACACAAGTTAAAAAGGACTAAATCCTAGAGACTCTTGCACCGACTCCCTTGCAGCAAACAACAACAATTGCACACCTTCATCCCAATCTTTCTCTGTCTCATAACAATATGACTTAATCATACTATTTAAAGTCTGATGGAACCTTTCCAAAGCACCTTGACTTTGAAGATGGTTGGCAGAGGATCTAAACTGTTGGATACCTAATTCATGCAAGACCTGCTGGAATATACCAGCCATGAAATTAGATCCCTGATCAGATTGAACAGACTTAGAGAGACCAAATAGTGTGAAAAACTTGACCAAAGCTTTCACTATGATCTTAGCTTTGATATTCCGTAGAGGAATAGCTTCTGGATATCTTGTGGACTCACACATAATCGTCAACAAGAATTTGTTGCCTAACTTGGTCTTAGGTAAAGGGGCGACACAATCTACCATTATTCTACTAAATGGTTCATCAAATGCAGGAATAGGTGACAGATGAGATTTGGGTATCTTCTGATTGGGTTTTCCCACAATTTGACAAGTATGACAAGTTCTACAAAACTTAGAAATATCACTTTTAAGTTTCTGCCATTAAAAATTATTTAAGATCTTGTGATAGGTCGTATTAACTCCTAAATGACCAGACAACGGCGTTTAATGGGCTAGACTAAGTATTTCCTGTCGATCCGGTCTAGGAACTACAATTTGATAGCTAACTGACCACTCGTCACCAGCGGGTACCTCGGGTGGTCTTCATTTCCTCATAAGAACCTCATTATTCAAGAAGTAACAAGTTCTTTCTTGTGTTGCTTCAGTTTCACTAATAGCCCTTTGAAACAAACAGGAGATCTCGGGATCTTCCTGCTGTAAGACAACTAGTGATTGTCTTTTATCACCCTGAGTAGATATATGAGATTGTGTAGCCGAAAGAGTATCACTGTGATCAATGCTTCTTGATTGATCCAAACTAGGAGCAGAAGTGACCTCATTAAAAGCCTGACCCAAAAAGGTGTCCGCTAAATGAATAACATCCTGTTCAACAACATCATTCTCAAGAGCATGCTTTGCCATAGCTCTGGCAACTGCACACGCTGGATATAAACCAGGGATTTCTAGGATATAAACCAGGGGACCTGTCTGATCGGTCTTATCAGAAATTTGATTCTACACAGTTACACCAGTCTAAGGTCTGTTAGTACTCAAACGAGACTCAAATGGTTTCTTAACAAATTCCGGCTTAGAGCAAGATTTGTTTACAAGTGGAACCTTGAGAATCAAAGAATATTCATCAGCTGTACTAGCTGCCTTCTCTAAAGTGTCAACCCCTTTCTCATCAAGGTATATTCTAATGTCACTACTGACATAATTCTTGAATTTTTCAATCCATAGGAGTTGCTTAAGAGTATCATAATCCCTATCAACCTTCTTAAATGTACACCATCTCGTAAACAAACGCTCTTTTTCCCATGCAAATTCTAAATGTGTCGGGGTAGTTTCCTTTCTACAATTTCTAAAGCTTTGACGGTACGTCTCAGGTACCATCTCATAAGCCCTCAAGATACTTTCTTTGACCACATCATAATCAGCAGATTGTTCAGACGAGAGTGCAGTATAAACATCAATAGCTTTACCAGTAAAAACACTCTGCAACAATGAAGCCCAACAATCTTTCGGACATTTCAAATTCTCAGCTATTTTCTCAAAACTGAGAAAATATTTGTCTACCTCCTTGTCTCTAAAAGGGGGAACCTGTCTGATATATTTGGCTAGATCAAAATATGAATCAGTATTGCCATGAGAGTGCCCTTTATTGGTCAATTCCAATTCCCTTAATCTAAATTCCCTTTCCTTAGTTTTTTCTCTCCTCTATTTCCTTATCTTTATCTCTCTCTTATCTATCTCTTTCTGTCTCCTGTCTATCCCTTTCTTTATCTCTCTCCTCTATTTCCCTATATCTCTCTCTCTTCTCTTTTCTTTCTTGCCTTTCCATATCTTTTTCCTACTTTCTTTATTGCATCTGCATTTGTTCCCACTGCAGCCGAAGTTTTTCTAATTCTACTTCCTTTGCTATCTTTAATTTCCTTTGTAAACTGGACGGAGATTTCTCCTTTAAGCTCGAAACACCCTTTTCAGAACTACCTTTTTGTACCAAATAGTCTATCAAAATATTCCTGATTTCTTGTTTCAAAAGGGAAGCCGTCGCTTCAGTAAGATTATAATGTTTGGCAATTTGAAGCAACTCGTCCTTTCTCAAGGACTCTTATTTCTCCTGGGTGGGAGCAGCTATACAATTCTCTATCTTGGATGTCGTGATGAAAGCCTGTTCGTTTCTCTATTTATTTCTCAACCGGGAAATCAAAATACCAAGGATCACTAACATTTCAAACAATGAAATTCAAACTTAAAAAAAAAAAAAATTTCAAAGTATTAAAATCTCTGAAATATTAAACTTCGAAAATACCTAAATAAGTTCAAATCCCGAAAATATTCAAATAAAATTATATCCCGAAAATATTAAAAACAAATTCGAGCCCAAACTTTCTCTTTTTACGACTAGGGGTTTGAATGTGTGTCTGTGTGTGTGTGTGTGTGTTTGTGTGTGTGAATTACTCGCCTAACCATTCTTTCAATTCAGTGTGTTTCATTTTATTTTTATACCGTTTAATTTGTTCCCAAATTTTTGAAATGAACTTGGACTTTCAAGATCGTAGTAAAGATATTTCAATCTCTATTTTTTCTCTTGCTCTGCATAATCTACATTGGATGAGGCTGAACTTCGGTCCACTGTTCTTGCTGCTAAGCCGTATATGACGTCAGCAATTTATAACAGTATACAAATTTAAAGAGAACACTTTATTATTTACAATTCTTCTTTAGATGCTATCAACAAGCCAACAGGACGACCGTCCAAAACAGGTACTTCTATTGTCAGAAATGTGCAATGTTTTCACAATTCTTTCAAGCATATAAATGATTCCAGATTTATTTAAATGTTTGCTATTCCTATGGTTAATGGAAGAATAGCTGCTTCATATACTGTGTCACCATGTTCTAAATGAAATCGACCTGTTTTATGTGGTCACGAGATGTTCTCATATTCCTACACGAAATAGAAATAAGTTATCATTTTTTAAGTATGTACTACTACACTGGATGTTATTAATTAAAAAGTCGTAAGTGTTCACTGGGTGTTCTAGTAACCCATACACGAGATGGTAATAATTCAACAATCACACTCTTATATATATTGCCAATACAGTATATATATATATATATATATATATATATATATATATATATATATATATATATATATATATATATCTTAAGAGTGTCGTAATTATAATTTTCTGAGTCATATATTCCTTCTATTTACTCATGTTTATTGTACTTCAGCAAAGCAGTCTTATAAAAGAGTTAATTTAAATTTATTCAAATGTACTCGCACGCTCAATATATATGCAACTGTTTTCAGTTCAATACACATTTTCCCAGTTTATCTAAAACTATTTCTCCACCGTAACCTTATATCATTTGTTAAACATTTGTTTTCCTTTTTGTGCCACTGCCATCTACTAATTCAAAACCAAAATCGTCAAACATGGGAATCACAGCTGCGTCCTCTTCACACATACTCTCTCTCTCTCTCTCTCTCTCTCTCTCTCTCTCTCTCTCTCTCTCTCTCTGTTTGTACATGTCTGAGTGCATCCTTCTCTTTCTCTCTATCTCTGTCTCTGTCTCTGTCTGTCTGTCTGTCTCTCTCTCTCTCTCTCTGTGCGTGTTTGTATATGTCTGAGTGTATCACACTCATGTAAACCGCCATTAATACTTTCACATTTTAGTTAGAGTCATTTACATGCCTTATGCAGCATTTATATGATTTGGATGTTGGCAAAATAATTATAGTTTGCTTTACAACCCTAAGAGTCTATATGTAAAAAGAAAGTGATAATGTATCAGGTGAGTTATTAGTCAATGACTGGGACCACACAGACACATCTATATGTCGTACTTATGACGCAATATGAATTCCGACAGATACCCGGAAGTTGGTATATGCATAGATATATCCTGGGGGAAATATTGACCGCAAACTAACTTCTGGGCCAGAAACCACGAAAGTAATTTGTATCTATTATTAGACTGCTTGTCCTTGCTTTTGTTGGTGTTGATCCATTTGGTAAGATTTATGAATTCTTGACACTGATTTAAATGAGACTGTTTTTTCTTTAGGATATGAAAATTATGATGTAATAGTATGTCTACATTTTTGTTACAGAACACAGTGAGCAATCAGGCATTGATGGTGTCATAAAGATAAATTTGTGAACTATGGCACGTTGCTTGATTTAAAGTTTAGCCTATTCAGACAATGCCGGTTAACGTATGACAAGAACGTCCCTGTAAGTTTTGTCTATGAAGATACTTTTGATTAGCAGGATTTATTTGGATTTGAATACTGAAAAGTTCAGCTATGAAAAGCGAATGTGAGTGATATATGACACTGATAACTCTCATTTTGAGCACGCTACTGAAGCCACAGGCCTGAATATCCCAACACTTGTTGCATATGTCATTACAAACTTAAAACTTTGATATTTTTCCAACAGATCAATTTATTCTTTTAAAGTTGAAATTGAAATTTTGTTATTTTTTAACAACATTGCAATATTTACAGATTTGCATCATTTAAGCTGTATCAGTATGAAGTAAAGTGGGAGTTTTGGTATTACTAATTATATTTCTCAGCTTTCGTTGCAATTTGTCTCACTTACAAGTCAGAATGAGGTCTTTATAAAAAAAAAGAAACACATGAAGACATCTTCCACATTTACACTTCATTTAATTACACTTCTTACATTTCTAGTGGAGATTAAAGAAGCTTATGTTCTCCCTTTTCATGTCTGCTCTTATATTCGGAAGAAGGCAGAAGAGTTCGATTAGCTTGGTTGCTTCTCGGCAGTTAGCTTGTGACGCCAAGGTCTCATAACAATATATCCAATGTATCCAGCAAAAGGTACTAGGATTTATTTCATTCAACCATACTGGAACATGATGGTACCATGTAAACTGTTTAGATCTTCACGAAGAAGATCACAAATACTGCTCAGTGAGACCGAGCATCCATAAATCTTCATTATGTAAATCATCATTGTACAATGAGTTAGAGCATCCACTGAGCTATATTTCTATCACATGAACAACTTTTATGATTATTGCCATTGAAATGCGTTGAAACAGTTAGTATAAAACATTGTACTGGTCCCATTAATATGTGTAATCTGAGTGAATACTTTTCTATTCTAACAAATGACTGGGTTTCTTACACAATACATCTGGAATATAGTAATCATAATTCTTTCTTTGGTATGTACACGTATGCACATATGAACAGGTGTATTGCATTTTGACTAAATAATCACGCGAGCTATCATGACGCACTGCCCCATAAAATTGCAATTTATCTGCTTAAAAAGCTCTTATAAAGTTAAATTGGTACTTGAATTGTATTAAAATATAGTTCAAGGTTTGATAAGAATTGGCTACAAAAGATGTTGTAGGCCTGATGGGACTCAGATCTCAATTATTGCCTCAGGGTCGGTACCATTGAATGTTGTCCCTGTGTATTGTTAGAGTATTCGTTTCTTCTCTTTATTGGGCGGTGACCTTGTGTTATATTTAGTCATTTTTGGTACTGATTTAAAGGAAACTGTTTATTCTTTAGAACATGAATATTATGGTGTGATTCTTTATCTATTATGGTTAGAGAACACTGGCAATGATAGTGTACTGGAAATGAAATGTATGACCCGGGGTACATTGTTTTATTTACAGTTCAGACTCTCCAGAAATTGCCAAATAACCTTTGACAAGAGCTTCACTGTAAGTTTGTCTTTAAAGACGCTTTAGAGTAAAATATTATTTATTTGGAATTGGACAGGAACGTTCAGTACTGAAAAGCAGATGTAGAAAATATATAGATAAATAATTATGTACTCAGATTTCTCAGTGGTGCAAGGAAGGTATGTGGGGGAGGGGTAAATGGCCCTTACATCTCTTGTTTTGACCACGCTACTGAGGCTTCAAACATGCAAATTTCCACAGCCATATGAGAAAAATGTAATCGTCACCCTAATCCAAGTATGAGGTGCAATGATTTAAGCAAAAGGAAATAGTTGTCACTCCCAATGACTTAGATAAAGTTGATCTGCTTTGGCAGTTTTATAGATGCTATTTTATGATAATGTTCAGTATGCAGTGTCATGAATCACGTAAATATAAGGATACCAAATTTAACAAATTCAATGACTTTCAGACATTTCATATTAAATGAAAACAAATGCCAGATTTCATGATGAAAATCTCAGATTTCATTTCTTAATTTCTGTTATTTTCAAGAAAGCAAAATAATTTAGTGAAAATGGTTTTGAAGTAAATCTGAGAAAAATAATCTGTATATAAAATTGTATAAAAATGACGTTTTGAATTAAAGAATTAATTAATTAATTAAATATTTCATATTTCAACTACACAATAACTCCACCAATCCTTCATGCATAATTGATGCATAATATAATGGATTTGTCCACTGAAGATGAGACAGAGAAATATCATAAAGCTTACTTTGAAGCTCCTGGTCTGGCTAACTGGGAATAATATACCAAACTGTTAGCTCTGAAGCCATCAGATTATACATTTCGCCATTTTCAATAGTTCAAATATCTTCAGTCACGTGGAAATCAACAGATGAATGAGTGTATGACAACCTGTTTGATTCCAAAGTGTGTATGCCAATGCTGAAAAAAGTAATATATATATGCATTTTTGTAATCCACATATAGTTACTGCTTTTCGAAACTTCTCCTATTTGACCTTAGTTGCACACAAGTGGTGGACCTTCTACAGAAACATCCATGGAGAGACTAGAAGTAACATGTTAAATTTGGCAGGGAGACATCATACTTCGTCAAACAACAACCTGGCTACATATGTTCGCCAAAATTTGTATCATTTTAAAAAATTTACCTAGTTAAAAGATGTTTTAAAATTGAATAACATTGGTCTTGATAAATGGGATAATGATTTATTTGAAAAACTATTCTACCTAGCTGAGATATATCAAGGAAGATTAATTGTCTTTGGATATTACATTTGTCAGTTCTGCATAACACAATACTCTCTTTGGACCGCTGTCTTGGTGAAATAAATTGTACTTTGGAACAAATCACACTACAGCAAAGGAAATCAAATACTGCGTTTATACTTGTCTTGCTACAAATACAGATACAGGTGCACATTTTGTCACGTCTTACAAGCTTCTTATAAAGCCTGCTTTGCCATGGTATAGCACAAATTACACAACTTAAACAAGTATTCAAGCAGGTAGTTACATTAAATGATGATGTAGCATTATAAAACTGGCATTATATGAGTGGGTTTTAATTATTGGTAATGTTAAAGTATATAACAGATTTAAGTAGCAGATGTCTTACGGTAATGTTAGTTGTTTACTGTTTATGTTCTGCTTATGTTTTGCGCACCTGTTCAAAAATACTAGGTCCACTTCAGACGAATATAAATTAATATCTATTTCAATAATAACAGTCTCCTAGTTTCAAGGATAGCAAGGACTATTAATGATAAAACCAACCGTAAGTGATTTATCGATGTGTAATTTTATTTTTAGTAGCGCGTAGTAAAATATCAAATAAGTTCCAGGGTGAAATTGATGAGACGCAAATTTTTAACATTTTAACAAGGATGACTAAATTAAGCTGAATATGACTGAAAAAAGCAAGATGTAAACAGGTAAATAAATTTATATATACTTTGGTTACTCTCGGTATCATTGGAAAGAACGCGTCTCAATTTCCTAGGCGATGAAGTGTTTCATGTATCTGAAATGGAAAAATGCATTGAGTTATGAAATTTATTTCTCTTCGAAAATACGGTAAATAAACTAGCATTATTTAAATCTTGATTTATTTACAGGTCACATGTCAAAGTTCTGGACTTCACGTTTAAATCATTCAGATGAAATTAAGATCGTTCCAACATCTAACAATATAAAAGAAAACTGTGTAAAGAATTCACAAAATTGTGAACTTTTGAATCTTTGATGTTCTCAGGTAATCCAAATGAAAAATCAAAAATGTCTTTGCATCGGAATAGTTTCAAGAATTCTATCTATTCGAGAGATCTTATTAAAAACAAAACAATTTAGAATCAATTCATTTGAAAGTCAGGTGTGTCAATGATCTATCGGAACATCTTCGGCCTTTTCCGTTGCATTCTAGAAATAGAATATGGTATGTATGGCAATCACCAGAAAAAGCTGAAAATATTCCAGTTGTGGTTTCTCTTAAGGTATGAAGCTGCAGACCGATATGTTAGAAATATCTTAAAACCTGGTCCAAACGACACGTTCAGTCTATATTCAACATATGAAAAGACAAACAGACAGACAGACAGACAGAGACAAAGAGAGACAGAGACAGAACAGAGAGATAGAGACAGCGACAGAGAGTTTACTATGATTGACGAGATGACTCGTCCATATTTTTCTATTTTTTATATATATTTTTTTCTATATTTTATCGTATTTTCCTTTTGCAGAGCACACACCATAAACGTATGATGACATTATTTATCTCGCGACAACAGTAAATTTGAAGCTGTTCTTGACGGCAGTTGGATAAAGATGAGGAAGAAAAACATGTTGTACACTTGCAAAGAATAACAAAAATATGATCATTCCGTGCAAAAGTCCTTCCTATCCTTCCAGAGTCTGATTTTTTTGGTAAAAAGAAGTCCTGATTTTTATGTACAGCTAGGGAAAAATCCGATATAGATGGAAATAACCAAACTAAATCAGTAAAAGTAGGAAAACAAACCCAGGTATTTTTCAATAGTATAGTTGGTCTGTATGGGAAAAATGATGTCAGTATTTGGACAATGGTTATTTAACACTGCGTTGTGAAAGATGTCGCTATGGTGACTAGCGGATTTATTTTTGAAAACGTCGATAGGTTTATCATTGTGGGTTGCTATGGGGACAAGGGGAATTTAATAATGTCGGACACTCTGAGCACAAGTGGAATTTAATTTTGTGGGTATGGGGCAGGAATAGAAAAATCAACACTCCGACCATCTTGGTTTGGGACTGTGTTTGGAGAAACGGGAATTTATTGTTAAATACGTCCATAGGTTTAACATTGCAGGACACTATGTGGAAAATGAGAATTTAAAGTAAAAAGAAACTGCCATAGGATTAAGATTGATAAACACTCTGGATACTAGGGGTATTTAACACGGGGATGGGTCACTATGGGGACAGTGGGAATTTAACATGAGGATGGGCATTCTGGGCACAAGGGGAATTAAACATTACGCCGCCCTTTTGAAAATATAACCCACTGGGCACAAGGGGAATTTAACGTTTAAAACTCCAAAGGATTAACATTATGGAACGATTTGGAGACAAGGTGAATTCAACATTATGTATGACACTCTGGGGACAAGGAGAAAATTTAATGTTATATCGTCCATAGGTTTATCATTGGATGGTACTATGGGAGGGAAAGTGGAACAAGTCCATAGGAATAACATTGTGGGAATGGTATGGGAACAAGGAGAATTTGACATTAGGTATAACACTCTGGGGACAAGGGGAATTTAATGTTAAAAACGTCGATAGGTTTAACATCATCGGTCACTTTAGGAACAAGGGAAGTATAATGTAAAAAGTGTGTATAGGTTTAACTGTGTGGGTCTCTATGGGCACAAGTGAAGTGACTATATTATGTGAATTGTCCAAACAAATCGACTTCAATGTCAGCCAGAAGAAGACACATGACATGCACCTCAAGCACTCATAACCATCAACAACCAGGCACTAGAGGATGCCGAGAATTTTGCATACGTGGGCAGCATAGTCAGCAAGTAAAGTAGCACGAACAAGGACATCACGTGGAGGATCGACAAAGCCCGAAATAACTACGGTAGACGGCGACCCATCTGGAACTCTAAGCAGCATGACATCACAACAAAAGAAAACTTTACAATGCCTGCGTTAAATCCATCCCCTTCTATGGATCAGAATCCTCGAGCGTCACAAATGATTACATTAACAAGCTTTTTGATTTCCAAGGATGTGTTTGCAAATTATGCCTGATCTTCTGGCCAAACAAGATCACAAGCGAAGATCTTCTCAACAACAGCGTTCCCAAAACAGAACCCAGGTGAACGCCTCAGGGTAAAAGGAAGAACGATGATGACCTGGCGGCGCACCCTAATGATCGACCTACAAGAGATGTGCCTGTCCTTTGGTGAGGCAGAGACGGCAGCAAAATACCGAGCGAGGTGGAGGAGATTCCTCATGGCCGTATCTTACAGTCGGAATGAATATGATTAGGTAAATAAAGTATGTACATATGGGGGATTTAATGTTAAAAGCGTCCACTAGATTGACATTGTGAGCTGATATAATAAATTGGGCCTTTAGGACTGTAACTTGAATTTAAAGTTAAAATAATTTTTAAAAATTTTAATTCATTTAACAATTAAAAACGTTTACACAAAAATGAAAAAGTAAATTGTTTGAACAAATATAAAAATTGTAAAAATTTAAACATTTAACAATTTGTAAAATATATAAAAATTAGGTTCTTACAAATGTTTCTATGCAGGTATAAAACAAACAACAAATGTACGCAAATATAGTTTTATTTCATCTGGCACATTATGGCCTTGGATTCACCGTTAACAATTTATAAATCAAAATTAAATATGAAATATTCATAACAAATAGTGGAAGGAAAATTTCCAAGGTAAATTGCAGAGAGCATATCAGCACTTCATAAATGTGTCCGAAGTTATTGGGAGAGCCAGAAAGAGAGAAAACGTTTGGTTGAGATGCGATCATCCCATAAGACACTTTGAAGAATGGTCAGTGAAGATCTATAGTTGGTCGAATGAATAAACTACTAGTAACTCGAAAATGCAATGTTAAGGGCTATTGGCAGCTTTTGAGAATATGTGTTACTAAACAATTAACTGTTGTACTGTATCCAATGTTCCCCCACTTCAATACTGGGGCCCTGCTCAATTAATAATTAGTGGTCTGATATCTATAATAAAATTTAGATTTTGCAAAAGGCAGCCATATTAAAGAACATTTCACTAGCAATATATTTACAAAAGACATTGCGCCTCGCAGGCACAGTTAACAAAACACTTTGAAATTTGGACAAATATTGACCAGCTTGTAGTTCTCAATTTTAAAACCTACTTCCAAATATCACCTATTCCGTCCTCCGTTTCATCGAATAAACTTAAGCTGCGGATTTTGCTTACAATATGAATACGTTGTGTTATGTCCAGCACTAGTTATGATATTTTTACGGAGATCCATCACAGCATGAAAAATTGGTAATTCTGGTATGATTTTGGGAACAATTCCATGCCATTGACATTCTATTTTTTCTATCGGCAAGATTCAGTACTTCACACATCGAGGTGTATACCGGTCTTACATTAGTGTCATATATGTGCTTATGTAAGGTTATGATGAAGTGAGAGATCACTCTTCGAGGCCAAAACGCCCATATCTCAAGTAGTCAAATACCATTCCAGTCGCAAAACTATGCAGCATTTCCTACCTAAATAAAGACTATTGTCTAAGATGTTATTTCTCAAATGAGTAATATTTCCATATTGTGTTGCATGACTAAGGACATCCAGAATACTGATCTACCCGTAATAGCATGAAAAAGATGGAGACATTTTAATGAATAATTAGAAACATTCTATTAAAATCCTATTTAAATTAGACAATAAGTTATGCAACCAAGTGTGTATTTGGATCACATAACTATAGATGACCCTTGTTTCTTACTATGGTGATTTCCGGGTATATTCACCCGTTTTCCATACTGTTAAAAATGCGATTTTCGAGAAGAATTCTGTACCTAAATTACCATTTTTCAACCCTTTTCTTTAATTTTATTTTAAAAGATATCCATGACAAAATACTTCAGAAAGAAGATTCTTATATTTATCTTTCCTTTACTATTATCAGATTAAGCTCTCGTAGAAAAGTTCTATCAATAATACCTGTTTCAATGTGTAGCACACGACGCTCTTGATGTATATGTGCTATAGATACAGGATGAATTGTCTTTCATATAAAATTAATATTTTCATCAACTCGCAACAAAGCGACTTTTTGTAGGATATTTGCAGATAAATAGACCGTTACAGACAGTCTGAACGAGTTTATCTGCAGTTGTACCTGTCTCATCCGCGATGTAGTAGATGGCATGTACTTTCCCTTTAGGAATCAGACTAATTCGTTTTCTATTGACATCAATGTTAACGGATCAGAAAATGAAACTAGTATGTACACTAGATGACCCAGTACAAAACACAAACACTTCTTCATAGATGTAAGGCTATACTTTCTGAACAATCAAAACGAAGTGTTTGGCGGCATTTTCTCGAGAAAAAACGAGGTACAGATAAAAACTATCGTAATCATCAGCTTCGCACCGTGTAGGCAAATCTGATTTTTTTTCACTCCCTGAACAAAATCCATTCCAAGTAAAACAAACGTTTTCTTTTTTCTTTCATAGGGCTTATGGGTAACCATTCTTCTGATCCAAGCTATCTTTGTGTAATACGCGAACATATTTATATCAATCATTTTCAGGCCACCATCATGATAATCTATAATAATGACCTTTTTCACTTTTATGTCTCCCCGCTCCAAACAAACTTATACTAAAGAGAATCTAGTTCTTGGAGTCGAGTGTGTGGAGGAATGCCAAACTTTAAAATAACCGCAAATTTACCAATTGGGCTAGTTTTCTACTGTCCCACTGCATAAGTTCGTTTTTTGTTTTTTTTTAAGTTCGCCAATTTTGTTATCATTGTTTAATTTAACCATATTGTTTAGGTCTGTGGAAAATCTGTATATTTAGCTAAAAATCTGCATGTTTTTGTTAATAAATTCAGATGAATTCCGATCTAATTGGTCTTCTGAGCGAAATTTAGTATTATTACCTGTTCTACTTCCAATTGAGACTGCTTTAGATATAAGGTACTTATACTAAGACCTGACAAATTAGAGTGTTGATAAATGAGATATAATGCTGGTTTTGGGAACCTTTCAGAGGAATTGAATGTAATTGTAGTGTCATCTGCATACTGGAAGATAAAATATTTCATATAATTTATTGTATTTCATTGATGTTTAGATTTTTTTTCTTCTTATAATATATTCTATTATCTCTGCACACATAAGGAAATATATGGGGAGAGAAGATCACCTTGTTACACTACCTTGTAATGTCACAACAAGATGAGCATTATCCATTTTTAATAATGCCTGATTTAAAACTTTTATGAAGCAGCTTTATCCATTCCACAATTTTAAAACGTCATACTTTATAAATGAAAACCCATGCAACAGAATTAAACTCTTTTGAAATTTAGTTGTTATTTTCTCTTTTGTTAATGAGTAGAAAAAAAGTATATGGTCATATAGTTTACGAATCATCTTTCGTATATATATATATATATATATATATATATATATATATATATATATATATATATATATATATATATATTGTCACAAGATGAAGCCGGGTTGGGATTGGATTAGTGAAGACACTGAAAGCAATTGCGTTAATAAGATGTTTATTTATAAACGCAATTGAAAGATGAACAAATCTGACACCATTATAACAAAAAGATAAGGAAAATTATATAATTCCTAACATGGAACTATCAACAACAAGTAACTCAACGAGAAAAATCTAAGATGAATTTAACGAAAGGAATTTAAACAAACGTGAATAACGTCGTATCACCAATCAACAATAGAATTATATGATCTACAAATAATGCTTCATAACAATTTATCCACAAGATGGACGCATGAATTATACACTTATCAACATATCACTCAGTTAGCGATATTTGACATATGGATGCACGTATTTATGAATTAATCATTCATATAACGATATTGAAATGGGAATGCGTGAAATTATGAATCTATCACGCATATAGCGATATTGAAATGTGAATGCATGAAATTTTGCTCAGATAGCAATATTGAAAATAACAATAACATGGAACACGTATTATATATATATAACTATCATGGCGTCCATTTGACGACCAGGATGCATTTCCGGTTCCACCCGCTCTAGTCAATGATCAAGGAGTCACCACGCATGGTCCACCCCTCCCAGTCTATTGAAGGATCCCTCGAGAGACTTCACATTCAACACAGACCCGATGGTCGCGAAGCCTTGGTCCCTCACATCGAGAACACCAGTACACTCTTCCGAGCCAACGTCACCAGACACAGCGTACACGTCACAAGAAACTACACACAGTTCTGTGACTCCACATCACCAAACCATACATAAGGCAGCTAAAAGTATAACAACTGAACCGTGTAGTACATATGACACGGTTAAGTACTTTTGCATTTATATATGTTGCGCATGCGTACACATGAATTACATCTCGTTACACATTACATTAATCATTCAATGCATGCTGCGTATAATTAAATAAAATCCGTCTGTTCAGTTACAACAAATAGCTAACTCGAACCAGACTTAGTATTTCTAATATCATGGCGTTGTATGACTTATGTATTGACTCTCTGTAGAATTTAGAATAGATTCTAAAACATCTAATATATGAAACAATTTGGTCATATAAAACGAATAGTAATAAAGAATGCAATCTTAAATTTCACATACCTCTACAGCTGAAGATTGCTCCCGTAAAGAGGTAAGCTTTCTGACAAGACTCGTCGTATTGTAATTTGTTTATAGGGAATTTGCTCTGTATGTACGCTAGCTGAGACAAATATGCGCAGCTAGGTACTTTGGTTTTCACTGCAGGCAATTTGCACATGCAGCATGGGTTGAATCGCGCTCAGTATTTCGAAATGACTAGAGCCGAAAAAACGAACCACCCTCTCGTAACGCTGTACGCGGCAACGAAACCTGAGTACATTTTCGATCACATATACATATTGATATAAATCATACACAATTCCGTGATATATATATATATATATATATATATATATATATATATATATATATATATATATATATATCTATATATATATATATATATTCCCTTACTGAAACCAGTTTGATTAGTATTAATAATTGCTAGAAGAACATTACTGAGTCTATTTGCAGTGCATGCTGTATTGTTTCGTACATATAAATCGTAAAATAAATGACAAATGTAAAACTATTTTTTTACATTTGTGAAAAAATTAAGTTCAAATCTTACAAAGTTGCAAATGTAAAATCAACGAGAAATGTAAAACTATTTAGTCATGTCTGTAAAACAAAATATTGATTTACCTTTGTAAAAAGTTTTGTATACAAAGTAAAATCAGCGACAAGTGTAAAAACATGTTTGATCACATATGTAAAAAGTTTCTATTTACATATATCAATACTTTGTGTACGAATGTAAACATCAATATATCCATGTACATGAAATTTTTACCATAAGGGAGTGTGTGCACAAGGGCTACAAAAGAGAGTGGGAATGCTGATTTGGGACAAATATAAGTGTCCTCTGTCCACAAGAGACATGTGTCCGTTACATACAGGCACATTGGTAGGATGTAGGGAATTTTATTGTGGAATCCATGGAGGCGGCATTTATGCCCAGGTATCTTTTAAGGCTTGTTTCATTGTATGTTTTCTCAAGTACAATTTCAGATTTCTGTTCCGACTTAGTCTTGTATTGTTAACTTTACATCTGAATTGTTTTTCTCTCATATATGTCGTCATGTGGACCTTCAACTTAGAAAACACACTAAGCATTTGGTCAAAACCTTCATATTTGAATGGTGTGTATCCAGTATGTATCCTCATGGGCTTCTTCAAATCACCAATACAACTAAACATATTATCACAAATATTCCGTTTGAATGTTTTTTATTCTTCTCCAGTGTGTACATTTTATATGCAATTGTAAATTCAACGACACATATTTAATATTGTACATTCAGTTTATGAAAATAACAAACACAGATTGAGATTCGATGGTACCGTGTCTGAAGAATTTGTATGCGTAACTGGTGTGCGTCAATGCGTGTGCTTGTTGCCCTTTTTATTTTACAAGTTTGTTAATGACAGTGAAGAAGAGTTCCACTGTTCAAGATACTGACATAGGTACGCAACACTTATTTATGATTTTATAACACAGATGACCTACTTATATTTTCAAGACATGGTGTAAAAAGAGCTTAAATGCTCTGACTAAGTATTGTGGCAAGACGCGCCCTAAAGTTAATACAAACAACAACAACAGCAAAAAAAGTTCCGTTAATTCGGAAGAATAGCAGATGATAATTTATTCGTCGATATAAATATTGATAAAAAAACATAATGTTGCAGTGAAACCTGCCCAGCCTGGGCACTGCTAGGACAATAATTTGCTAGGATACAGGTGTTGTGTAAATGTCGAAACAGTCTGATTCATTATATGATGTAGGGATCAGACAACTCATTTTCCGTAGACATCAGTGCTAACGTTTGAGAAGAAAACAAATTGTGCGCCAGACGACCGACACATTATGCAACATATGTACTTCTTGATCGAAGTAAGCGTAAACTTTCTGAACCATCTAAATTATGTGCTTCTATGCATTGTCTCGATACAAATGTCTCTAAGATGGGGTGCCGATAAAAGCTACCATAATCATCAGTTTCGCATCGCATAGGCTAAATAAAATTTTAGCCCTAAATATGCACAGACAAAATCAATGCAGAACTAGAAGCACTGTCGAAAGTCTCGCAAAATTAAAAGAGAAAACTTCCGCGCTGATATTGCAGAAAAAGGCACGATCTAGAAGTAATAAGTACGGTATCCAACGTTCCCCACTTCGGTACTGGTACCCTGTTCAATTAATAATTAGTAGTCTGATTCCTATAACAAATTTAGATTTCACAATAATCAGCCATATTGAAAAACATTTCACTCGCAATGCATGTCCAAAAGCCATTGCGTCTCGCAGGCACAGTTTACAAAACACTTTGAATTTTGTGCAATATTTGACTGGCTTTGTAGTTGTCAATTTTACAATCTACTTGCAGCATAACATATATTCTGTCCTCCGTTTCATCGAATAAACGTAAACCTGTGGAGTTTGCTCTAGATATGACACGTTGTGTTATGTCTAGCACTTGTTATGTTATCTGGCTAGTAAACGAGGATAAGGACAAAGGGAAATAATATGCGATCTTCACAGATATCCATCTACAGCGTGAAATATTGGAAAGTCTGGTATGATTTTGGTAACCATTCCATGACATCGAAATACTCTTTTTTTCTATCGGCAAGATTCAGTACTTCACACATCGAGGTGTATACCTGGCTTACATTATGTCAAAGATATGCTTGTGTAAGGCTGTGAAAAAGAGAGAGATCACTCCTCGAGGCCAAAATTCCCATCTCTCAAAGAGTAAAATACCATTCCAGTCGCACAACTATGTAGCTTTTCCTACCTAAATAAAGACTAATGTTTAAGATGTTATTTTTCAAATGGGTAATATTTCCATATTATGTAGCATGACTAAGGACATTCCGAATACTGATCCACATATAATAACATGGTAAAGATGAGGACAACTTAATGAATAATTAGGAAAATGCTATAAAAATTATATTTAAAATAAACATTACGTTACACCACCATGTGTGTATTTTGAGCACATAACTATTGATAACCTTTGTTTCATATTATGGTGGTTTACGGGTATATCCACCGCTTTCCATAAAGCGTTGAAAATGATAATTTTCGAACGAATTTTGTACCGAAATGACCGTTTCTCAACCCAATTCTTATATTTTATTTTAAAGGTATGCATAACAAAATATTTTAGAAAGAAGATTCGTATATTTATTTTTCAACTACAGTTCTCAAATGGAGCTCTTGTAGAAAAGTGATATCAATTATATCTCTTTCATTATGTAGCACACGGCACTTTTCACTTATCTGTGCTACATGATCACATAATATACAAATATTCTTCCATATATATATATATATATATATATATATATATATATATATATCCTTTTTCCTTAATGAAACCATCGTGTCTATTATTAATAATTTCTGGAATTCTGGAAGAACATGATTTAGTCTATTTGCAGTGCATGCTGTATTGTTTAGTGTATTAATATGGCACAATAAATGACAAATATAAACCTATTTTTTCACATTTGTAAGAAAATTAAGTTAAAATATTACAAATTTACAATGTAAAATCAGCGACAAATGTAAAATTGTTTCGTAACATATGTAAAACAAAAAGTTGATTTACTCATGTAAAACGTTGTATACAAAGTGAAATCAGTGACAAACGCAACAACGTATTTGATTACATAGGTCAAAAAACAACCTTCAATTTACATCTATTAACACTTTGTGTGAGAATATAAAAATCAACGACAAATGTGAAAATATATGGTCACATACTTAGCAATTAGATTCATTAAATGAAATGTTAATATTTTGCATACAAATGTAAAACAAAAACATAAATGGAGCATTATTTGATCCCATATGTATAAAGCTTTGTTCAGGCTTTTTGTAAAGTGATTAATGCAAATGTTAAAGCAATGACACATTTGGACATTATTTGTTCACATATATAACAATTACGTTCTTAATAATGTTTTGCACAGAGATTTAAAATAAACGATACATTTAAGAATATTTTGTTACATATGGAAATCTGCGAATAATGTTTGTAATTATTTTTTTTTACAAAAACAAAATCGACAACAAATGTGAAAGAATATTTGGTCACATATGTAAAAAGCATTGATCTACGTATGCACAACTTCATGTATACAGATATTAAATCAACGAAAAATGTAAAATATTTGATCACATACGTAAGAATTAGGTACATATGTCTTTACAATACTTTGCATACAAATACATAATGAACGAAACATGTTAAAATGCTTGATAACATATAGGAAATCCTCATTTTAACTTATGTGACTCATTTCTGTACAAACTTTAAATCTATGAAAAATGTTGAAATATTTGGTCGCATATGTGAAACTTCTATTTACTTTTGTTATACTATTCCTGTACAAATGCAAAATAAACGGCAAATGTAAAAACATTTAGTCACATATGTAAAATTCGATGTAAACTTATGTCATAAATTTGTATATAAAATTCACAATAACGACAAATATAAAATTATTCATCTCATCCATACCAATGAGGTTCATAGAACTGTTTTGTATACAAATGTACAGCATCCACAATATTTGGTCACATATGTAAAAACTGCGATTTACATATGTATTTTGTATTTTGTCGAAGCCATGAGTGACAATACAAAATGGTTCCACTTCTCGAGGGTAATATTTCCTTGCATCTACTAAAAAAACGTGGATTTTCTTTTGTATTATATATTTTTAAGGCAAAACCGTTGACTTACATTTATTTTATTTTTGTGTCCATATTTGGGTAAATTCTACCAAAATATACATTACTACATCGATGAAACCATGTTCCGAAGTTTTCCAATAATTTAGGATATTGACTTTCTAAACTGTACCTCCTATGTATAATGCTTTGAATTATGTATATTTTCAAATTAATGACTGTTTTCAAATGATAATCAAGAGATGTTCAGTTTTGTTAACACATCTCTTCCGCGGATTGATATAATAAACATTGATGGGGTAGGATTTAGGGGTACCGTAGAATAATCACAAAGCTCTCGTATCGGAGAGTCTTATAACCGGAACATCTTTAAACAAAAGATTTGTAATGCTTGTGAGTTAAAATATAGGGATTTTGGTACTTTATTTTCTTTATTTCTGCATTTAGACGTGAATTGTGTGACCATGTCAATCCTGGAGTCTTGTTTCGTTAAAGATGCCTCACTCTAATTTCAATTGCCACTTCATTTTAGTTTGCAAACAACACTTATCTATCACCGATTTCTCCAATGCTTTCAGACTTAACTATGAGTGTGATGAGAGTTAAAATCTTTAATTAATATTTTTTTTATGTTTTATTTAATCAAGAATGTTTCTATGAAACAACAGAAAAAAGCTTGTACAATTTGTCATAGAGAGAAAAAGATACTGCACGGGTCACACTTAATGTAAAAACGGGTCATGTAAGTTCAAATGCTAACAATTTGTACGATTCATGGGTAAAACTATTTTGTAAATGATTTAATACCAGAAACCTACTTTTGTTTTCTGGAGTTAGATTGTAATTTATGTTGATGGCTCCTCTTCGTTGCTTACATAAATGTACAGTCTTTACATATTTTAATATCTGTACATCATAATGGAGAGAGAGAGAGAGAGAGAGAGAGAGAGAGAGAGAGAGAGAGAGAGAGAGAGAGAGAGAGAGAGAGATGGGGGACGGGAGGGAGAGAGAGAGAGAGAGAAAAGGAGAAGCTGAAGAACAATTAAATACATCTAAATATGAAAATATCGGTTTCAGTCACATACATACGTATGTCCCAAATGGGAGAAGAAAGGAGTTCCAAAAGTGATATCAGCACTGAGGCGATTAACGTGTATAATTTGTATATATATATATCTTACAAATTATATAGCAAATAACACTCTCTCCAAATACACCTGGTGAAACATTGTTTCGTTCTCCTTCCCAAATCTCATATCTGATTTGGGACTGGATCAGTAAATACAGATTCTTTCTGTTATTTAGAAAATAAAAGATTTCGAAAATTCTGATCAGCTTGCAACTTGTATCTCCTGTATTGCAAGTTTAGGGAACAGATTGAAGTTATATTCATATCTGATAGAAGATTAACAAGAAAGGAATCGAACAGGAGAGACCGAAGGTTTATTGTCCTTCTCTTAATTCGAAAACTGAGAATGAAAATGTTGGTACAAGACCCGTCATCAACCTTGACAGTTTTGATAACATTACGTCAAAATTGTCTTTCATGGAATTTTCGAGCATTGTATCCAATATATAGCTTCTCGTCACTCAAGCCACAGTTTCTCAGTCATTTTAATTTGGTAAGATTTCAAATGTAGAATGAGGATTCTCGTCAATGAATAGTCTCGCGCTGTTCATTTTTAGACATTGCTAGATCATTAAAACACGTTGAACGGGCTTCTTCCGCATGCTCTATATGTAGCATGTAAGCGTCAAACTGATCAGATTGTACTAATAATCAAAAACATTACCGGTACGGACTCGGAAGAAGGAAATTTCGCATGATAAAAAGTTTTGTGGGGAGAACGGAAGACTGGAGTTTTTAAACAATGATAGAGGGAGGCGAGATATTGCTGATACCGAAATAATTGTCCAGAGGTTAAATTATGCAGCACGTTAACAGTCGGTAATAACACGTCCATGGACAGAAGAAACGTGCGAAGTTTGCGAAGTTTGACAGCATTCGTGTGATAGTACGAGGTGACAAGACTTTAATTTCGATAACAATAAGACATTTAAATAGATTCGAAGTGGATCTTTATGTAAGGTCTTCTGGACAGCTCATTGAGAAAAAGATTACTGAGCACAAACTTGTGTTCACCGGTATATATCTATTAGCATTTATCCCAGCACATACTCTTTCCTGGTGCACATAAGGTTGATAGCAGTAGCTAATAAAACCCTGCTTAGGAGTCCCATTAGTAGTGCTTAGGAGTCCCATTAGTAGTCTTAGTAGTGACGGGTAGTGAAGGATCGTCCGCATCAACAAAATACCACTTGCGAGAAGCGTCGATGTCCCATTGCAGTATTCAACTGCAAATGTATTTTAACGTCATCGCCAGTGAAATTAGTTTAGCAGTCGTGAAGGTTGTTTGAAAAACAATATCAGCCTTGTGATGGCTAGCAGCATACTGTAATAAATCCATCTGGGAATGTTTTGTTGGGTATATAATTATTATTATTATTAGTAGTAGTATCATCATCATCATCATTATTATTGCAGTAAAGTGGCATATTTTTTATGCTCCGCCAAATCTGCGGAGCAGCATATATTGTTTACCCATGTCTGTCTATCCCACACGTTCCCCTCACAACGCGTTCTGTTCCGTCCTGTCTCGGGAAAGACCCAAGTCAAGTTAGCATTTTACCCTTCAGTTTGGTTCCCATTATTTGACTTTTTAGGGATTTAATGGATCGAAATAAAATTAGTTGGAGGATTTACATTGAGAAGACCTAAGTAAAGATCAATTTTCACCGTTTTTTGTATAACGTCTTAGGGAAAAGACCTCTTTTTGACTTAAAACTTTGCATTTCAATTTTATTTCCGCTTAATAACTTTTGATGAAGTGAAGAGATTGAAATCCAATTTTGTTTGGAGCATTACATTAAGAAACAAATGAAGCTAGAACTTCTGCCTCCAATATATGCGCACAGAGTTTAAGAACTGAAATGATATCGTTCCTAAAATGGAACTAATCAGAGCATGTAACTTCAACGAGTAATAAAACGAGAATTAACGTATGGAACTTGTAAACAAATATGATTGATATATGGATCTATCACCAGGGATGATCAATGTATGACATTTATAAACAAATATGATTGATATATGGATATATTACCATAGATGATCAATGTATAGAATTTATACACAAATGTAAACAAAATATGATTCTTTCACCAAGGGTGATCAATGTATAGAATTTATACAAAATTATGAACAATGTATGGTACATCCATAAATAAGATGTATGTATAATTGATTTTTACTCAGATAGCGGTATTGATTTATTTCACCCATATAGTGATATTGAATAATACTGATTCAAAAATGCAAGATATGTATCTCGTGCCGTCCAGTTAAAGATCACGATATATTTCCGGTTCCATGGCACTCGTCAAATGGTCAAGGAGCCACCACATATGGCCCGCCTCTCCTAATCTGCCGAAGGATCCCTTGAGAGCCTGATTATTCACTACAGATCCTTTGGTCCCGACGCATTGGTCCCTCACTGCGAGTAAACCAATTCTGTCCTCTGAGCCAACGTCACCGTTGGCTACAGTATCCTGTATGCATGAAACCCCACAGAATTCGACGACTCCCCAATAAAAACAGTTGAAAATAAAATGACAGAGCGTGTAGTACATGAGACACGGTTAAGAACGAATACAATAATGTACATTACGCATGCACGCACATGAATTAGTTCGATACACATGAAATCATTTCATCAGAACTACAGTACGAGATTATTATAATAACCATGTTCGTACATGAATCTGTGTCCGACAAGAATAATCTCCCTGAATTATAAAAACTCGAACATTACTCACCCTTTAATGCATGCAACGTACAATTGAATTCAATTGTCTGTTCAGTTATAAAACAAATGGCTATCCTGAAACAGGCTATAGTATATCTGTAGCAAGGCGTTATGTGACATAGGTCTGACTCTCTGTAAAATTTAGAATAAATTCTGAAACATCAAATATATAAAACAGTTCTATTACATAAAACAGATAGCAAGAAAGAATGCAATTTTATATTTCACATACGTCTACAGCTGAAGATTGCTTCCGTAAAGTGGACAACTTCCTGACAAAACTCGTTGTATTGTGATTATACAGCGATAATTTTGGGCTATAAGTACTCTGGTCGTAGTCAAATCTACGACCAGCTAACTCGGGGTAATTGGGTTTCTCACTGCATGCACTTTCCTCTTGCAGCAATGGATACACCGAATTAAGTGGTTTGAAATACTTAAGGCTAAAAATAAACCACCCGCGGGCAACGCTGTATACGGCAATGAAACTCGAGTACATTTTCGTTCATATATAATGCATAAACATTTCACTACACACAATGTCGTTGACAATAACCTAACTATCCATTCCACCGTTGCTTGAATGTTTTTTTTACAGAGAAGAGAAGTCAAATTAAACTGCCAACATTTATTTGAATAAGGGTTTGTCATCTTTGAAATAAATTGGAAAAGACAAGGGAAAATAAATATACAACTCATGATGTCTAATGTCATCCAATTCTACACTACACTCTGTGCTGATGCGTCACTTCACCATTCAAAAGAATGAACTTAAGGAGAAGAAATATTGTAAATTCTTCTAAAAATATTCTTTTAATTTATAACTAAAGCACATTCTCATGCAATACAGCAAACTCTGCCGTTTACACATGACTGTTTAGTTAGCGAAACTTTTAGGGATGAAACCGCCCTTGGACTGTTCCCAGTGTCATCACTCATCATAGCCAATCAGAATGAGTCACACCTGGACTGATGAATTTACATTTCCCAGACTACTACGCAGATGTACATACTTCAAATCATTCTATATATGAAAAAAGTTCAGGATAACAATTGTTTTGGAGGGCTTTTATCCTTTTTTTGTTTTCCTCTCCTCTGTGTGTGAACACAGAGAAATTTTTAGCATATAATAGTGTGTATTCATTTCAGGGTTGTGCAATTGTGCAATTTCTAAGGTCAGAGAAAGGCCTGTGTGTAGGAAAAGGGATAAGGATATTTAACTCTTGGCATTAGGGGATATAACGGAGTAATTAGGGGATATAACGGAGTAATTAGGGGCTATAACGGAGTAATTAGGGGCTATAACGGAGTAATTAGGGGTTATAACGGAGTAATTAGGGGCTATAACGGAGAAATTGAACAAATAGTCCATAAAGTTCACATTATCGTTCAGCCACTATAGTGGCCAAAAAAAGACATCTTAACAGTGTTTTAATAACCGATCGTTGATGGACGAAGGACAGATGCAGCACTCAGAAAATGTTCAGCAGCCGTTTAAGATTTGGTCAAGCAGAAGCTCAATGTTAAAAGTGTCCAGCTCCTAAATAAGACATATTGCAATTAGAATAACTGTTAAATAATGAAGAATATGATTGACAGATGGTTTTTGAAAGTGTAGCCCTCTGAATATCATATTCGACTGTACTTAATATGAAAATAGCTCATATATTAAATGTACAAGAAATACCATATAAATAAATAAATAAATTTAAAAAGAAACCCAGAGTCTAATTTGGTAATATAGCTCAGTTCATGAATGATGTTGTTACAAATGCAGGCAAAGAGCAAATAGATACATGTAACTACTTTGATGCAAGCAATATTTTGTGAAGAAACAAATTTAATTACTTTACAGAATATACATGCTATTTGGCTGTGGGTATTTGAAAACAAGTATTTGTATGTATAGCTGATCATAGGTCTGCTAAACAAAACAATGTGGTTTATAAAATATCACTATAAACACAAAATGGTGTGATCCTACTTTAGGGAGAGGAGGATGTACAATTATTTCTGAGCAACAAATACCAAACAAATCATGGATGTATCGGTGATGTAAGACCAAAGGTGTTAAACCTATGTTCAAGTAACTACTCTATACTTAGGCATTGTACATATCTGCTTCTGTCACTACTCTATAGAGAGAACACAGGTTTCAGCAATTTTCGGAAATTCACCCAGTTGGTTGTTGTAGATGTTTCTTCTGTGACCGATAATATATGTTTCCCTTGTTTGATTTTTCAGGACAGTGACGAATGAAACAGAAACTGAGAAGAAACAGTGCAAAACTGGTGTGAAACCAACCCAAGCACTTTCCAAATCTACCGATTCCTTTCTCAAGAGAATAGAACTACATAGAACGATTACACAAACGAGACAAGAACAAAGCACGAACAGGTAATAACTTTACAGAATATATAAGATGTTTGGCTGTGGATAGTTGCAAACACGTATTTGTATTTAAAGCTGTATCCTAGTATTAGATCATAGGTCGGTGGAAATAAAAATTGCAATGTGTTTATATAAAATGTTACTGTAAACACAAGATGACGTAATCCAGCATTATTTTATTCCAAGCAACAAATACATAAAAAATGATTGATTTATTGTTGATGTCAGACAAATGGCATCGTATCTATCTATTTTAGTCACTACTCTATAGCGACGATAGAGTTTTCAGCAATTGTCTCAAACTTATCCTGTTGGTTTTACGGATGTATCTCCTGTGACCGATAACATAGTTTCCCCTGTTTTTTTCAGGAGCGTCAAGATGTCCTACTGACTTCCCAGTTTGTCTTCAAAATCCTTTCTGTTCATATACGTGCGTTTAATGTACTTTCTGCCAACTTTTTACCTGATAGCACTGTTTAATTGTTTTCAGGCTTCTATATCGAACTAAAGGATGTTGGCTTTAACACATCTGTACCTTTGTCAATAAATCCAATATCTACCTCCCCACCCACTCCATCGTCAAATTAACTGCGCCATACACATATTGACAATTTTAGAGAAACATGGCTTCAGTGAAAAATAATACGTTCAATGTGTATACATCATCCATAACCCAACCCCAAAAAGGGACAGCTTTATACAAGTTTCCATATTTTCTTTCAAACCTATTTCTTGATCACAAATGAATAGTTTTGTGCATACACATGCTGAACTGAATTGTGCATTGACTAAAAACAAGAATAACATGACAGCATGCATGTCATGTTAACAGAATGCGGAAAGCTTACATTCATCAACCTTATATCAGTATAATATAAATATTCTCTAGCATTATGATATTGTGATACAATATCTCATTTTTCCCAGTCTGAGGCATCCGTTTAAAGATATAAAGTGGTTCTGAAAATGCCAGAATCTGATACTCTACTAATGAATTTCTAAGACAGCAAAATGCTTCCTAGCAAACATCAAGCTATAAAAAACTTGGCATCTTTCAGCAGCAGTTTATGTAATGGGTCTGCTATTGGCAAAGCTTGCGATAAAGTGGTGGTAATATGAAACAAACAGCGGCGATGTTTTAACTTCAGTTGGGTTTTATGAACTGGAATAATTAATTACGTTATAAACGTTCCCAGTGCCAGAGCTGGGTCCCTAATTGGACATTTCGTGGCCCAGGGAGGTCACCCTGTTATCTGAAGAGTTGAGACTTAGTCAACTTGAGTGACTTCTGAGGCACTTAAATACCCGTTTCAAGACTGTAAGATGCTCTCCAAAATAAAGACGTCGTATAGATCTACCATGCATGTTTTCCAGTTGAGTCATCTGCGCATCAGGTTGCAGTTTTATCAAACTTCTCAAATTTTCTTCATCAAACTGGGATTGTGGGATATCTTTATTGTGGTCCTGTTGGCACCAATGGATTTTTGACTGACGATTTCAGTAGTTAATAATGATCATAACAACGTAACAATCGCTAGAATTCTAATGAGAAGGGCCTTATTACCCTTGTAACGAAAGCTGGTGGATTTCCGCAAATGTGAACAATTCTTCAACTCCTTTTTCAACAATAAACATGTTCATAGTTGCACAATTTGCAAGACGCTGAGTTATTTTTCATCTTTTTTCTCCCATTCAAGCCTATGAGGAAAATACCAACACTGTCATATGTATCAAAATAAGGTTTGAGGAGTAATTTTTGGAGAAGTTTGGGAAATATGGACCATATCCATAAATCTATGATATACAGCAGTAGTATAGTGCGACGAAATAGGTCTCGATGGGACCCCCCTCCCCGGTACATAGGGTCATATATGTATGGGGATAAACAGAAAATGGGGACAAACAGGAAACTAAAATGTATGTTTTTTTGTAACAGTGTAGAATTATGCGTCGGTCTGAACTCGAACTACCGTATTATGTCATGTTTTATCTTTTATTTACACTGTCTGCACTGTAAATGAAATCGTATTAAAATTGGTTTCACATGAGGAGTCTGGCTGTTTGTTCTATTTAGACTGAAAATGGGAGTTTTTCTCCAATGGAATTGTTAGCGTAAAACTTATTTCATAGGTTTTTCACAGGAGGAGTCTGTCTATGTTTAGTCGGGTATTTATGACTTTGTCTGCCTTCTAAATGAAAGTCCGCATTATTTGCCTATAGCAAGACATGTTATGATAAAACTACACTTACTGTTTAAATGCCTTTTGGAATGACTACCATTCAGTCATTTATTAATAACCCAGGGGAGGATGTCAAAGAAGAGGTCAATATAAAAGTACATTCACTATATCTTCCGTTTAATACATATTAATAAAGAAATTAAAATCTCTACCGCCATCTATAATGTCCCTACTCACCTCATCTCTCCTGTTTTAAACAAAACGACCATCCCATTAACTCAGGGTTGGATGTAAAAAAAAGCAGTATAAAATAGAATTAATTTAAATCCCTTATAAAATAATCTAACATCTCTATCTCCATAACTATGATCCCTCTTATAAATAAATAAAAAATCTCTACAATTATATTTAATATTCCTAACCTTCTCACCTCGTCCTATTTTAAACAAAACTATCACCCCATTCACACAAGGTAGGATGTTAAGAACATATATAAAATAGAATTTAAAACCCTTATCAATACCAATACCTTCCCTATAACTTTCCTATAATGTCTATTATAAATAAAGGTAAATTTTCTACCTCTTCTATAATGTTCCTACACTCTCCTACCCATCTTTAAAACAACAAAACCACCATCCCCTTTACTATTCCCATAATCGCTATAACATCACTGTTTGAGTGTAAGAAGAAATAAAAGTAGGCCACCATTTTTCCTTTAGCGGCATTATATGACAAAGAGAAATTAACATTTGGCCGCTATTTTTGAGGGATTCTAGGGACATTGGGAATTAAGGTTAGACAACTGCCTATTTTATTTCATATCCAGCCGTAACTAGATCATTACTCATCAGACCATAACAAATAATACTTGCAGCTGTTGTTGTTGTTGTTATTATTATTATTATTATTATTATTATTATTTTTATTTTTATTTTCATGATGTGTGAGAGAGAGAAGTTTACCCACACCCTTTACCATCCTCATAATATTTACAGCCCTTGAAAAGGTTATGATACATTTAGAGAAAGGGGGGACTAGCATTACGCCGGAGAGAGAGAGAGAGAGAGAGAGAGAGAGAGAGAGAGAGAGAGAGAGAGAGAGAGAGAGAGAGAGAGAGAGAGAGAAGTGGGGGATTAACATTTCGGCACAGCGAAAGGGGGGTAATAAACCTGTGGTTTGGATCTAGATTCAAGAAATGAAGTCAAAGTATTTTTCCAACTAGCGAATTAGGAATCAATGTAATATTTCGTGTACTGTAACATTTGTCTCTGTGCTAGGTTTTGAAAACTGAAAACATCGGTTAGAAAAAAAAATTGCCAAGCTAAAGGCAGATTGTCAAATGTAACGGTTCCAATTTTGAAACTAAAGTCACAGATCATTCTATTTCACTTAATCATTTTGACTACGGTAAATGTTAGAGAAGTACCTTAAAGTAGATTAAATAATATAGTCGAATGTCCACCATTCTCGCTCATATTAACATACTTTATGCTGAAGTCGATACCGAAACACAAATAGAGTCTATGTTGAGGTTAAGAACAAGACAAGAAAATCCATGTTTGTATGTGTGTGTGTGTGTGTGTGAGAGAGAGAGAGAGAGAGAGAGAGAGAGAGAGAGAGAGAGAGAGAGACCTAATACCATCAAAACAAAGTTCGTTCAACAATAAAAACTTTTTCTAACCGCTGTTGTCTGGATTAACAACGTGCGCATAAACTTCTGTTAGACCATAGAAGTTATTCGAGTAATGCTACGTTATATCCAAGGTATGACATGCTCTTCCAATAACATCATAAGTGAAATGAATAGATTAGACCACGACCTATCAGCGTATAATGCGAATGTATACCGGTTCGCAATTGTATGGGCCTTAAACACAAGCATCATTAACATTTCCAAGAGCATTCCACATTTCATAAAAGATAAAATTACATCAGGTATATAATCACACATCTCGCTCAATATATGCAAACCAGTCTATTTGGATGCGTGCATCAGTGCATCTGTGTGTCCTTGCGCGCTCAATAAGCAAAGCTTGCAACGCAAAGCCTCACAGAGAAAGACATTTAGATTGATATTCATTTATGAATTTCTTAGAACAGAACCTTCTTTGTCTCCTCATTATGAGGGAGAGTATAAATTCATAATCATTACAATACAGTATACTAATTCATTTTTGCAACCGTACTTCATATTCAGTAACATCTATCAAATAAGACTACGCATCGTACCGATGATTAGGGGTTGAGTTGATATATGGTTTGATATCTATGTGACTGTCCATGATTGATAATGGTGAGTGATCTCCCTTGCGGAAGAGATGTCCATTAGGATGCTAAAGAATGCAAAAGAAATTTAAAAAATAGATACAAACTCCAACAAAAACAGGTTTATTTATATCAGCTAATACAGCAAATACACGATAATCACAGCTTTTGTTGAAGTCACCTCTCGACAGAACTGAAAACAAAGTAATACGTCATAATAAAATTACTCGTCTCCAGTTGCATATACATTTAAGATTTTGATTCTAAGGCTATTATATCATATAAAATTGTTTCTAAATATTGCCTGCAAAAAGCATTTAATTTGATATGCCGTTCTCATTCTACATGTACAACATTCTTATTATGTAATTCGAATGATAAAACGAATCCAAATAGCCGTGTCTCATTGGTTGTATGTCAGTGAGGACGTAATGATAAAGTTTTAGATACAGCGCTTTTCTCTCGCAAGTTACAAGAATATGTTTGAGCACACACGAACCTAAATCCATAATAATATCAATTGACAATGGATAAGCTAAGAGCATTGGACTTATAGATGAATTCCGTATTTTTAACATACAAGAGTGGCGCTCTCTTGTTTACAATACCAGCAGATATGATAGGGTTATTTTCTTGGAAAGAGTTCTGAATATGGCGAACGTGCACTGCCCAGTGTTATTTTTTGGTTTGATGGAAGCGACCCAGTTCATTCTAACTGAGTTATCTTTTAGCCGCTGGTAACGTTGACGACTCTGTAAGTGTTGACTGGCCCCTGGTTGAAGAGCATAGGGAACAGGATGAGGATCAAAAGAAGTGGCACAAAAACAAACAAAACATCCAAATAAAATCAATACATCGATAATAACAATGTTTCTATGTCTGTCCAGCTTATATTTTTAGACAGAGGGAAACCGGTATCTATGTTTGGAAATAAAAGCTTAATTCGTGCAGTATGTCGTTCGATACAGTATATAACATATTTGACTGTAAGACAGATAGATATATACAGAAATTAATTTTTTTTAAAGCGGAAAGTTAGGTAAGCAGAAAGAAAGAAGGAAAGAGAGAAAAGGAAAGTAAGACTAAATGACTGGATGGATGAAAAGGCAACTGCCATGTTCTGG
Source organism: Margaritifera margaritifera (assembly GCA_029931535.1). Taxonomy (NCBI): domain Eukaryota; kingdom Metazoa; phylum Mollusca; class Bivalvia; order Unionida; family Margaritiferidae; genus Margaritifera; species Margaritifera margaritifera. The sequence continues at coordinate 442,309 of JAQPZY010001438.1, forward strand.
AACGATGTATTACGGTATACGGGTTTCTCTTGTATCACGCCTGCAATGAAGATCTCAAGCAGCGATACTGTTCAAAAAGTATTTTCTCTTTCATTCTGTCTTTCTTTCTTTTATATGTGCATATTTACTATTCTTATCGCTAAACTGACCAAAACATAATTTAAATTTAACCTAATATCTGATACGGAATATCGTTACTAATCAAATGGCCGATAAATGAATGCTCATGGTTACATGGAATTCATATGTATCGACTTCGACACATTATTATTATTATTATTATTATTATTATTATTATTATTACAATCAGTGATTTCAATATACGGGTTAGTGGCCTGCTTCCAGTACGTGCTTTCAAAGGTCATTATTGTAAATCCTTTAATTTTCAAATCCTATAGCCTTAGAATTTCTCCAAAATGATCCTGGATAATATTAAAAATTCAAGTTTAGTAGCAATTTACGATAAATAGTAATACTAGTATTAGATCTAAAACAAAACTGGTAAGTCCAGGGGAGAGTATCTAATGTCAAACCAATTCAAAGGAACAGAAGGGATGATAACCTAGTTAAACAACTTTTCGAATGTGCAAGTGAATCATAATAGCGGTTTATTTGCGGTCCATGGCGAAGATGATGTAATGGTAAAATTGCGGAGAATGGTGTTGCAGGCAACAATCAAAAGAACACATCTATGCTAAAGACTTACAGAGCAGACCGAAACCTCCTCCACCGCCACCGCCATAGCCTCCTCTGTAACCTGGGTAGAATCCACCACAGGAACCGCCGCCATAGCCGAACTCAGCCAAGGCCAAACCCAGCATCATCATTACGCCAATGACAATAATTGTTACGCTTTTCATGGTTGACAAGCTGGTGATATATATATATATATATATATATATATATATATATATATATATATATATATATATATATATATATATATATATATATAATAATAATAATAATAATAATAGGGTTAAGAATGGCCACTGCGATATTATACCCTGACAAGATCACTATGGCATGGGTGAATCGTCATGAATGCTAAAATTGGGCTTGACTTATATTGAAGCAAGTAATTTTGCTCTCTCTTTCTCTCTCTCTCTCTCTCTCTCTCTCTCTCTCTCTGCGTAAGTAATTGCTCATTATTAAGTCTTCATTCGACCTTTTGGATGACATGTGTATTGAATGTGTTACACAAAAATGGGTGGTGCACTTTTGTTTCGGGATTATTGAATCTATTGCGATTAATATTAAAAAAAGAACACGCGAACAACTTAGCATGTTTGTCGAGGTATAAGGCTGGTAATAACAATGGAAAAACGCACCAAGCATAGTGATAAGGACAAACATTAGACTCCAATCTTGAAAATTTGACCCGCATATTTTATACACAATTATATCAAGGTATATTAAAACACTCATCAAACCATACGTACATCCGCGTTGGCTTAGCGGTTAGCGTCACGAACACAGGACTGAAGGGATACGAGTTCGAATCCTGATATCAGATCAGCCTGGATCGGCTATCGTGGTGTTTCTGTGGGCAAATCATTTTACCTGAATTGCCTCTGCACTCAATAACTGTCATTTATTGCTGTGCCGTAAAATATCAAACCAAAAGAAAGCACGTATCAAACCATAAGTACAGTGATATATAAATATAAGTAATATATATATAATAGGCATACCACACTTATATACCTGTCGCTGATTATATTTATTTTTAGTTTTCAATATTAAAATGCTTTTCAACAACATATTAAATAATGCTTTGCAAAGTCGAAAGTTTAGGTACCTTGACATTATACTTATTTCCCAAACACAAAATAAAGATTGCGCACAAAATATTCTATAAAATATTGCAAAATTGGTAATTTAATACTATTGGTCATATTCGAAGGTGAAACAGTTATGTTTCAGTTATTAAGTTAGTTTGTCTCTATCAAGCTTTGTATGTCTATAAGCTATAATGATTTCACCAGAATGACTAGGAATCACATGATATGGTTATAGTCTATTATATGAATCAAAATATCACAGATTTTGGAATTTCCCGATTAGCAAGCCAAAAACACTAATTCACAAAGCTTACTTTACCCCGGTAAGAGCTGCTTAATCACTACAACCCACCCCACACCTTCCGCCAAAGTCGAGTTTTGTTTAAGGTTGTAAATTTTTAAATTAGAAAGACAGAACCCTATTGATTTTTTTTTCTCTCTGTGCTAAATTTTGCTTCATACTGAAATACAGTGTAATGATTGTTAAGGTACATTAGCACAGTCAGTTCAGATACTACGTTTTGTGTGTATTCTTTGCGACTAATTCAAAGCAGTCTTCATTTCAATCTATATGAAACAGTTCAATTCCAACAAAGTTTAAATAAACAGGATTTTTATTTCTTTTTTTTAAAGAAAACGTTTACACTCTCAGAAGAACACCCGCTTGTCTCTTGAAATATGAAAATACCTGATTTTTGACGATTCTAGTGTACTGACTGTGTAAAATTAACAAACTTATAGCTTAATCAAAAATGTATTGATAACGTGACTTACCTTCTTTTAATCCAAGGAGAATCCCAGAGGTTTCGTTATTCGGCCAGAAACCTCTTAGATGATTTATTTATTGTTGGCAAGATTTGAAATGGCGTGTTTAAAATTTAAGATGAAAGTGAGAACATGGGGCAGTAGGAGTGCAACGGCATTAGTTAACATCTACGATGTAAGATACATCAAAGGTGGACAGCATGTAAACCAACTTATTCAGTACAATGTAGAATGGCCACAGTGTGTCTGTTTGTGTCTAAAATTCCTCAAGATCCTGTATAAATCGCTAAAAGATCGTTAGTTGCACGTGATGGATAGCCCACTTTCAAGCTCAGTTCGGCTTTTGGAAACATCTAACTCATGAACTCATGAGTATTGGCTGATTGAACTGGACAATGGAACAACAGTCGTTCCGTAAAGTTCACAAAGATATCCTTATACTCCATCAGCATTTTCTCTACTTGAGTCCTCTCCCTTATTGTAAGTACTGCTTAGCTCAAATCTACATCTAGAGGTCCTTTTATCTATTTTAATACCCCACTAAATGGTCTGGGCTTACTGCCACGAACTGATCCAACAATTTCATATACAACGACCCTTTGCAAGTTGCGTCTTTGAGTTTATGGCGGCATATAAGGGACCCAAAGATGTACCTTGACGTAGTTCAATTAGTTCTGTTATTGGCTCCGATATGTTCATAAGTTATATCGAATCTACAGCCATTCCATACATTTTTTCACTTTTCGCAAAAAAATAAACCCTCATTATACTGAAATTGACCATTATATTCAAGAACCCTTTGATAATCTTCTTATGCAATCGCATAGTTTTTACATGTTGCAATCTGACTTGTACTACTACAAGACTACTACTTGTACTGCAATCTGACTTGTACTACTACAAGACTACTACAACACTCGTCGCTGTTAAAGTTTCTTTAAACTTCTCGCCCGACAAATATAACGGGGATAAATTTTTACAACGATATGAAACAGAAAAAAAGTTTATGACACATGTGTCTATCCAAATGAAAATATGTTCGGCTTAAGACAAATTAATTAAAAGATAGTCATTGTTTTACATGAAGATCAAACCGGAACACGAATTAGAGAGTTATATGGATTAAGATGGATACTTTATTTACACAAGATGGATGAAGACGACAAGAAAATTTGCAAGAGAATTTGTAAAAGTATGTTTAAAAACCTTTACATTCAAGATGTGCAAAAATTGATTATTGAAGAACAAAAATTGCATTTAAATTTGAATGAACATTACATTTCTGGTGACAGTAACATATAAAACATATCGAAATATGAAACAGGTGTTCATCTTACATTTGATACAAATATGTTTGAGATTCTTTTGAGCTGTCTTTATATTACAGCTCCAAGACCTTTTAACATTTGTATGAGGTATTTTATTGGTCTACGATAGTTAAATAAATGATGTTAAAATTTATAGAAGCTGCAGTAATGAATTGTCAGATATATTAAATATTAATTTCACGTATTTATTCAATTTGATTCATTCTAAGATATATATATATATATATATATATATATATATATATATATATATATATATATATATATATAATTAAATCACAAATACACACAAACATTCAGTTGATATGCATTCAGTGTTATAACGTAGAGAAAACAATTATTTTGTATTGGATCTACTAAAATAGATACTTTCAGTAATATTTATACATTGGAAGCACCGAAGTCTGTTACATGTAGATGATGAAAAACATATTTTTCTGTCGGTTAAGCTCTGATAAAAAAAATCTTACAAATTCGTAGGTCTTCTATAACGAAGAATTGGCTTTGTTTTTGTAAAGTGTCTTTACGCTGTTTTAATTTGAAAAATTGAGGAGACTCGAAGTTAAGGAAGGATCATATTGTATTATGAAAGAAATTATATTTATTTCTTTCGTGCTTTCTACTGTGTTTAAAGCATCATTTTTGAGTAAGAATAGGGGCTTTATGAAAATCAGAATCAATTATATCCATAGGATAGTTCCTGCTTTGGAAATATGTTTTTAATTCATTAAATCAAACTTATAATTGACAATCATATCAAATGATACCGTTTTCAGGAATGACGAGACGAATATTCGATATAATGGTAGAAATTGGTTTCTTTGATATGAACGTTTGTAGCGATAGTACCATCATAATTTTTCATGACATTTCCATCTAAAAACGATACATGCGTCCTCTATGCAACATAATTAAATTTAATTGTGCGATGAAAATTATTTCGGCGATTAATAAACTCTCGTGATTCTACTTCTGAATGGCTCCAGCTCATAAACAAAACTAAACTCTTTGCACAACATTGAGCAAATTTATCAGTGTTCGTGTTTATTTTTATTTTTATGATGATAATGATTATATATATATATACATATATATATATATATATATATATATATATATATATATATAAAAGGGTTTCCAGTTTTCTTTCATAGAAGTCGGTGAACATATACATGTATCTAATTGATTCTTTACATTAATTCTATTCGATAACATCGGTTAATAGTATTCTTTATTCGTAATTCAACACTCAACCATTGTAATGCTGGCTCTAAAATAATAATAGCAAATCTTTAAACTCCTTTTCACCAAATCTCAATATCTAACCTCATAATCTTGCTTTGTTTTGAATATTGATGTGATAATTTTAAACAAATACAATAATACATTTATTATATATGTACTTAAGGTTTTAGTGGAGCATGGATTTGTTCGAAACCAGAAACATTTATACTTATACACCGTTCCTAACCAACCACACAGAGGCACAGGTTCATAAATCCTACCATCATTTCTTTAAAATCTATATCACCATCACAAATGAATAACTTTGCGCTTACTGAACTGATTTGTATATTAATCACAACAAGCCTGGACCTAAAAACATACATATCGTAATAACTGGAAGCACGGAGGTTACCTGCATCAGCCTTCAGTAAAAATATAAATACACCATTTTCTCCCGTTTTGGTATTATGATAAAATTCCCCCTGTTTCCGTTTGGAGTTGCAAAGTCTTCTGAAATTAGGATATGGCAGGACTGGCTACTCCACTAATGAATTTCGAAGATAGCAAAATGCTTTATGTTAAGTATGGCTCCAAACAAACTTAGTATCTTTCAGCAGCAGCTCCATTGGCAATGTCAGGCATGAATCGATGGTAATATCAAGCTATCTCCAGGAAACATTTAACTTCAGCTAGTTCTTGTAGTCTCAGATAATGCTTTACCTTTTCAACGTTCTCAGGGTCAGAACAGACTCCCTCCTTAGACACCCTGTCACCAAAGGACTTATGATTTACCGCTTTGGGACTGGTATAATTCACATACAACCAGTTACTTCTATCTAGATTCTTCACCAAGACTACAGGTGAACACATTGGACATATAAACTCCGCAACAACATCATTTGTCAATATATCTTGCATCTCTTTCCCCAGCTCCTCTCATATATACAGCTGGAGATCCCTCTTTCACCCTTTAAGGCCCCACTAACGCCTGTCGGGGTTCATTACATAAAATTGATCCAACATTTTCATAAACAAACCAACCCTTGTAATTTTGAGTTTATGGCGGCATAAGAGTCCCAAACATGTATCTTTATGTAGTTCAATTACTTCACTTGTTGCCTCCTTTTGCTCTATTTCAAAGTATCTACGCTTTCTCCTTTTATTTTGTTTTGAAGAGAATGGTTATCTTCAACCAATGTTGCCAGTGAATGTGTGTCCATGCTATATAATACGACCAACAAAATTCTTCAATTACAATATTGCACATTTGTACTGATATTTCAAAATGTATACCACTTAAAGGTAATATACTTACCTTGAATGGTTTGCGTTGTTAGGTTAATTATCAATTAGGAACAAAGTATCTGCACCTTGATAGATATCAACAAGCAAATCTATCCACTTATTTAATTTATATTTTGAATCTTTCACAATCACCTTATCATCAGTGTCTATTAGATTTAGTGCAAAAAAAGTGTTTTTCCGCAATTTGAAACTCAACAACTTATCATGTTGTGACGCTCTTATCAAATACATTAATCGGTCGGTAAAATCTATTCTATTTCGACTCAATTAATTTTCGACTAAAGAAGCGAGGTGAACTTTTATTACATCATTTATATTCACGGAATATTATTTTCAGCTGATTCCCAACCGTTACATTTGTAAAATCCTTTCCATTTTATGAGTATATACTTTTTACAGTTCATATCTTTAGTTTTCATGATCTTTTCAATTTTGTTTCTCTCGTCTTCTCTGTGGTATAAGCATAACACTTGTTTCTAAATTATGCCATCGATATCATCTTCATTCAAGTCTTCCAGCTTGTTAACTACGGGATCAGTTAAATTGCTACCTGATTTTACATATTTCCACAGTAAAGATACGATGGTAGCCTTTTGCAAACTTGTTTTGTATTTTGACATTCTGACTGTTTCACCGATCTTGAAAAAAGTGGTTCCAAATGTTTCACTTGTCAGGTAATCAAATAGACTAATCCATATTCTTGATCCGCTTTCTTCCTTGTTCGTTTCATATTGAATCATGCTTATTGATGTGTGATGAGTGCTACGGAATCCCTGAATTATCTTTGATTATACGTCAACCCTATTTCGTATTTAATTTTGACTGAAATATTTTCACATTCTGGTCTAAAAGGTTCCGATAAACCTTTCCAATAGGATGTTTGTTTTGTTTCGGGATAATGAACACTATTTTACATTTTCCTTTTCCAACAAATCCTTGACATTTTTGTTGTAAAACTCTTCTCCTTCATAAATCTGCATCTCAACGTCTTTTCAGAATTCCTCTCCTTGAATATTTCTAAGAAAACATCATGTCATCTCCCTTTGTTACGACTAGGGGTTTGAATGTAACAAAGAAAGAAAGACTCCAACCAGCTTTCACAATTTCTAAAATACAAATTTTTTTTTCTAAAATATACAACATTTAAAACAGACAAAGTGAACGAATTAAAAATAACTTACAGTTTAGAAATTCCTTAAATAATCCTAAATTGTTCTATAGAATTCACTAATCCGGAAACTGTCCAAAGGCATTCCGAATGAGGACACGAATGGGCTTATGTGCTAACAAGAATCAGTTCTAAATCCAAATGTTATTAGCTCCAGGTAAATTCATGTGAACGTAGAATATCCCAAAAGTTCTTGAAATGTTTCCGTTAATTCCAACGGTTTTAAATAATGTTCAGATCTTCGAATAAGTAATTCGAAAAGTACTAGTTAGAAATAAGAATTCACAAGCTGAATATCACAAACAAAAAACAAATTCCTCTAATACTTTTACGAGCTGAAGTAACTATGAAGAATGCCTCACACTGGGGTAAATTCTAGTTTTATAGCATCCATACTGCGTTTCAAATTAACATACCCGAATTGCGGTGTTTAATTAAATCTACTGCGCTTAATTCCTATTTCGGGTAAACACATTATGCACTCTTATTCTTACTAGTAAACAAGTACTGAATCAGGGAACTAGGTCACAAATGAAATACATTTCACCACGCGCTACTCACGTGACGTAGTGAGTCATAATTAACCAATATTTCCAGCATGACATATGCATGTATTCAATAATAGCGTTGGCAACTAAAAAAAATATAAATTATAAAACAAAAGTCATAAGCCAAATGAAACTTTATTATAATTTAAAAGATGATACATAATTCCGTAACACCTTCCCCCTTAAAGAAAGAAAGTTTTATCCAATAAAACTTTCTTTTGGCAAATACTTCAAACAAATATGTAATCGATTGCATAAAAAATAATGAATGATACAGTCATGTATATAAAACAATGCAAACTTGCAAGGTCACGTGTAAAGTACGGATACTCCAAAGACCACATCACGCAACATCAGATCCGTCGAGAGTGCGTTATAAAATTTCTTAGAACTTGTTGTAAAAGAAAAACATGAAAAACCCTAAAACGTCATGCGATACTTAAATACGCGCATTTCGAAACGTTTTAATATCGACCGCCGCTTTCCGTAAACCAGAAAGATACTCGGATAGTGCTCAGCGTACTGATTTACATGAAATATATGATTACTGGAAGCGAGGGTGCCTTGCATAAAGGAGTGTTTCTATTTTGTTTACTATACCAGCAGGTATGATAGGGTTATCATCCTGGAAAGAGTTCTGAATATGGAGAACTTGCACTGCCCGAGGTAATTTTTACGTTCTGCAGAAACGACCCACTTTTAGTCCGACAGAGTTCGAAAGCCATAGTTACCTTTTAGCCGCTGATGATTGTGGTATGATTGACTGGCGCCTAGTTGAAGAGCATAGGGAACAGGATTAGGATCAAAAGAAGCGGCACTAAAACAAAGAAACAAAAATCAATATATTAATACATCTACAAATGACAATCATTGTTTGGTACAAATAATTAGGCATATGTTTATATGTATTCTATGTTTCCATGCATTAGATACAAATCTGTTAAACTGATATTTTAGGCTCAGAAATATCGGTATGTCAGTTTCAGAACATAACCATAATTCGTGAAATATATCGTTCGGTAAAATATATAGCCACGTTGACTGTAAGACAGAAAGATAGATAGAGAAATTGATTTTAAAATAAGCGGAGACGTAGGTAAGTAGAAATAAAGAAGGAAATATAAAAAAGAAAGTAAGAATGAATGAATGAATGAATGAATGAATGAATGAATGAATTAATGAAAAGTCAACTGTAGACGCTCGGTACTGTTGTATCACGATATACGGATTTCCCTTGTATCACAGATGCAATGAAGATCCCAAGCAGCGATACTGTTCAAAATGTCATAAACCTCAAGTCTTTTCTCATTCATCATGTATTTCTTTCTTTCTTTCTTTCATTCTTTCATATGTGCATAGTTACTATTTTCATCGCTAAGCTTAACTCGATATCTGATTTGTAATATCGTTAATAATCGATTGGCCGATAAATAAACGGGTTACATGGAATTCTTATGTATAGACATCGAGACATTATTATTAGTATTATTATTATTATTATTATTATTATTATTATTATTACAATCAGTTATTTTAAAATACGGGCAAGCGATACACTTCAAGTACATTGCAATCATTTGCTCTCCTCGGTCATTTTTGTCCATCCTTCATTAAATTGTCAAATGCTACGGTCTTAGAATTTCTCATAATTGAACCTGGAAATTATTGGGAATTCAAGTATATTAGCAAAATCAAAGGAACATAAGTGATGATAACCTAATTAAACAACTTTTCGAATGAGCAAGTCCATCATAATAGCGGTTTATTTGTGGTTACATGGCAGAGATGACGTAATAGTAACGTTATGGATAATGTTGTTACAGACAACACTCAAAAGAACACATCTATGCTAAAGACTTACAGAGTGAACCGAAACCTCCTCCTCCGCTACCGCCAAAGCCTCCTCCGTTACCGCCGCAGCCACCACCGTAGCCTCCTCCGTAACCAGGTTAGAATCCTCCAGAGTAAACGCCGCCATATTGAGCTAGGGCCAAACCCAGCATCATCATCACGCCAATGGCAATAACTGTTACGCTCTTCATGGTTGACAAGCTGGTGAAATAAAAAAAATAAATAATTAATTAAATAAATAAATAAATAATAATATTAATAAGGTTAATAATGGTCACTACGATATTAAACCCTGACAAGTTCCCCATGGCATGGGCGTATCGTTATGAATGCTAAAACTGGAATGACTATATTGAAAGAGGTTATTTTGGTGTGTGGGTTTCTCTCTCTCTCTCTCTCTCTCTCTGAATATTAAAACAAAAATGAACACTCACACGACATAGCATATCTGTCGAGGTGTAGGGCTGAAGATAACAATGGAAAAATGCACCAAGCAGACTGACAAGGACCAAAATTTGACTCCCATCTTGTCAAATATTTGTCCCGCATATTTTATACACAATTAGAGCAAGATATATTAAAACACTAATCAAACCATGGGTACAGCCGCGGTGGATCAGTGGTTAGCTTCTCGAACTCGCGACTGAAATGATACGGGTTCGAGTCCAACTCTCAAATCAGCCAGGATCGACTACCGTGATGTGTCTCTTGGCAAAGCATTTTACCCGAATTGCCCCTGTACTCAATAACTGTCATTTATTGCTGTGCCGTAAAACATCAAATCAAAAGAAACCCAATATCAAACCATAAGTACAGTGATATATAAATATAATAGGCATACCACACTTAATTTGCCGCAAATCATATCGGCGTGCTTGCGGCGCAAATTACATTGTAAAGTATTTCTCGTATATTACGGATTATGTTGACTTTTCATTCTAGAGTCTATAATTATAGTTTAATGATTGTTAATGTTCACTAGCACAGTAAATTCCTATATAAATTACTATACATGTATGCTTTAATACTTGTTAATGTACACCAACACAGTCAATTCTGATACTGCATAATTACATATGTTTTAATGCTTGTTAATGTACACTAACACAGAAAGCTCCGATACTACATGTTTTGTGTATACTTTACCGCTCATTCAAACCAGTCTTCATTTCAAACTACGCTGTATATACTAATCTAGTGTACTCACTACGTAAATGTACCAAACTCATAGCTTAAACAGAAATTCATGGATAACGTGACTTACTTACCTCTATTCCTTGGAGAATCCCAGTGGCAAAATAACCGGTGTATGGAACATTTATACCTGCCTCATGAAGGTCCGACATGTAACGTCTAGTCACGGTGTGATGTAACAAATCCTAACTTCCCCCTCAGCTGGGAAATGTTATTTTATTACCGTATGAGAGGTTGCTAAGTCAGAAAATATCAGACACATATATCCACAGTGGTGTCAAAAATATTGTATCTTTCTCAAATGAGTAGTATCGTTTGGATTAGGATAAGCCGTTTATAAGTTTAAATATAATTATCCAATGCTTCAAACCCATCCAGAGGAGACCGAGCGGAAGTTGTTATTGCTGACGTTCTATCTGTCTGCCTGTCCACACATTCATGTATTCCATTTAATTTTATTTTTCTAAGCGGTGTCTGTTTTAATGTAACGTGTTTTACAAATATGAAAATAAGTGTAGTTTTTGTTTGTCTGTTAAACCGCATTAGTACGTAAAATATGCATCCATCCGTTATCTAATTATATATTTACTGAATCGAAAATGGTAGACTGTGTTTGTTTTTTTTTTTTGGGGTGGGGTGGGGGTAATGGTTTGTGGCAAGAGTGTATAGTAAGAACGCATGGTTACTTCTTTCACATCTTTCGTACTGTATGTAGTGAATCTTTATCGAAGAAAAAATACGATAGTCATACATACATTCATGTTGATGTACAGGCGAAGGGACACACAGACTTACATATAGACAGGCAATCAGACAGATTTACAGATAGACAGGCAGTCAGGCAGATTTAACAACAGAGACAACATGCATACATTCAACTTTATAGCAAGACGCACAGACATTATAAGAAAACCTGATGCATTCATTGTTAAAGTGCATTTAATCCTGAAATAGCATATCTTTTCTAAAATAATCTCAGCTTTTCTAATGTAGAGAATATCAACTTTTAATGCTGTCTGTTTTATTTTCTTTTGTGATGTAATGAGTTGCTGAGCTAGATCATTGTCTAGATTACTGTCCCCTTAATCACGTATTTCATGCTGTTTTTTTTTTCCTAATGTGCTGATTTATTTTGCATCTGTCGAATCTAACAACTCATTATTTTGTAAACTTCATACTACTGTATATGCATTGTACTTCCATCATTCTTTTTAACGGAATAATGTTTTCTGATGGTTCCCAAATGTTAAACGATTGATCATTCTTTTAAATCAATCATTTCGCTGTTACGGAATTATGTATATGGAATCAATAATGTGCCTAAACTTTTGGCATATGACTGTACTTTAAAAATGTGCCAAATAGTGAGTCACATTTAAGATTGGTTAAGTTGTACTTTAGTCAAATAAACAACATGTTTACTGACCTTTTGTTCAAGGTCAGAGCTGTTGACCGTACTTCAAGTATTTTTCCACTAGATAGAGGCATTTAGTATTGCATTCTGGGTCAAAATATGACACGTTTCCTGTTTTGAAATGTGCCATTTGCAAAATGTATAAAAGACCTGAATATACGAATTATATTCATTCCATTTTAAATCTTGAATAGAAAAGATCTGTTTTTACGATCAGCTTCGAATCATCAGATGTTTGAAATAATAGCCGTGCTGAAATCTTGTAATGCTGTAATGATTAATGCCGTAATGCTGTATTGCAGTATAAATGATTCGATTAGAATCATTCATTGGAACATCCAATGGAGTTACCTGAAGTATCAACATTTGGATTTATATTTATGACTTTCGGATACTTGTGGACATTCGCAAAGATGATCAGGATTGCATTATCGTTGGTACATTGGAACATTACAGACTCATTCATTCGGAACAATCTTTCATTCGGAACTTTCGTTTATTGCCAAGACTCATTCATTCAGAACATTCGTTCATTACGAAGATTCATTTGGAACATTCATTAACTTGGAACATTCATTCATTTGGAACATTTTTATAATTTCTACATACACAGGACTTGTGATTAGGACAGTAATAATTGTTGGATTATTTGGATTTTAATACACGATACTGTATGTGTATTTTGATTTTCACATTAATTATTTAGAAATAAATTGTTTGTTGATTTTTACAAACATTGTTGGTTTCACTTTCTTTTTGTTACGTTTTTTTTTCATACCATAGGGTCGTAACAATATATATATATATATATATATATATATATATATATATATATATATATATATATATATATATATATATGTGTGTGTGTGTGTGTGTGTGTGTGTGTGTGTGTGTGTAAGGTGCAATCTCTAACTTCTTCCAGCACGAACAAATATGTTTTAAAGCTCCTAAATGAGCAATCAATACAATGTTGGTATCTGGAATTCCTTATTTCTATTTTCGTTTGGTGATTTTTCAGTACCACAATTGTATCATTTTGTTATCTCCATTCATTGTACTTGTAAGGTTTTAATAGCATCATACTTGGGCTACCTTAAAGTAAATAATAAATCCTCCATCCAGTGCTTAAGAAACCTCTCTTCTATACACCATACCATCAAAAATATCGTAGTATTTGTAATGTACAAATAAGCCAAAAATATTCTCGCACTCCTATGCAAGATGGAAATAATGGTACAGCCGAATAAATTATACCCGACAGTGTTTTTGAATTTTTTTCTTTTTCTACATATCTACTTTCGAAAAATTTGTAATTTTAAATTTACAAGGGGGCTAGAATCTTTTCTTACCCCGATACAAGATGGTAATAACAGTACATCAAAAGATATTCGATCCCCAATGTGTTATACATCTTTTTTCTCAACACCTACTATCGAATACATCGTACCATTGTCAATTTAAAAGTGAGACAGAAAGTTTCACGTACCCCCTATACGAGATGGTAATAATGGTACAGACGACAAAAAGATCTTACTATTTCCAATTTCACTATTGAACCCTTTAAATGATCTACCAGTAGAGGACAGGACTTGAAATGACTTGAAATTTGAGATAAAAGTGAGAGCATGGGACAGTAAGGGTGTAATAGCATTAGTTAACATCTAAGATGTAAGAAACATCTAAGGGGGACAGCATGTCAACCAGCTTGCGATTAGGCTTAACAGGGTGGGTGGGTTTGGTATAGCCATATATCACTTTCAGAACGCAAGAAGTGAAAAGTTCTAAATTATTAACTACAAAAAACTGTTATTTAAATGTGCAGATACAATCTGTTTTGCGGAAAAGATATTTATAAGAGCTAAAATAGACACTTTGATATTCCGTTTTACGCGCAATAGATCACGTTATTGAGATAGTATTGAGCTATTGCATTGTAATTATCGTGTTGCATGAAGACTAAGCATGATGCAACGAGCGTTGCATTTTTCATATACACTGAGTCTTGCGTACAACGCAAGTGGCAAACGTCACAATGCCATGTAATGGGGGCTGCCATATTGGTCTTATTCCAGTCAACCCGGTCCTGTAACACGATGGCTATCAATCTCTCCTTATTGAAGGTACAGTTGTGGACGGTACTATTAATAACGAAGAAAACTCCTAAACATTCCTCTAATACATACTATGAAATGACTTATTTGCATGTTTACATTTTACTTCTTTTCCGCTCTGTGGTTCTATAAATATTACTCCGCTGAGGTTTATATATTCACGTATTATCAGTCCTTAGTTCTTATACCCGTCTAAAGATAATAAAAATATTTGACATTAGCTAATTATCGTAAATAAACCGCATTTATATATATATATATATATATATATATATATATATATATATATATATATATATATATATAAACGGGATATATATTGAATCTGCTTATAAGTATGAGAACTATTGTAGTTGTTCTATGTGTTTCCGCTAGTTTGTGAGAAATGACTTCACCTAATGCCACTGTGTAGTTCAAATTAAGAAAACGACAAATGTTAACAAAATTGCAAACTGATCAGGTAAGATATATGAGCAGTTGCATGTTTTAGAAGAAGGTACATCGTTCAATTCTGTTCGATGTTACGATTGTCAATAATAGTGAATTTTAAACTAAGTATAGCACAACATGCTTAGTGACGGTGAAAATGACATGTATTCATGTATATATACACGTGCTTTTCTACAGTTGATTATACGGTGTGTCGAATAAGCTACGTGTAAATATAAAAAGACACGTGAACGGAGAATATGATAATTTTCCAGACTGTTCATTCTGGGGATCATCAAAATGTTTGGGACTGAAAATTGTCTCATTAATATTATTATCAAAATATATGTACAAATGTGTCATTGTCTTCATCACAAAATTCTGGTTGTGGCCAGTTCAGGCCTCCCGATCTTTTTTGGGGAACTACTGTCAAGGCTGTTCAAGAATGACAAAACTCCATTTTATTTGCAAACAGTAGCTACAGAAAAACAGCTCATGTTCACTTTGTGCACTTTTAATACAAAATGCACTTCTTGCCACTAAATGGATAATTCATAAGTGTTAACGTCATTCCCGTAATGGCTTCTGTTAAATGTTGTCTTAATAGGAAGCCATGGGACTAAACCACGTTTCATAAAGTGCATTAATTAGAATATATCAGAGTGATCTATTTCATTTGTTGTGCTTTTCCCAGGCATAACAAAATCTAATTTAAGATTTACAACCGTCCTTGTACTCTCAATATGTATAGTACCGATGCAGCTTCAATACTCACTTTCCCAGCTTAACGAATAGTATTTCTTGCCATTGACACGTCGGTAAACGTTTAACATTTTTTTTTTATTTCTTGATTGCGTTGACTCCGTCTACCGATTGGAAACCATTAACTATCGAGATAGGAAACATAATCACGTCTCTCTTTCTTTCTCTCTCTCTCTCTCTCTCTCTCTCTCGCTCTCTGTTCGTTTTCTTTTTTTGTGTATGTATCGATGTCTGACACTCATACAAACTGCAATATTTACATTTATAATGATAGTTATTAACATGCCTTCTGTAGCATTTATACGACTTAGAAACACGTGATTGAAATTTGGCAAAATAAATGAGTTTATTTTACAACCAAAAGATTTGATACATGAAAAAGTGATAATGTTCACCAGGTGAATTATCATTCAATGATTAGGGCCATATATTTCGTACCTATGACACAATATGAATTCCGACAGACACCCGGAAGTCTATATACGCATCATAATATCCTGCTTGCAATATTTACTGAGATTACAATTATTACTTCCGGGTCAGTACCCACAAATCTTTTGCATATGCTGTGTCCAAGTTATAGCCTAACGTAAGTAATATAGTGTTGGTGCATCTGAACTTGCAACTAATGCATTGGATTTCATTTAAAAATGAGACAAATCAAGGCAATATATAAGGAACTTCATTAGTATATTAATACCTTAAATAACAAACATGGGTAAACCCATTATAAACCTATTGTTTTAATAATTAAGCATACTATACAAAATAAGAAAATAAATAAATTCTTGGTGCATACTTGATGCATACCTGGTGCATACTTGAAGAGTGCTATGCTGAACAATATAGGTTCTTCCATTTTAAAGATGGGAAGGATACTATTTAGACAAGATTTCTTTCTTATATCTACTATTCACAATAATTTGTCACACGGATGCATAACTTTCAATGTATTTAAAACTTTCTTTAGATGCAAACTGAACTTGATTGCATAGTTGTTGCTTTAATGTGTATACTTCACTACTGCTACAGAGAGAACAGGACACATGCGGGTGGTTCGGTTCTTCCAACTGGATGGGACCATGATAATGTTTTATGAACTAAGACATCTCGATAACCGTTTTCTATATAAGAAAAATAGTTTTATTTGATAGTCGATACCTTGCTACTGATTTAAGCAAATGGAAATAGTTGTCACTCCCAATGACGAATATAACGTTTGATCTGCTTTGGCAGTTTTATAGATGCTATTTTATGATAATCACCAGTATGCAGTGTCATGAATCACATAAATATTAGGATTAAAAAAAATAAAAAATTCGATGACTTTCACAAATTACATATTAAATGAGAACAACTGCCAGATTTCATGATGAAAATCTCAGATTGCATTTCTTAAGTTCTGTTATTTTTAAGAAAGCAAAATAATTTAGTGGAAATGGCTTTGAAGTAAATCTAAAAAATTAAATCGGTATATAAAATTGTATAAAGATGATGTCTTGAATTAAAGAATTAATTAATTAATTAACTATTTCATATTTCAACAAGACAATAACTCCACCGATCCTTCATGCATAATGAATGCATAATATAATGGATTTGTCCATTGAAGATGAGACAGAGAAATATCATCAAACTTACTTTGAAGCTCCTGGTCTGGCTAACTGGGTATAATATACCAAATTGTTAGCTCTGAAGCCATCAGATTCTACATTTCGCCATTTGCCATAGTTCAAATATCTTCAGTAACGTGGAAATCAACATATCAACATACAAATGAGTGTATAACAACTTGACTGATTCCAAAGTGTGTATGCTAATGCTGAAAAAAGTAATATATATATATATATATATATATATATATATATATATATATAGATGCAGTTTTGTAATCCAGATATAGTGTTACTGCTTTTCAAAACTTCTCCTATTTGACCTTAGTTGTACACAAGTGGTGGACCTTCTACACAAACATCCACTGAGAGGCTAGAAGTAACATATTAAATTTAGCAGAGAGACATCATACTTCCTAAAACAACAACATGGCTACTTATTTTAAAAAAAATTGGTGTCATTTTCAAAACTTTACATGGTTAAAAGATAGGGACTATTAATGATAAAACCAACCACAAGTGGTTTATCGATGTGTACCTTTATTTTTAGTAGCGCGTAATAAAATATAAAATAAGTTCCACCAGGGTGAAATTGATGAGACGTCAATTTTTAACATTTTAACAAGGATGACTAAATTAAGCTGAATACGGCTGGAAAAAAACAAGATATAAACAGGTAAGTAACTTTATGTATACTTTGGTCACTCTCGGTATCATTGGAAAGAACGCTTCTCAATTTCCTAGGCGATGAAGTATTTCCTCTATCTGAAATGGAAAAAGGCATTGAGTTATGAAATTTATTTCTCTCTGAAAATTCGTTAAATAAACTAGCATTTTGAGCTTACTATGATTGACAAGATGACTCGTCTATGTTATTGGTCTCTATTTTTGGTATTTTTGTAACAAATGTTTTGCTATATTTTATCCAATTTTCCTTTTGCACAGCACACACCATGAAAGTATGATGACATTATTTATCTCATGACAACGGTAAATTGGAAGCTGTTCTTGACGGCAGTTGGATAAAGGTTTGGTAGAAAAACAGGTACACTGGCAAAGAATTAAAAAAATACGATCATTCCGTGCAAAATTCCTTCCTATCTTTCCAAAGTCATCACAAAGATTTTTTTGGGCAAAAGGAAGTCCTGATTTTTATGTATAGCTAGGGAATAATCCGAATTAGACGGAAATAACCAAACTAAATCGGTAAAAGAAGGTAAACAAACCCAGGTATTTTTCAATAGTATAGGTTGTCTGCATGGGAAAAAGGATGTTAGTATTTGGACAAGGGTTATTTAAGACTACGCCGTCATTTTAAAAGATGTCTCTATGGTGTCAGGCGAATCTATTTTTGAAAACGTCGATAAGTTTAACATTGTGGGTTGGTATGGGGACAAGAGGAATTTAACAATGTGGGCGACTCTGAGCACAAGTTGAATTAAATTTTATGGGACGGTATAGGGCAGGAATAGAAGAATCAACTCTCCTACAATCTTGGATTGGGACTGTGCTTGAAGAAAGGGGGAATTTAATGTTAAAAACGTCCATAGGTTTAACATTGTAGGACACTCTGGGGAAAATGAGAATTTAATGTAAAAAACTGCCATGGGATTAAGATTGATAAACACTCTGGACACTAGGGGTATTTAACACGGGGATGGGTCACTATGGGGACAGTGGGAATTTAACATGAGGATGGGCATTCTGGGCACAAGGGGAATTAAACATTACGCCGCCCTTTTGAAAAATAACCCTCTGGGCACAAGAGGAATTTAACGTTTAAAACTCCAAAAGGATAAACATTATGGGACGATGTGGAGACATGGTGAATTCAACATTACGAATGACACTCTGGGGACAAGGAGAATTTAATGTTATATCGTCCATAGGTTTATCATTGGATGGTGCTACGGGAGGAGAAGTGGAATTTAATGTTAAACACGTCCATAGGAATAACATTGTGGGAATGGTATGGAGACAAGGAGAATTTGACATTAGGTATGACACTCTGGGGACAATGGGAATTTAATGTTTAGGAACAATGGAAGTATAAATTAAAAAGTGTGTATAGGTTTAACTCTGTGGGTCTCTATGGGCACAAGTGAAGTAAATATATTATGTGAATAGTCCGAACAAATCGACTTCGAAGTCAGCCAGAAGAAGACACATGCCATGCACCTCAAGCACCCATAACCATAAAAAACCAGGCACTAGTGGATGCCGAGAATTTTGCATACGTGGGCAGCATAGTCAGCAAGTAAAGTGGTACGATCAAGGACATCACGTGGAGGATCGACAAAGGCCGAAATGACTACGGTAGACGGCGACCCATTTTTGGAAATCTAAGCAGCATGACATCACAACAAAAGAAAAATTTACAATGCCTGCGATAAATCCATCCCCTTCTATGGATCAGAATGCTGGAGCGTCATAAATGATTAAATTAACAAACTTTTTGATTTCCAAATAGGATGTGTTCGCAAATTATGCCTGATCTTCTGGCCGAACAAGATCACAAGCGAAGATCTTCTCAACAACAGCATTACCAAAACATAACTCAGGTGAACACCTCAGGGTAAAAGGAAACAGAGGAAGACCGATGATGACCTAGCGGCGCATCATAATTACCGACCTGCAAGAGATGCGCCTGTCCTTGGGTGAGGTAGTGACGCAGCAAAAGACCGAGCGAGGTGGAAGAGACTCCTCATGGCCGTATGTTACAGTCGGAATGAATATGATTAGGTAAGTTAAGTATGTGTACATGGGGGATTTAATATTAAAAGCGTCCGTAAGATTAACATTGTTAGCTGATATAATAAATTGAGCCTATAGGACTGTAACTGGAATTTAATGTCGGCTGCCATTTTAGGATTAATTGGGTCAATGTGGGGTCTAATGGGAATTTAACATAATGGGCCACTATGGGGATTGAGCACTTAATGTCAATCCAACACACTTGCTTGCAATATTGATAATATAAAGCAACTAGGGCGGCCATAGATTTAACCGTGAAAGTTCCAGTGACTAGCTGATTTCAAATTGGCGGCTACAATGACGTTATATAGGTGAAATAGGTGTATTTTGCACTTGGTACCGTACATATATCGAACATGGAAACATTTACAAATTGTAGATTTAATTAACAAAGTTCTAATATGCTTTTTGAACAAAAACAAAGAAACATAAATATGTAAAAACTTTGATAAATACATAATACGGAAAAAATCTATTTAAAAAGATTAAAGAGTTTAAAATAATACAGGAAACAAGACAATAAAACAATTTACAAATAAAAGAAAATCTTAAAAGAAACATAAGTTTAAGAAGGCAACAACACTGACCTTTACTGACCAATACACATTCTTACTGACGAACGTACACATACATGTATATATATACATACATACATACATATATGCATACATACATATATATATATATATATATATGCATGTATGTATGTATGTATATATCAAACGGGGTAAGCGACTCGTCACAGCACTACACACACCCACATAATACAAAGATAGAATTGTTCATAAAATCATGCTAACCATTGAATGGAATGGAGTCATCTATGAAATTTGAAGAAAAAATAAATTAAAAAAAAACATTTAAACCAAAAAATTAAATTAAGAAAAATTACAAATTCTAAAATAATTTCTAAAAATTGTATTTAATTTGACAATTAAAACATTTATACAAAAATGAAAAAATAAATTGTTTCAACAAATATAAAAATTGTAAAAATTAAAACATTTAACTGTTCGTTAAAGATATTAAAAAAATTAGGTACTTAAAAATGTTTCTATGCAGATATAAAACAAACGATAAATGTAAACAAATATAGTTTTATTTCATCTGCCACAGTGTGGTCTTGGATTCACCTTTAACAATTTATAAATCAAAATTAAATATGAAATATTCATAAAAAATAGTGGAAGGAAAATTTCCAAGGTAAATTGGAGAGAGCATATCAGCTCTTCATAAATGTGTTCGAAGTTATTGGGAGAGGCAGAATGAGAGAAAACATTTGATTGAGATGCGATCATCCCATAAGTCACTTTTAAGAAAGGTCAGTGAAGATCTATAGTTAGCCGAATGAATAAACTACTAGTAGCTCGAAGACGCAATGTTAAGGGTTATTGGCAGCTTTTGAGAGGATGTTTTACTAAACAAGTAACTGTTATATCCATAAATGAATCTGAAGCTTTTTTAAGTATGACAGTTTGCCTGATCATGAACCTTTTAGTGCAGATGGTGAAGAACTAGATTTCTGTCAAGATTAGATACAAATAATTTGTCGAGACTCAAGCTGTTTTTAGGAAAGATATGTCCACAACTGATAACATTTTTATATTACATGGATTGATACCTCATTATAATAATTCAAGAAAATTATTTTCTGATTTTGTTGATTTTGCTAGAAATGTTTGATTCTGCTGTAAGGGATAGTTTATGGTATAAATCTTCAGTCAGGAGTAAGAGGAAACAAATATTATATTGTACATTCAGTTTATGAAAATGTTAAAAGTGGAGTGAGATTGAATAGTACCTTGCCGGAAGAATTTGTATGTGTAATTGGCGTTCTTCAAGAAGAGTGATTGTCGCTCTTTCTTCCATGTTCATTCACGGCATTGAAGAAGAATTCAACTAATCAAGGTACTGACAGAGGTATGTTAAAACTGTTTATGATTTTATAACGCAGAGAATCTGGTTATATTTTCTGAATCACAACAGTGTGTATGAAAGAGCCTATGTGCTCTGAGTACATATTGTGACAATCGGCGCCTTAAAGTTAATACAAACAAAACAAAAACTATAGTTTTCCGTAAATGAGGAAGAAAAGCATACGATAATGTATTTTTTCCCTGAAGATTTAGTGTTAGAGGCTGTACATAAATATGTGTTTGTTTGAATTGGTTTCCAACAAGGGGTTCGTTTACACTTGCTCAACAGTCTTTAGGTGGACTGGCCTCATATGAATTTTTTGCAATGATTCCATATGTATATACGTTTGAAAATGTTCCCCCAAAGGTAAAATTTTAATTTTGTGTCACTAATTTCACTAATTTCCAATTATGGAACAGGGTATAGGGATTTATTGAAAGAAATCTTGTTGAACGGTTGCACTATTTTATTTTTTTTTTCTCTGTTTTATATATCTGTTTTGGGTAACAATCTACTCAAAACGTTTTTGTATATAGAGAATTGTGGAGAATATCCTTACGTATCAATATATATTACTGTTTTCTGAAATATTGAACTAAGCTTATCTTCTCCAATATTAGAAAATATATATCTGTCATATATAACCTATTGCTTACTGACAGAGAGAGTCGTCCTGGAATGAAAAATTGGGCATTGTTAATCCTGGATTTATGAAATTGTATTCGTCTGAAGGACGTGTGGATAAATCACGCTGTTGGGAACATAAAGGTTTTCTTCTCCTTGGTCATACATAGTCTAACTGACCAGTTTATTCAAAATTGGCAACCGATTTTCAATCTTAAATCCGAGAATATTCAAAATCTAGATTCTATAGAAATATGTCTTAAGATTAGGAGTATTTGAATAAAATAATAGTGACAACGTTTTCAAAATCCGTTTAAAAATAAGGACGTGGTCTCATTTTTACATATTAAATCAGGAAGACGGAAGAGACAATAATCTACCTCATAAGTAAATTTGAATTGTATTATTTGCAATGTGTTGGAAGATGAGTATCACTTTGTATGAAAATATCAATGTTATTTACCGTTACGAAAGGAGTACATATACTCTTATTTTTTGGTAAGGCACGAGTATCTTTTATTTTTTAAATTACTAAATTCCGCGAAATCTCCCGAGGTTAGAAATCGGGGAAGTTATATCCATAGAGCACTAATTGAACGTAATAAAGTGATGGATGCCAATATAAATTGCATAAAATTACATGATTGTTTAATTTATTACTATTAGTAATAGCAGTAGCTGTATTTTATTCGTACGTTCGCTGTTGCTTTCATCGCATGTCCAGTTCATTGTTTAATACATGCATTGCTCTATACCATATGTCATGTATAATTTTCCCATGATAATACTACAAAAAGCAATTCTGAATACCGCTTATATACTGGAAAACTTGTGTATTTAAGCACACGCATATGTTTGAACGAACATATTCTGGTATATATATATATATATATATATATATATATATATATATATATATATATATATATATATATATGTGTGTGTGTGTTTGTGTCTATATGTGTATACACGTGTATGGGGATATAATTATGTATATACCCTGTTGGTACATGCGATATATTGGTTTTACTGTATCAAACGCTCCAGCATCCATTTATGTAACAAACGTAAATATATATATATATATATATATATATATATATATATATATATATATATATATATATATATATATATATATATATATATATATACTTGCTGATGGCCTGTCGTGTAACTGCAAATAAGGATCGAGTCATGTCATGTCGTAATTACACAGATCACTATACCTTCGATTATTGTTCTTCAATTTCGCTTGTCTGACAGCAACACAAATAAAAGATTGCTCATTTTCAGACCATTTTGCAATTGTTGCTTTCTTTCTTTTTACCACGATTGAGCACTTGTTTGCAGATTCTTCAGTGTAATTCAAACATGAAATAGTCCAGATCTCCTCTAGATTTTGTGTTCACTGTTTGTTTTCTTGATATGTTATTTCTTACGCGGACTGTTTTGTAACCAATCTCTCCCTCTCTCTTACTCTCTCTCTCTCTCTCTCTCTCTCTCTATATATATATATATATATATATATATATATATATATATATATATATATGCTCCATTTTGCTAGGTTAGTTTGGATATCTAAAGTCTAAAGACTCATTTCTCTTCCATTGCAAATATCTGTTTTAAAGATTACTTTTTTTTTCTTCACGTTCTTACATTTTTGCTGTTATGGATTTTCAGACATGCGTCATTCCATCCATGTATTCAAACATACATTTTTATAAACCTAGGAAAAATATAGTACATTTTTACTTACATATGTCCACATACATACATACATACATACATACATACATACATACATACATACATACATACATGCATACATATATACAAACATACACTCACATACATACAAACATGTACACCGATACGTACACATGTAAATATAGATATATACAAATATCGATGCAGTGAAACCTTTCAGGACTTGGCGCTGCTGGGATAATAATGTGCTAGGATACAGGGGTTGTATCTATTTAGAAACAATCTAATTGATTCCATGATGTACGCATCAGAGATTATATATCCCTTAGAAATCAGTGCTAACGTATTTGAAGAGAAAAATAATTGAGGGCTAGATGACCCAGCATGCAACACACACACTTCTTGATTGAAGTAAGCGCAAACTGTCTGAATAATCCAAAGTATGTGCTTCGGTGCATTTTCTGGAGAGAAATATCCATAAGGTTGGGTACCGATAACAGCTACCATAATCATCAGTTTCGTACCGCATTAGCAACAGAAAAGTTTAGCCAAAATAAATCGAAATCATGTAAATGCACTGATAAAATATATGCAGAAGTAGCATCACCGGTAAAAGTCTTTGAAAATTAAAAGAGAAAACTTCCACGCTGATATTAGAGCCAATGGCACGATCTCCAAGTATTAGGTACTGTATCCAATGTTCCCCACGTCAATACTGGTGCTCTGCTTAATTAATAATTAATTAGTGGTCTGGAAACCTATATTAAAATTGAGATTTTGCAAAAGGCAGCCATATTAAAGAACATTTCACTAGCAATATATGTGCAAAAGACATTGCGTCTCGCAGGCACAGTTAACAAAACACATTGAAATTTGGACAAATATTGATCACCTTGTAGTTCTCAATTTTAAAACCTACTTTCAAAATATCACCTATTCTGTTCTTCGTTTCATCCAATAAACGTAAACATGCGGATTTTGCTTGCACTATGAATACGTTGTGTTATGCCCAGCGCTAGTTATGATATCTTTACGGAGATCCGTCGACATATTGGTATTGCTGGTTTGATTTTGCGAACAATTCCATGCCATTGACATTCTGTCTTTTCTATCGGCAAGATTCAGTATTTCACACATCGAGGTGTATACCGGTCTTACATTAGTGTCATATATGTGCTTGTTTAAGGTTATGATGAAGTTAGAGATCACTCTTCGAGGAAAAAATGCCAATATCTCAAGTAGTAAAATACCATTCCAGTCGCAAAACTATGCAGCATTTCTTACCTAAATAAAGACTATTGTGTAAGATGTTATTTCTCAAATGAGTAATATTTCTATATTATGTAGTATGACTAAGGACATCCAGAATACTGATCCACCCGTAATAACATGTAAAAGATGGAGACAACTTAATGCATAATTAGAAATATTCTATTAAAATCCTATTTAAATTAGACAATAAGTTGTGCAGCCAAGTGTGTATTTGGAGCACATAACTATCGATGACCTTTGTTTCATACTATGGTTATTTCCGAGTATATTCACCCGTTTTCCATAAACTGTCAAAATGCGATTTTCGAGTAGAATTCGGTAACTAAATTATCATTTTTTCAACACTTTTCTTCAATTTTATTTTACAAGATATGCATGACAAAATACTTCAGAAAGAAGATTCGAATATGTATCTTTCCATTACTATTATCAGATCAAGCTCTTGTAGAAAAGTTCTATCAATAATACCTGTTTCAATGTGTAGCACACGACGCTCTTGATGTATATGTGCTATAGATACAGGATGAATAGTCTTTCATATAAAAATCATATTTTCATCAACTCGCAACAAAGCGACTTATTGTATGATATTTGCAGATAAATAGACCGTTACAGACACTCTGAACGAGTTTATTTGCAGTTGTACTTGTCTCATCCGCGATAGACATCTATGTTAACGGATGAGAAAATGAAACTAGTAAGTGCACTAGATGACACAGTACAAAACACATACACTTCTTGATAAATCAAAACGAAGTGTTTGGCGGCATTTTCTCGAGAAAAAACGAGGTACAGATAAAAACTATCGTAATCATCAGTTTCGCACCGGGTAGGCAAATCTAATATTTTCACTCTATCAACAAAATCCATTCCAAATTAAACAAACGCTTTGGTTTATTTTTTTCTTCATAGGGCTTATGGGTAACCATTCTTCTGATCCAAGCTATCTTTGTGTAATACGCGAACATATTTATATCAATCATTTTCAGGCCACCATCATGATAATCTATAATAATTACCTTTTTCACTTTTATGTCTCCCCGCTCCAAACAAACTTATACTAAAGAGAATATAGTTCTTGGAGTACAGTGTGAGGAGGAATGCCAAACCTTTAATAACCGCAAATTTTCCAAATTTAATTACCTGTTCTAATTCTAATTAGAACAATTTAGATTTACAGTAATTATACTAAGACCAGACAACTTAAAGTATTGATAATATGTAATTGTAGTGTCATCTGCATACTGGAAGATAAAATATTTCATATAATTTATTGTATGTATTTCATCTTTGGATTAGTTTCTTCTTATCATATATTCTATTGTCACTGCACACATAAGGAAAATATATGGGGAGTGAGGATAACCATGTTACACTACATTGTATGTTACACTAAGATGATCATTGTCCATTGTAATAATGCATCATTTAAAACCTTTCTGAAGCAGCTTTATCCACTCCGAAATTTTAAAACCATGCAACAGAATTAAACGCTTTTTGAAATTTAGTTGTTATTTTCTCTTTTGTATGAATCATCTTTCATATATATATATATATATATATATATATATATATATATATATATATATATATATATTCCCTTACAGAAACCAGTTTGATTAGTATTATTAATTGCTAGAATAACATGACTGAGTCTTTTTGCAGTTCAAGATGTATTGTTTAGTACATATAAATGGTAAAATAAATGACAAATGTCAAACTATTTTTTTACATTTGTAAAAAATTAAGTTGAAATCCTACAAAGTTACAAATGTAAAATCAACGAGAAATGTAAATCTATTTGGTCTTGTGTGTAAAACAAAACGTTAATTTACTTTTGTAAAACGTTTTGTATACAAAGTAAAATCAGCGACAAATGTAAAAACATGTTTGATCACATATGTCAAAAGTTTCTATTTACATATATCAATACTTTGTGTACGAATGCAAACATCAACGTCAAATGTACAAATATATGGTCACACACTTAGCAATTAGGTTCATAGAAACTTGAAATGCTGTATATTTTGTATACAACTGTTAAACAAAAACATAAAGTAACTTTACTTGGTCACATATGTATAAAACTAGGTTCGAGCTTTTCTAAAGTGATTAATGCCAATGTAAAAGCAACGCCAAATGTAGACATATTTGATCAAATGTATAACAATTAGGTTCTTAATCATTACGAATGTTTTGCACAGAGACGTAAAATAAACGATAAATGTAGGAATATTCTGTTACATAAGTAAATCTTTGAATAATGTTTGTAATTATTTTTATATAAATACAAAATCAACAAAAAAAAAAAGTAAAATAATATTTGATCGCATAAGTATAACTTTTGATTTATGTATACAAAATTTCATGTGTACAGATGTTAAAGTAACGACTAATGTAAAATATTTGATCACATACGGAGGAATTAGGTACATAGGACTTTACAATATTTTGTATACAAATACAAAACGAACGAAATATGTTAAAATATATACTAACATAGGTGAAATCCTCAGTTTACATATGTGAAAATATTTCTGTAAAATTCTTTAATATATAAAAATTGTTGAAATATTTGGTGACATATGTGAAACTTCTATTAACGTATGTTCAACTGTTTCTGTACAAATGCAAAATAAACGGCGAATATAAAAAATTCAGTCACAGATGTAAACATCGATGTAAATGTATGTCACAAATTTGTAAATAAAATTCACATTAACGACAAATATAAAATTATTCATCTCATCCATACCAATTTGGTTCATAGAGGTGTTTTGTTTACAAATGTAAAATCATCCACAATATTTGGTCACATAAGTAAAAACTGCGATTTACACATGTGTTTTGTATTTTGTAGAAGCCATGAGTGACAATGCAATATGCTTCGACTTCGCGAGAGTAATATTTTCTTGTGTCTACTAAACAAATATATGGATTTTCTTTGTATTATATTTTCAAGGCAAAACCGCTGGCTTACATTGATGTTTTTATTTTCTTGTCCATTTTCTCCTAGTGCTACCAAATGCTGCATTACCACATCGATAAAGTCAAGTTCCGAATTTTTGCAATAATTTATGACATTGACTTTTGAAACTGTACCCCGTAGGTATAATGCTTTGAATTGTGTATGTTGTCAAATTACTAACTGTTTTGATACGATAATGAAGAGATGTTAGTTTCGTTAACACATATCTCGGGCTGATTGGGTGTGAGTGTAAATATAGGCATTTGGGATCTTTATTATCTTCATTTCTGCAGTATAGTTCTGTAAGAGATGCTAAACCCAAATGTCAATAGTCACTTAATTTTAGTTTGCAAACAATACTCATTTATCACCGATATATATATATATATATATATATATATATATATATATATATATATAGAGAGAGAGAGAGAGAGAGAGAGAGAGAGAGAGAGAAAAAGAGAAAGAGAGACATACAAAGAGAGACAGAGATCTACATTTGTTTAGTAGATCTTAAGACATATTTCGCAAGTGAAGTGGAAACATTGTATTGTCTCGAGTGCCGAAGCCAATAATGACAACAATACAGAATGTTTCCACTTCACGAGTGAAATATTTAATTATAATTGCTAAAACTAACGTAGATTTTCTTTTATATATATATACATATATATATATATATATATATATATATATATATATATATATATATATATATATATTACGGCATCAATCTTTGATTTTCATCAAATTAATTTCTCCATTTGTTGCAATCCGAATTGATACAGTGAGTATTGTTAGGGTGGAAGTACTGTTGAAACATTTCAGAGCGTCATACCCGACAGACTACAGGGCCTAACACATTTAGACAAACGATTTTAATGATTGTGATTTTACATATAAGGATTTTGGTTCATTATTTCATTTATTTCTATATTCAAACGTGAATTATGTAGCATTGACAAGCTTTGTAGTATTGTTCTGTAACAGATGCTGCATCCAAATTTCAATTGTCACTTAATTTCAGTTTGCAATCAACACTCATCTATTCCCTATTTGTTCATCGTTTTCAAACATTGATTATGGTTGTGATGAGAGTTAAAATCGCTACTTAAACAATTTTATTACTTTATTTAGTAAAGAGAGTTATTTCACTTAAAACGTTACCGTTTGTCGTACGGCTTAACAGTTATACGATACTATGTGGCATTATTTACATTCGTGAAGACCGAAGATTTTGCAAGCCTGATATCATATCATATCGCATCATATCATACCATACCATATCCTATCCTATCCTATCCTATTCTATCATATCATATTCACACATAAAATATTCATTAATGTGAAAAAGTGAACGTCATAACTATGCTATTCAGTATAACTAGACCATCCATTCCACCGCTGTCTGAATGTTCCTGGGGAGAAGAGAAGTCAAATTAAACTGCCAACATTTATTTAAATAAGGATTGTGTCATGCTTGAAATAAATTGGAAAACACAAGGAAAAGAAATAGACAAATCTAGATGTCCTACTGTCACCCAATTCTACACCGAACTCTGTGCTGATACATCACTTCACCATTGAATTAAGAAGAAGGAATAATGTAAATTCTTGTTATCTAAAAGCATTCCTTCGATTTACAACAAAAGGAAATTCTTCTAAACTACGCCAAACTCTGCCGTTCACACATTACTGTTTAGTTGGCATACCGCTTAGGGGCGAAACTACTTGTGGGCAAAAGAGCTGTTCCGAATGTCACCACTCTTCAAAGCCCATCAATTTATATTTCCCAGACTACTACGCAGATCTACATATTTCAAATCATTCTATACATGATAACATGTGAGGCAAACAATATTAGAAAATATAGTAAGATATCAGCCATAAAAGAAAATTTAAAAAATCTTGACCTTTAATACAGTGCATGTCAGTGCATGTGCGTCTTTCTAGCACTTCATGCATCGTAAATTTGCTATCTGTAAACACATTCTTTACAGCAAAGGTTTGTTTGTTTGATTGTTTTTTTGTTCTGTTTTGGGGCCGACTTGGGGGAAGGGGGTTCCTTTTTTGTTAACTACACGTGTTTCTTGTAATTTTCTCCCCTGTGTATGACCAGATAACTTTTTAACATTTAATTTTGTGTATTAATTTCACAGTTGTGCAATTTCCAAGTACAGAGAAAGGTTTGCGTGTAATCAAAGTTATTAGGATATTTGACTCTTGACATAAGGGGCTATAAAGGAGCAATTGAACAACTAATCCATAAAATTAACACTATAATTCAGTAAATATAGTGGACAAAGAAGACTATCTTAACAGTGTTTTAATTAACGAGCGTTGATTGATACAGAACAGATACAGCACTCAGAAATTTTCGGCAGTCATTTAAGATTTGTCCAAGCAGAAGTTCAATGTCAATGAAGGAAAACGATTGACAGATGCTAAGACAAAAAACTATATGGCGTTCGACAGTGTAGCTCTTTAAGCATCATATTCGGCTGCACTTGGAATCAAAATATATCATATATTAAATGTATAAGAAATACCATATCAATAAATTTAAAAAATTAAAAAAACAAAACATAGCAGAGTCTAATTAGGGAAAAGATACCACTTCAGCTCAGTTAATGGGCGATGTCGTTACCAAGGTAGGCAAAGAGCAATCAGATACATGCAACTATTTGGATGCAAGTAATATTTTGTGATGAAAAAAGAATGTAATTACTTTACATACATACTGTTTGAGTGCCCGAATTTGGAAACACGTATTTGTATGTATACCTGTATAGTAGATCATAGGTCGTATAAAATAAAAAGGCCTTGTGTTTATATAAAATATTACTATAAACACAAAATGCTGTGATCCAGCTTTCGGGGGAGGAGGGTGTATTATTTTATTCTGAGGAACAAATGAATAAGAAATGATTGATGTTGATGTAAGACTAAAGGCATTTTACATATCTGCTTCTGTCACTACTCTATAGCGAGAATAAAGGTTTCAGGAATTCTCTGAAATTCAGCCACTTAATTTTTGTAGATGTGTCTCCTGTGACAGATAATATATGTTCCCTTTGCTTTCTTTTAAGGAGAGTAAGGAGTGAAGCAGAAACTGACAAGCAAGAGGAGTGCGAAACTAGTGTGAAACTAGCCCAAGAACTTTCTGAATCTACCGAATCCTTTCTCAAGGCAACAGAGCTACATAAAACGAGACAAGAACAAAGCACGAAAA
Source organism: Margaritifera margaritifera (assembly GCA_029931535.1). Lineage (NCBI taxonomy): Eukaryota > Metazoa > Mollusca > Bivalvia > Unionida > Margaritiferidae > Margaritifera > Margaritifera margaritifera. The sequence continues at coordinate 474,291 of JAQPZY010001438.1, forward strand.
CGTAATTACTTTACAGAATATAGAAGATCTTTGGCAGTGGATATTGGCAAAGAATATATGTGTACTGAAACCTCTATAATACTATTACATCACAGGTCGGCTGATATGAAAATTGCAATGTCTTTATATAAAACAGTAATGTATACACAAGATGATGTGATGCAGCTTGAGAAAGAAGAAGGTGTCTTATTTTATTTTAGCAACTAATAAATAAGAAATGATTGATGCATTGTTGATGTAAGACTCAAGGAATCGCACCTATCTGTTTTAGTCACTACTCTAAAGCGACGATAAAGTCTCCAGCAATTTTCTCAATGCATACACATCATTCATAACCCAACCACAAAGAGGCACAGCGTTATATAACTTTCCATCATTTCTTTCATACCTATTTCTAGATCAGTAAAGAATCGCTTCATGCATATACATGCTGAACTGATTTGTGTATTGACTCCAAGAAAAATTACCTGACAACATGCATTTCCTACAATCAGGATACGGAAAACTTATATTCATCAGCCTTACATCAGTATAACATAAATATTATCTTGCATTATGGTATCGCTATACAATTTTTCATTTTTCCTACTCAGAGGTATCCGTTTGAAGGTATACAGTGGTTCTGAAATATGCCAGAATCGGGAGCTCTACTAATGAATTTCGAAGATTGCAAAATGCTTTCTAGCAAGCATCAACCCATAGAATGTTCAGCGTCTTTCAGCACCAGTTTGTATTATGCGACTGCTATTGGCAAATCCTGCGATATAGCGGTGGTAATATGAAGCTAATACCAGCAATGTTTTAACTTCAGTTCGGTCATTTGGCCTAGAATAATTATTTACTTTTTCAACGTTCCCTCTGCCAGAGCTGGCTTCCTAGGTAGACATGCAGTGGCCCTCCGAGGTCAAATCGTCCTTGAAGAGTTGACACTTTGTCGACTTAAGTAACTTCTAAGGCATTCAAATACCCATTTCAAGACTTTATGATGCTCTCCAAAATAATGGCGTGGTCTATATCTACCAAACATGTTTACCACTTAAGTCCTCGACGCACCAGGCTCCAGTTTCATCAAACATCTCAAATTTACTTTATCAAACTGGGAGTGCTAGATATCTTTCTTGTTTTCCTGTTGGCACAAATAGATTTCTGACTGATAATTTCAGCAGTTAACGATGATCATAGCAAAGTAACAATCGCTAGAATTCTAATGAGAAGAACCTTGTTATCCTTCTAACGAAAGCTGGTGGATTTCCGCAAATCGGAACAATTTTTCAATTCATTTCTCAACAATAAACAGGTTCTTAGATGTAGAAGTGTGAAAGTTGTGAGTAATTTTTAATTTTGTTCTACTATCCATACATATTAGGAGAATCCCAACACTGTCATTCGTATCAAAAATAAGATTTGAGGAGAAACTGGACCATATCCATAAGTATATGATATACAGCATTAGTATAGTGCGGCGTGATAGACCTCCATGGGACCCCATGTCAAACAGGATCAAAAATGTATGTCTATAAACAGGATATTAACATTAGGCCACCATTTTGAAATACATGTTTTGTAACAGTGATGCATTATGCTTCTACCTGCACTTGAACTGAAATACCGAATCACGTAATACTTTTCTTTTTTAACACTGTTTATTGCATTTAGGCGGAAAATGTGAGTTTTTCTGCACTGGAAATGCTATCCTAAAAATTAGTTCCTAGGTTTTTGACAGGAGAAGTTTTCTATGTTTAAGAGGAAAATGTGAGTTTGTCCTTTAAATGAAATGCCGTATTATTTGCCTATCACAAGAAACGTAGTAATAAAAGTACACTTACTATTTAAAATGCCTTTCAGAATGACTAACATTCAGTCATTTACGGATCACCCATTGTATGATGTAAAAGGAGAGGTATAAATAAAACAAATACCTTCCCGAATTAAAATCTGTACACCCACCTAAAATGTCTCTACTCTCCCCATCTCTCCTATTTTAAACAGAACGACCATCCCATTCATACACGGTAGAATGTAAAAGAAGCAGTATAAAATATAATTTAAATCCCTTATAAACAAATCTAACATCTCTCTCTCCCTTACCACCTTATGAAACCTCTTATAAATAAAGTAAAAATCTCTATCCCCATCTATAATATTCCTAACGTCGTCATCTCTCCTATTTCAATCAAAACTGCCATCCCATTCACACAAGGTAAGATGTTAAGAACTTGTATAAAATAGAATTAAAAACCCTTATCAATAGAAATACTTTCCTTATAAGTTCCCTATGATCCCTATTATAATAAAGTTAAAATCTTTACTATTTTCATAATCCCTACAATATTACTAGTGGAGTGTAAGAAGAAAAAAAGTATGCCACCATTTGTTTCGTTTGCGGCATTATAGAATAAGGAGAAATTAACATTAGGCCACTATTTATGAAGGACTCTACCACCCACTTTATTTAATATCCAGCCGTCACAAGGGCATTACTCATCAGACCATACACAATCATTATTATTATTATTATTATTATTATTAATTTTTCATTATGTGTGAGACAGATAACGTTACACGCACCCCCTCACCATCTTCATAATCCTTACAGCCCTAGTAATAGTATCATACTTTGAGAGCGGGGAGAGGATTAACATTATGCCGGAGAGAGAGAGAGAGAGAGAGAGAGAGAGAGAGAGAGAGAGAGAGAGAGAGAGAGAGAGAGAGTTTTCATAGGGTATTGTAGAAGACAGTGCAGTAGGGCGCCAAAGGACAAATTAACATTAGGTTACCTTTTTTAAGAGTTTCTGACGACAATGGTAAATCCTATGTTAGAAATGCTCATTGACATATTTTTTTATGTTTTTTTTTTAATCCTTCATTATCTGAAAACCAGTGTTATATTGAAATATTGTCGAATGAACGCAGTAAAATTTGTGTGTGTGTGTGAATCGGAGAGAGAGAGAAAGTGGTATCATAAAGCTGAACATATGCCATTATAATTTAAATCTAAATCATTATATTGGAAACTCAAGTGGGTGTGCGTATGTCTGTTTGTATTAAAATCCTCTGTTTTACAGCCATTTAGTGAAGTCTGCCATAAAGCTGGCAGATATGTTCATTCATCACAAATCTTAAATATGTCAGGAGCTAGATTTGTTTGTAAACGGACTGGCGGGTAACTTATGCCCAGCACAGAGTAAAACACATCTATGTAGCCGTCAGAAAGCAAATGAACCAAAATCATATCATAAATTGTTCTATTTTTGGTCAGTCAGTGAGATCGTATTATGCTCACAAAGTGTTTTGAGTGAATCCTATATAAACAGAATGCAACCTAATGGAAGAAATGTAAATTATCTTTGTTTTATCTTAACATCAACCATCATCGCTCATATTAACATAATTTATGCTGGTATCGGTACCGAAACACAAACTGAAACTATGTTGAGGTTGAAATCAAGACAAATAAATCCGTGTGTCTGAGAGAGAGAGAGAGAGAGAGAGAGAGAGAGAGAGAGAGAGAGAGAGAGAGAGAGAGTGAGTGAGAAAGAGAGAGAGTTCACCCTAAGACCGTCAGAACAAAGTTCGTTCAAAAAAGAAAGCCTTTTAACGTCATACGCATAATCTTCCGTTATATCCAAGGTATGCAGATAATACGCAAGTAGATCCATGGTGGGAGCATAATACTCCGGTAAAACCAAGTTATCCACGTAATGCTACGATAGATCCAGGGTATGATGCGCTCTTCCAATAAAATCATAAATGAGATAAATAGCTTGGACCCTGACCTATCAGTGCATACTGCGAAGTTAGACCAGTTCGCAGTTGTATGGGCACTTTACACCACCAAATTATTAAACATTTCCAAGAGCATCCCACATTTTAGAACCAGTCACATAAAAACTGGTGTGGTGCCAATGAATTAAACTGTAAAATTTCAACAGGTATATAGTTACACATCTCGCTATGTATGTGCAAACCGCTGTGTATTTGGGTGTGTGAATCAATGTATATGTGTGTCCTTCTGCGCTCATTAAGGAAAGCTTTCAACGGAAAACCACATAGAGAAAGACAGTGAGAGAGAGAGATTAATTTAGGGGTTACTAACAACGGAACCTTCATTGTCTCCCGATTATGAGGGATATTATAAATTCATAATCATTACTATACGGTGTACTAATTCATTGATGTAACTGTTTTTGATATACATAACATCTCCCAATTCAATTAATACCACCCATCGAACCGATAATAAGTGGTATAGTTGATATATGATCTGATTTCTCTAAGAGTGTCCTTTTTATTAATGGCGAGTAATCTCCCTCGCGAGAGATATGATTCTTAGGGTGCTCAAGAATGTAAAAAATGGTGAAAAATAGGTACAAACTCGAACATACAACAACAGCAGGTTTATTCCGATCAGTTATGCAGCAAAAACGGGATAATCACAGCCTTTGTTAAAGTCACATCTCGACAGAGCTGAAAACAAAGTAGCACGTAATAATAAAATTACACGTGCATGCTGTTGTATGGCATCTGGTTGAAGAGCATAGGGAACAGGATTAGGATCAAAAGAAGCGGCACTAAAACAAAGAAACAAAAATCAATATATTAATACATCTACAAATGACAATCATTGTTTGGTACAAATAATTAGGCATATGTTTATATGTATACTATGTTTCCCTGCATTAGATAAAATGTGTTAAAACGATATTTTAGACTGAGAAATATCGGTATGTCAGTTTCAGAACATAAGCCGTTCGGTAAAATATATATCACGTTGACTGTAAGACAGATAGATAGATAGAGAAATCGATTTTAAAATAAGCGGAAACGTAGGTAAGCAGAAAGAAAGAAGGAAATAGAGAAAAAAAGTAAGAATGAATGAATGAATGAATGAATGAATGAATGAATGAATGAATGAAAAGACAACTGCAGATGTTCTGGACTGTTTTATCACGATATACGGATTTCCCTTGTATCACAGCTGCAATGAAGATCGCAAGCTGCGATACTGTTCAAAATGTCATAAACCTCAAGTCTTTTCTCATTCATAATGTCTTTCTTTCTTTCATTTATTCTTTCATATGTGCATAGTTTCTATTTGCATCGCTAAACATAACTCGATATCTGATATGGAATATCGTTAATAATCGATTGGCCAATACATAAACGATCAAGGTTACATGGACTTCATATGTATCGACTTCTAGTCATTATTATTAATATTATTATTAGTATTATTATTATTAGTAGTAGTAGTAGAAGTTGTAGTATTATTATTACAATCAGTGATTTTAAAATACGGGCAAGCGACCCGCTTCAAGTATATTGTAATCTTTCGCTCTCCTCTGTTACTTTTGTCCACCCTTCATTAAATTGTCAAATGCTACGGTCTTAGAATTTCCCATAATTGATCTTGGAAAATATTGGGAATTCAAGTATATTAGCAAAATCAAAGGAACAGAAGGGATGATAACCTAGTTAAACAACTTTTCGAATGAGCAAGTCCATCATAATAGCGGTTTATTTGTGGTTCAATGGCAGAGATGACGTAATAGTAACGTTATGGAGAATGTTGTTACAGACAACAATCGAAAGAATACATCTATGCTAAAGACTTACAGAGTGAACCGAAACCTCCTCCTCCGTTACCGCCGTAGCCACCGCCGTAGCCTCCTCCGTAACCTGGGTAGAATCCTCCAGAGTAACCGCCGCCATTTCCAAATTGAGCTAGGGCCAAACCCAGCATCATCATCATGCCAATGGCAATTGCAATAACTGTTACGCTCTTCATGGTTGACAGGCTGGTGAAATAAATAAATAAATAAAAAATTAAATAAATAAATAAATAATAATAATAATAAAAATAATAATAATAATAATAATAATAATAATAAAAGGTTAATAATGGTCACTGCGATATTATACCCTGACAAGTTCCCTATGGCATGGGCGTATCGTTATGAATGCTAAAATTGGGCCTGACTATATTGAAACAGGTAATTTTGGTGTGTGGGTCTCTCTCTCTCTCTCTCTCTGAAAATTTAAAGAAAAAAGAACACGCACAAGATATAGCATAATTGTCGAGGTGTAGGGCTGAAGATAATGATGGAAAAATGCACCAAGCAGACTGATAAGGACAAAAATTAGACTCCCATCTTGTCAAATTTATCCAGCATTTTTATACACAAATTTGATCAAGGTATATTAAAACGCTAATCAAACCATACGTACAGCCGCGGTGGATCAGCGGTTAGCTTCACGAACTCGCGACTGAAAGGATACGGGTTCGAATCCTACTTTCAGATTAGCCTGGATCGACTACCGTGGTGTGTCTCTTGGAAAAGCATTTTTCCCGAAATGCCCCTTCACTCAATAACTGTCATTTATTGCTGTGCATTAAAACATCAAACCAAAAGAAACCCAATATCAAATCATAAGTACAGTGATATATAAATGTAAGTTATATATATATATATATATATATATATATATATATATATATATATATATATATATATAATAGGCATACCACACACTTAAATTGGCGCAAATCACATTTTAAAGTATTTCTCATATATTGCGGAATATGTTGACTTTTCATTCTAGAGTCTATAATTATAGTTTAATGCTTGTTAATGTACACTAGCACAGTAAATTCCTATATAAATTACTACACATGTATGCTTTAATACTTGTCAATGTACACCAACACAGTCAATTCCGATACTGCATAATTACATATGTTTTAATGCTTGTTAATGTACACTAACATAGTTAGCTCCGATAGTACATGTTTGTGTATACTTTACCGCTCATTCAAACCAGTCTTCATTTCAAACTACACTGTACATGAAACAGTTCGATTCCAACCAAGTTTAACTTAATTTTTTTTTTTTTTTGTTTTTTTTTAATGATAAAAATGTAAATGGTCACATCCCCAGTAGGACACCCGCTTGTCTCCAGAAATATGGAATTTCCTGAATTTGTACGAATCTAGTGTACTCACTATGAAAATGTACCAAACTCATAGCTTAAACAGAAATTCATGGATAACGTGACTTACCTTCCTCTAATCCTTGGAGAATCCCAGTGACAAAATAGCCGGTGTAGGGAACTTTTATACCTCCCTCATGCGGGTCTGACATGTTACGTCTAGTCACGGTGTGATGTAACAAATCCTAACTTCCGCCTCGTCTGGGAAAGGTTATTTTATTACCGTATGATAGGTTGCTAAGTAAAAAAATATCACACATATATCCACAGTGGTAACGAAAATATTGTATCTTTCTCAAATGAGTAGTATCGTTGGATTAGGATAAGCCGTTTATAAGTTTAAATATAATTATTATGCAATGCTTCAAACCCTTCCAGTGGAGACAGAGCGGAAGTTGTTATTGCTGACGTTCTGTCTGTCTGCCTGCGGACCCATTCATGTATTCCATTGAATTTTACTTTTCTAAGCTGTGTCTGTTTTAATGTAACGTGTTTTAAAAATATGAAAATAAGTGTAGTTTTTGTTTGTCTGTTAAACCGCATTAGTACGCAAAATATGCATCCATCCGTTATCTAATTATATATGTACTGAATCGAAAAGGGAAAAAAAGGGAAGACTGTGGGATTTTTTTGAGAGGGTGGGGGGAGGTGGGGGGTATTGGTTTGTGGCAAGAGTGTATAGAAAGAACGCATGGTTACTTCTTTCACATCTTTCGTACTGTATGTAGTGAATCTTTATCGAAGAGAAAATACGATTGTCATATATACACTCATGTTGATATACAGGCGAAGGGACACACAGACTTAAAGATAGACAGGCAATCAGACAGATTTACAGATAGACAGGCAGTCAGGCAGATTTAACAACAGAGACAACATGCATACATTCAACTTTATATCAAGATGCACAGACATTAGAAGAAAACCTGATGCATTCATTGTTAAAGTGCATTTCATCCTGATATAGCATATCTTTTCTAAAATAATCTCAGCTTTTTAATGTAGTGCAAATCAACTTTTAATGCTGTCTGTTTTATTTTCTTTAGTGATGTAATGAGTTGGTGAGCTAGATAATTGTCTTGATTATAGTCCCCTTAATCACGGAATTCATGCTGGGTTTTTTTTGTTTTTTTTTATTTTCCTAATGTGCTGATTTGTTTTACATCTGTCGCCTCTAACTACTCATTATTTTGTAAACTTCATACCATTGTATGTGTATTGAACTTCCATCATTCTTTTTAACGAAATAATGTTTTCTGATGGTTCCCAAAAGTTAAACGATTGATCATTCGTTTAAATCAATCATATCGCATACCATGACATGTCCGCTCTCTGTATCTTTGTTTGTTTTGTTTGGTTGCCATCAGTATAGTACATTTCTCGATTTTCGTCTCCAATTATTTCTATCCTGTCTTTCATGTAAGCTGCATTTACCTATTCGTATTTTGTATTTGGTGTTAACATGCTCGTGAATATATATATATATATATATATATATATATATATATATATATATATATATATATATATATATTGTTACGGAATTATGTATATGGAATCTATAATGTGCCTAAACCTTTGGCATATGACTGTACTTTAAAAATGTTTGAAATAATAGCCGTGCTGAAATCTTGTAATGCTGTAATGATTAATGCCGTAATGCTGTATTGCTGTATAAATGATTCAATTAGAATTATTTATTGGAACATCCAATGGAGTTACCTGAAGTATTCATCAACGTTTGGATTTATATTTATGACTTTCGGATACTTGTGGACATTCGTAAAGATGATCAGGATTCCATTATCGTTGGTACATTGGAACATTACAGGCTCATTCATTCGGAACAATCTTTCATTCGGAACTTTCGTTCATTACCAAGACTCATTCAGTCAGAACATTCGTTCATTACTAAGATTCATTTGGAACATTCATAACTTGGAACATTCATTCATTTGGAACATTTTTATAGTTTTATACATACAGGACTTGTGATTAGGACAGTAATAATTGTTGGATTATTTGGATTTTAATACACGATACTGTAAGTGTATTTTGATTTTCACATTAATTTTTTTGAAATAAATTGTTTGTTACGTTTTTTCATACCATAGAGTCGTAACAATATATATTTATATATATATATATATATATATATATATATATATATATATATATATATATATATATATATATTTGTGTGTGTGTGTGTGTGTGTGTGTGTGTGTGTGTGTGTGTGTGTGAGGTGTAATCACTAACTTCTTCCAGCACGTACAAATATGTTTGAAAGCTCCTAAATGAGCAATCCCTATAATGTTGGTATCTGGAATTCCTTATTTCTATTTTCATTTGGTGTTTTTTTCAGTACCACCATTGTATCATTTTGTTATCTCCATTCATTGTACTTGTAAGGTTTTAATAGCACCATACTTGGGCTACCTTAGAGTAAATAATAAATCCTCCACCCAGTGCTTTAGAAACCTCTTTTCTATAAACTTAATCATAAAAGATGTCATAGTATTTGTAATGTACAAATACGACAAAAATATTCTCGTACACCATATGCAAGATATAAATAATGGTACAGCCAAATAAATTATACCCCACAGTGTTTTTGAAATATTTTCTTTTTCTACATATTTACTATCGAAAATTTTTTAATGTTTTATTTACAATGCGGCTAGAATCTCTTCTTACCCCGATACAAGATGGTAATAATAATACAGCAAAAGATATTCGAGCCCCAGTGTGTTATACATCTTTTTTCTCAACACCAACTATCGAATACATCGTACCATTGTCAATTTACAAGTGAGACAGAAAGTTTCACGTACCCCCTGTACAAGATTGCAATAATGGTACAGACGCCAAAAAGATCTTACTATTTCCAATTTCACTATTGAACCCTTTTAGATGACCTACCAGTAGAGGACTTAAAATGACTTGAAATTTGAGATAAAAGTGAGAGCATGGGACAGTAAGGGTGTAATAGCATTAGTTAACATCTAAGATGTAAGAAACATCTAAGGGGGACAGCATGTCAACCAACTTATTCTGTACAATGTAGAATGGCCACAGTGTGTCTGTTTGTGTTTAAAATTCCTCAAGATCCTTCAGAAATCGTTACAATATCATTGGTCATACACGATGGATAGCCATCTTTCAATCTCAGCCAGACTGTTCGAAACTTCTTACTCATGAACTCATGAACACTTGCAGATTGAACTGGACACTGGAATGAAAATTAAATCGTATGAACAAGTTACACAAGATACAAGATATATGTTATTTCTTTTGCAGTCAAAATATATCAGACGATACAAAACAGACTAAAAAAGTTTAAAGGGCGGTGGCTTCACACGATAGATAGTTCATTTTATGAACAGATGAATCAGAGGTTTACGATTAAATTCAATTTATGAAACAACTGAGATGTCAGAAGATGTTGTAAAGAAAGGAACACAGTATACAGAAGAAACCAAAGGAACCTACGATAAAGAATAACAGTAACATTATTTGCCAATATATCTTGTATCGGTTGGCCAAACTCCTTTTTCATCAATATTTAGACTCTACGGGATGTTTGTTTTTAGGCTTTGTTTCGCCAGTGCCTGTGTTATATTTCACAAATGTTGTTCCTTGATGTTTGTACAGATATCCCTATATGTCTAGCACTAATAGCTTGTCTTGTTTGCTTCGATGCTTTCTTTTTAGGTCGTCACGATTCCCACAATTATCGATTAGAACCAAAGTACTTGAACCTTGATATACCTCTACCAGTACCTCTAACCACTTATCTCATGTATATTCAGGATATACTTCAACCAGTACCTCTAAACACTTATCTCAATTATATTCAGGATATACTTCAACCTGTACCTCTAACCAGGTATCTCATTTCTATTCAGAATATACCTCAGCCAGTACCTCTAACCACTTATCTCATGTATATTCAGGATATACCTCAACCAGTACCTCTAACCACTTACGTCATTTATATTCAGGATCAATCACCATCACCTTTCCATCTTTGGGTAACAACTTCGATTGTAAATCCTGTTACACAGAAAAGTTTGACATCTGATAACGATTTAATAGGAACAAGTCTTTGTATTCAATCTCTATCCGATTTAGTACAAATAAATGTTTTCCCACAGTTAGCAACTCCACACATTATTATTTATTAAAGTTCTTTCCAATAATTCTTTCGATTGGTAAAAGTTATATAATTTATTGACGCCTAAAATATATTTGATTTGACCAGATTGTTTTGAATGTTACCATGACCTTCTGAAAAGAAACCAATACATATTATGTGCACATAGCCATTATTGTTCTGTTGATTTGAAAGTGAATACCTTATTACACATGAGCTAATTTAAGTCTGCTACCATCCGGTATGGTATCGTGTACAATCATCACATCATGTCACCTGCAATGGTTGTCAGTATAACAATTATGTACACCCACAGTACTTATTTATGCGTGCTTTTGTTGTTCATTGAAGAAAGACGTAAATGTTATTGGTACTGCGATTAAGCTTAACAGGGTGGGTGGGTGTGGTATAGACATATATCACTTATAGAACGCAAGAAGTGAAAAGTTCTAAATTATTAACTTCAAAACCTGTTATTTAAATGTGTAGATACAATCTGTTTTGCGGAAAAGATATTTATTAGAGCTAAAATAGGCACTTTGATATTGCATTTTACGCGCATTAGAACACGGTGTTGAGAGAGTATTGAGCTATTGCATTGTAATTATCGTGTTGCATGAAGACTAAGCATGATGCAACGAGCATGACATTTTTCATATACACTGAGCCTTGCGTACAACGCAAGTGGCAAACGTCCCAATGCCATGTAATGGGGGCTGCCATATTGGTCTTTTTCCAGACAACCCGGTCACATGACTACAGTCCTAACTTACGCAAACATGTAACCCGATGGCTATCAATCTCTCCTTATTGAAAGTACAGTTGTGGACTGTACAATTAATAGCGCAGACAATTCCTAAACATTCCTGAAATACATACTATGAACTGACTATTTGCATATTTACATTTTACTTCTTTTCCAATCTATGGTTCTAGAAATATTACTCCACTGAGGTTTATTTATTCACGTATTATCAGTCCTTAGTTCTTATACCCGTCTAAAGATAATGAAAGGATTTGACATTAGCTAATTATCCTAAAAAAAACTTTTATATATATATATATATATATATATATATATATATATATATATATATATACATATGTATATGTATATAAATACATAAATGGGATAGATAAGTATGAGAACTATTGTAGTTGTTGTATATTTTTCCGCTAGTGTGTGAGAAATCACTTCACCTAATGCCACTCTGTTGTTCAAATTAAGAAAAAGACAAATGTTAACAAAATTACAAACTGATCAGGTAAGATATATGAGCAGTTGCATGGTTTAGAAGAAGGTACAGGCCTCCCTATCTTGTTTGCTTGCAGAACTACTGTCAAGCCTGTTTAGGACTGACAAAACTCCATTTTTTTGCAAACAGTAGCTGCAGAAAACAACAAAATGGACTTCTTGCCACTAAATGGATAATTCATAAGTGTTAGCGACATTCCTGTTTCACTGCATACAGACTCCATGTTGCTGAACAATGCCTAAAAGTCTGTGGACAAAATATAATGGATTTGCTTTCATTATAATTTACTCTTTCATACATTCACTTCTAAATGTTACAGGATACTTAACTGACAGAAATGGGACATTACTATTACCATAATTTTTAACCATTTCTTCACAACCAGAGTATCATCCCCCACCCACCTGTCCTGAATTGTGCATTACCAATACCCGTAATGGCTTCTGTTAAATGTTGTCTTAATAGGAAGCCATGGGACTAAACCATGTTTCATAAAGTGCATTAATTAGAATAGATCAGAGTGATCTATTTCATTTGTTGTGCGTTTCCCAGGCATAACAAAATCTAATTTAAGATTTAAAAGCGTCGTTGTACTCTCAATATTTATAGTACGGATGCAGGTTCAATACTCACTTTCCCAGCTTAACGAATAGTATTTCCTGCCATTGACACGTCGGTAAACGTTTAACTTTTTTTATTTTAATTTCTTGATTGCGTTGACTCCGTCAACCGATTGGAAATCATTAACTATTGAGATAGGAAACATAATCACGTCTCTCTCTCTCTCTCTCTCTCTCTCTCTCTCTCTCTCTCTGTTCGTTTTCTTTTTTGTGTATGTATTGATGTCTGACACTCATACAAACTGCAATATTTACATTTATAATGATAGTCATTAGCATGCCTTTTGTAGCATTTATACGACTTAGAAACTTGTGATTGAAATTTGTCAAAATAAATTATTTTACAACCAAAAGATTTGATACATGAAAAAGTGATAATGTTCACCTTGTGAATTATCAGTCAATGACTGGGGTGATATATTTCGTACCTATGACACAATTTGAATTCCTACAGATACCCGGAAGACGAGATACGCATCATAATATCCTGCATGCAATATTACTAAGATTATAATTATTACTTCCGGGTCAGTACCCACAAATGTAGTCCCTATCAATCTTTAGATTATTTTGAGTGTCAGTGATATAGACAAAGTTATTATTTCCCTTGGCATTTTCATCAAGGGAACTTAAACAAATTATTCCGTCAGAAATGTCATGAATCCCGTATAAATGAGGATACAAGATAAAATAATTTCAATGAGTTTCATAAACTTTATATTAAATGAAATCAAGTGACAGATTTTATTCCTCATAATGAAAATCTATGATTTCATTTTCATATTTGCATGCAATAAGGATTAATTAAATGATTAAGTACTTATTTAATTACACAATTGATAAGTCCAACGATCCTTTGTGAATATTTGGAGCATAATAGAAACAACTACGTGCATTCTTAGAATAATGTCTAAAATGATACCAGCACATACTATATTTTTATCTTAAAACAACAAACAGATTACAACTTTTTACATTTCTATTTATAGTTATGTTTTCTTGACTAATGATAACCGCACAATGCGATTTTCCTTGCTAAGGTCATAGACATGCTTAACCCGGACCTATACTATCGATATCTTATATGGCAATACAATCTTTAGAAAAATGTTGATGACGACCTTGATCATATTTTATTAAACAGAATCTAGGCGTTTTAAAAGTCCAGACTTTATGAACCAATGCTGTAGGCATTGTAGAAAAATGGATCTCGAACTTTTACGAGGACAAAAATCCAGCAAAATGCTATATCATTATTCAACAACGTGTCATACATTGAAAGCAGACCATATCATACCAAACAATTGCAAAGCAGCCTTTATGCGGAGGACAAAAAATACGGGGGCGTATATATCCTTTATGAGGACATGTTTAAGATATCACTACTCAAATGGAGTCAGTTAGATGTTTTTGCATCCTGGTGAGGTCTCTAAGGAATTTATTAATATTTGTTTTCTGAGTGTTCCTGGAGATATGATAGCAACTGATTAATGTTAATTGCATTCAACAGAAAGCAGCATCTAGACCTAAACAGAAAATAAAATGTTTATTGAGTTGAGGCCTGTTGACTTTTGCGTAGGATTAGAAAGCAAACTTGTATGATTTGACTGTTTCCGAAAATATTACTTGCACTTAAATATTCCAGTTATTTCATCACAGGGAAATTTAATATAGCTTACTTTGAGGCTCCTTGTCTGGTTAACGGGGTATAATATACCAAATTGTTAGCTCTGAAGCCATCAGATTCTACATTTCGCCATTAGCCATAGTTGAAATATCTTCAGTAACGTGGAAATCAACATACAAATGAGTCTATAACAATTTGTCTAATTCCAAAGTGTGTATGCCAATGCTGAAACAAGTAATATATATATAAATATATACTGATATATATGCCGTTTTGTAATCCAGATATAGTTACTGCTTTTCGAAACTTCTCCTATTTGACCTTAGTTGCACACAAGTCGTGGACCTTGTACAGAAACATCCACTGAGAGGCTAGAAGTAACATATTAAATTTAGCAGGGATACATCATACTTCCTAAAACAACAACCTGGCTACATATTTTCGCCAAAATTTGTATCATTTTCAAAACTTTACATGGTTAAAAGATATAAAGATATACTAAAATTGAATAACATTGGTCTTGATAAATGGGATAATGATTTATTTGCAAAACTATTCTACCTAGCTGAGATATATCAATGAAGATTAATTGTCTTTTTTATATTACATTTGTCAGCTTTGCATATCACAATATTCCCATTGGACCGCTGTCTTGTGAAATAAATTGTACACTGGAACAAATCACCCTACAGCAAAGGAAATCAAATATTGCGTTTATACTCGTCTTGCTACAGATACAGAAAATGCGACTTTATTAAATAGATGCAACTTTTGTCACGTCTTACAAGCTTCTTATAAAGCCTGCTTTGCCATGGAATAGCACGAATCACACAACTTAAACAAGTATTCAAGCAGGTAGTTACATTAAATGATGATGTAGCATTATAAAACTGGCATTATATAAGTGGATTTTAATTATTGTTAATGTTAAAGTATATAACAGATTTAAGTAGCAGATGTCTTACGGTAATGTTATCTGTTTACCGTTTATGTTCTGCTATGTTTTCAGCGCCTGTGCGCAAATACTAGTTACACTTCAGACGAATATAAATTAATATCTATTTCAATAATAACAATGTCCTAGTTTCAAGGACTATTAATGATAAAACCAACCACAAGTGATTTATCGATGTGTAATTTTATTTTTAGTAGCGCGTAATAAAATATCAAATAAGTTCTACCAGGGTGAAATTGATGAGACGCCAATTTTTAACATTTTAGCAAGGATGACAAAATTAAGCTGAAAAAAAAAAGATGTAAACAGGTAAAAACTTTATGTATACTTTGGTTACTCTCGGTATCATTGGAAAGAATGCATCTCAATTTCCTAGGCGATGAAGTATTTCTTGTATTTGAAATGGAAAAATGCATAATTATGCAATTTATTTTTGTTCGAAAATTCGTTAAACAAACTAGCATTTTGAGTTTACTATGATTGACGAGATGACTCGTCTATGTTATTGGTTCATATTTTTGGTATTTTTTTAACACATTTTTTGCTATATTTTATCCTATTTTCCTTCTGCACAGCACACACCATGAAAGTATGATGACATTATTTATCTCATGACAACGGTAAATTGGAAGCTGTTCTTGACGGCAGTTGGATAAAGATGAGGAAGAAAAGCAGGTACACTTGCAAAGAATTAAAAAAAATATGATCATTCCGTGCAAATTTCCTTCCTATCTTTCCAGAGTCTGATTTTTTTGGTAAAAAGGAGTCCTGATTTTTATGTACAGCTAGGGAATAATCCGAATTAGATGGATTACTAGTAGCTCGAAGATGCAATGTTAAGGGCTATTGGCAGCTTTTGAGAGGATTTTTTACTAAACAAATAACTGTTATATCAATAAATGAATTTGAAGCTTTTTTAAGTATGACAGTTTGCCTGATCATCAACCTTTTAGTGCAGATGGTGAAGTAATAGATTTCTTTCACGATTAGATACAAATAATTTGTCTAGACTCAGTCTGTTTTTAGGAAAGATATGTCCACAACTGATAACATTTTTACATTACATGGATTGATACCTCATTATAATAATTCAAAAGAAAATTGTTTTCTGATTTTGTTGATTTTGCTAGAAATGTTTGATTCTGCTGTAAGGGATAGTTTATGGTATAAATCTTCAGTCAGGAGTAAGAGGAAACAAATATTATATTGTACATTCAGTTTATGAAAATGTTAAAAGTGGAGTGAGATTTAACAGTACCTCGTCGGAAGAATTTGTATGTGTAATTGGCGTTCTTCAAGAAGAGTGATTGTCGCCCTTTCTTACAAGTTCATTTACGGCATTGAAGAAGAATTCAACTAATCAAGGTACTGACAGAGGTATGTTACATCTGTTTATTATTTTATAGCGCAGAGAATCTGGTTATATTTTCTGAATCACAACAGGGTGTATGATAGGGCCTATGTGCTCTGAGTACATATTGTGAAAAGCGTCGCCTTAAAGTTAATACAAACAAAACAAAAACTATAGTTTTCCGTAAATGAGGAAGAATAGCATATGATAATGTATTTTTCCCTGAAGGTTTAGTGTTAGAGGCTGTACATAAATATGTGTTTCTTTGAATTGGTTTCCAACAAAGGGTTCGTTTACACTTGCTCAACAGTCTTTAGGTGGACGGGCCTTATATGAATTTTTTGCAATGGATACATATGTATATACGTTTGAAAATGTTCCCCCAAAGGTAAAATATGAATTTTGTGTCACTAATTTCACTAATTGTCAATTATGGATCAGGGTATGGGGATTTATTGAAAAAAATCTTGTTGAACGGTTGCACTCATTTTTTTTCTTTCAGTTTTATATTTCTATTTTTTGGTTAACAATCTACTCAAAATGTTTTTGTATATAGAGAATTGTGGAGAACATCCTTTCGTATCAATATACATTACCGTTTTCTGAAATATTGGACTAAGCTTATCTTCTCCAATATTAGAAAATATATGTCTGTTATATATAACATATTGCTTACTGACAGAGAGAGTCGTCCTGGAATAAAAAATTGGGCATTGTTAATCCTGGATTTATGAAATTGTATTCGTTTGAAGGACATGTTGCCAAATCAAGCTGTTGGGAACACAAAGATTTTCTTATCCTTGTTCAAACAAAGTCTAACTGACCAGTTTATTCAAAACTGGCAACCGATTTTCAATCTTAAATCCGAGAATATTCAAAATCTAGATTCTAAAGAAAAAAATCTTAAGATTTTGGCCATAAAGAGTATTTGAATAAAGTAATAGTAACAACATTTTCAAAATCCGTTTAAAAATAAGGACGTGTTCTCATTTTTGCATATTATATCATGAAGACGGAAGAGACAAATAATCTACCTTATAAGTAAATTTGAATTGTATTATTTGCAATGTGTTGGAAGATGAGTAGCACTTTGTATGAAAAAATCAATGATATTTACCGTTGCGAAAGGAGTACATATACTCTTATTTTTGGAAAGGTACGAGTATGTTGCCTTTTTAAAATTACTAAATTCCGCCAAGTCTCCCGAGGATAGAAATCTGAGAAATTATATCCATATTGCACAAACTGAACGTAATAAAGTGATAGATCCCACTATAAATTGCATAAAATTGCATAATTGTATTAATTTATTATTATTAGTAGCAGTAGTTGTTGTATTTTATTCGTACGCTCTCTGTTGCGTTCATCGCATATCCATAAGGTTGGGTACCGATAACAGCTACCATAATCATCAGTTTCGTACCGCATTAGCAAAAGAAAAGTTTAGCCAGAAATAAATCGAAATCATGCATATGTACTGACAAAATATACGCAAAAGTAGAAGCACCGGTAAAAGTCTTTGAAAATTTAAAGAGAAAACTTCCACGCTGATATTACAGCCAATGGCACTATCTCCAAGTATCAGATACTGTATCCAATGTTCCCCACGTCAATACTGAAGCTTTACTTAATTAATAATTAATTAGTGGTCTGGAAACCTATATTAAAATTGAGATTTTGCAAAAGGCAGCCATATTAAAGAACATTTCACTAGCAATATATGTGCAAAAGACATTGCGTCTCGCAGGCAATGTTAACAAAACACATTGAAATTTGGACAAATATTGATAAGCTTGTAGTTCTCAATTTTAAAACCTACTTTCAAAATATCACCTATTCTGTCCTCCGTTTCATCCAATAAACGTAAGCCTGCGGATTTTGCTTGCACTATGAATACGTTGAGTTATGTCCAGCACTAGTTATGATATCTTTGCGGAGATCCGTCGACATATTGATATTTCTGCTATGATTTTGCGAACAATTCCATGCCATTGACATTCTATTTTTTCTATCGGCAAGATTCAGTATTTCACACATCGAGGTGTATACCGGTCTTACATTAATGTCATATATGTGCTTGTTTAAGGTTATGATGAAGTGAGAGATCATTCTTCGAGGACAAAACGCCCATATCTCAAATAGTAAGATACCATTCCAGTCGCAAAACTATGCAGCATTTCTTACCTAAATAAAGACTATTGTGTAAGATGTTATTTCTCAAATGAGTAATATTTCTATATTATGTAGCATGACTAAGGACATCCCGAATGCTGATCCACCCGTAATAACATGTAAAAAATGAGACAACTTAATGCATAATTAGAAACATTCTATTAAAATCCTATTTAAATTAGACAATAAGTTGTGCAGCCAAGTGTGTATTTGAAGCACATAACTATCGATGAAACTTGTTTCATACCATGGTGATTTCCGGGTATATTCACCCGTTTTCCATAAACCGTCAAAATGCGATTTTCGAGAAGAATTCGGTACCTAAATTATCATTTTTCAACCCTTTTCTTCAATTTTATTTTACAAGATATGCATGACAAAATATTTCAGAAAGAATATTCGAATATTTATCTTTCCTTTACTATTATCAGATAAAGCTCTTGTAGAAAAGTTCTATCAATAATCCTGTTTCAATGTGTAGCACACGACGCTCTTGATGTATATGTGCTATAGATACAGGATGAATAGTCTTTCATATAAAAATAAAGCGACTTATTGTATGATATTTGCAGATAAATAGACCGTTACAGTCAGTCTGAACGTGTTAGTTTGTAGTTGTACTTGTCTCATCCTCGATGTAATAGACGGCACGTACTTTCCCTTTAGGAATCAGACGACTAATTCGTTTTCCATAGACATCAATGTTAACGGATGAGAAAATGAAACTAGTAAGTGCACTAGATGACACAGTACAAAATACATACACTTCTTGATCAATCAAAACTATGTGTTTGGCGGCATTTTCTCGGGAAAAAACGAGGCACAGATAAAAACTATCGCAATCATCAGTTTCGCACCGGATAGGCAAATCTAATATGATCACTCTATCAACAAAATCCATTCCAAATTAAACAAACGCTTTGGTTTATTTTTCTCTTCATAGGGCTTATCTGTAACCATTCTTCTGATCCAAGCTATCTTTGTGTAATACGCGAACATATTTATATCAATCATTTTCAGGCCACCATCATGATAATCTATAATAATGACCTTTTACACATTTATGTCTCCCCGCTCCAAATAAACTTATACTAAAGAGAATCTCGTTCTTGGAGTAGAGTGTGAGGAGGAATGCCAAACCTTTAATAACCGCAAATTTTCCAATTGGGCTAGTGTTCTACTAAAACACAGCATAACACTGCATAAGTAGGTTTTTTTTTTTTTTTTAAGTTCGCCAATATATTGTTTAGGTCTGTGGAAAATCTGTATATAAAGCCAACAGTCTGCATGTTTTGGTTAATAAATTCAGATGAATTCCGATCTAAATGGTCTTCTGAGCGAAATTTAGTAGTATTACCTGTTCTACTTCCAATTGACACTGCTTTAGATTTACAGTAATTATACTAATACTAGACAACTTAAAGTATTGATAAATGAGATATAATGCTGATATTAGGAACCTTTCAGACGAATCAAATGTAATTATAGTGTCATCTGCATACTGGAAGATAACATATTTCATATAATGTATTGTTTTTCTTTGATCTTTGGATTTTTTTTCTTATCATATATTCTATTGTCTCTGCGCACATAAGGAAAATAGATGTGGAGAGAGGATAACCTTTTTACACTACCTTGTAATGTCACACCAAGATGATCATTGTCCATTTGTAATAAAGCATGACTTAAAATTTTTCTGAAGCATCTCAAGCAGCTTTATCCACTCCAAAATTTTAAAACGTCATACTTTGTAAATGAAAAACCATGGAACAGAACTAAAAGCCTTTGAAATTTAGTTGTTATTTTCTCTTTTGTACGAACCATCTTTAATATATATATATATATATATATATATATATATATATATATATATATATATATATATATATATATATATATATATATATATTCCCGTACATAAACCAGTTTGATTAGTATTAATAATTGCTAAAAGAACATTACTGAGTTTCATTGCAGTGCATGATGTATTGTTCAGTACATGTAAATGGTAAAATAAATGCCAAATGTAAAACTATTTTTTTACATTTGTAAAATATTAAGTTGAAATCCTACAAAGTTACAAATGTAAAATCAACAAGAAATGTAAAACTATTTGGTCATGTGTGTAAAACAAAACATTGATTTACTTTTGTAAAACGTTTTGTATACAAGGTAAAATCAGCGACAAATGTAAAAACATGTTTGATCACATATGTCAAAAGTTTCTATTTACATATATCAATACTTTGTGTACGAATATAAATATCAACGTCAAATGTACAAATATATGGTCACATACTTAGCAATTAGGTTCATAGAAACTTGAAATGCTGTATATTTTATACAACTGTTAAACAAAAACATAAAAGTAACTTTACTTGGTCACATATGTATAAAACTACGTTCAAGCTTTTCTAAAGTGATTAATGCAAATGTTAAAGCAACGCGAAATGAAGACATATTTGATCAAATGTATAACAATTAGGTTCTTAATCATTACGAATGTTTTGCACAGAGATGTAAAATAAATGATAAATGTAGGAATATTCTGTTACGTATGTAAATCTTCGAATAATGTTTGTAATTATTTTTATATAAATACAAAATCGACAAAAAAATGTAAAATAATATTTGATTGCATAAATATAACTTTGATTTGCGTATACAAAACTTCATGTGTACAGATGTTAAAGTAACGACTAATGTAAAATATTTGATCACATACGGAGGAATTAGGTACATAGGACTTTACAATATTTTGTATACAAATACAAAACGAACAAAATATGTTAAAATACATACTAACATAGGTGAAATCCTCAGTTTACATACGTGAAAACGTTTCTGTAAAATTCTTAAATATATAACAATTGTTGAAATATTTGGTGACATATGTGAAACTTCCATTAACGTATGTTCAACTGTTTCTGTACAAATGCAAAATAAACTGCGAATATAAAAATTTAGTCACAGATATAAACATCGATGTAAATGTATGTCACAAATTTGTATATAAAATTCACATTAACGACAAATATAAAATTATTCATCTCATCAATACCAATTAGGTTCATAGAGGTGTTTTGTATACAAATGTAAAATCATCCACAATATTTGGTCACATAAGTAAAAACTGCGATTTACACATATGTTTTCTATTTTGTAGAAGCCATGAGTGACAATACAAAATGGTTCGACTTCACGAGAGTAATATTTTCTTCAGTCTACTAACAAAAATGTGGATTTTCTTTGTATTATATATTTTCATAGCAAAACCGTTGGCTTACATTGATTTTTTTATTTTCTTGTCTATTTTCTGTCAATGCTACCAAATGCTGCATTACCACATCGATAAAGCCAAGTTCCGAATTTTTGCAATAACTTATGACATTGACTTTTGAAACTGTACCTCGTACGTATAATGCTTTGAATTGTGTATGTTGTCAAATTGATAACTGTTTTCATGCGATAATGAAGAGATGTTAGTTTCGTTAACACATATCTCGCGCGGATTGAGTGTGAGTGCAATTATAGGCATGTGGGTTCTTTATTGTCTTCATTTCTGCAGTATAGTTCTGTAAGAGATGCTAAACCCAAATGTCAATAGTCTCTTAATTTCAGTTTGCAAACAATACTCATTTATCACCTATATATATATATATATATATACATATATATATATATATATATATATATCTCTTTATATACAAATATATATATATATATATATATATATATATATATATATATATATATATGTATACATATATATATAGAGAGAGAGAGAGAGAAAGAGAGACATACAAACAGAGACAGAGATCTACATTTGTTTAGTAGATATTAGGAAATATTTCACAAGTGAAGTGGAAACATTGTTTTGTCTCGAGTGCCGAAGCCACTAATGACAACAATACAGAATGTTTCCACTTCACGAGTGAATATTTAATTATAATTGCTAAAACTAACGTAGATTTTCTTATATATATATATATTACAGCACGATTCGTTTAATTTCATCAAATTAATTTCTCCATTTTTTACCAATGCGAATAGCGGCTGAATTATTACACCGATTAAAAAGAAAAAAAGAAGTTCCAAAATGTTAGAACAACCTTTTAGAACAGTTAGCTCATACTTCATGCTTCACATCATGTACTTTGTCAAATTAATGAATGTTTCCATACGAAAATAATGATATCTTCCTTTACCTTAGCACATTTCATGATGGAATTGATACAGTGAGTATTGTTGGGGTGGAAGTACTGTTGAAACATTTCAGAGCTTCATATCCGACAGACTACAGGGCCTAACACATTTAGACAAACGATTTTAATGATTGTGATTTTACATATATGGATTTTGGTTCATTATTGTATTTATTTCTACATTCAAACGTGAATTATGTAGCCTTGGCAAGCTTTGTAGTATTGTTCTGTAACAGATGCTGCATCCAAATTTCAATTGTCACTTAATTTCAGTTTGCAATCAACACTCATCTATTCCCTATTTGTTCATCGTTTTCAAACATTGATTATGGTTGTGATGAGAGTTAAAATCGCTACTTAAACAATGTTATTACTATATTTAGTAAAGAGAGTTGTTTCCCTTAAAACTTTACCGTGTATCGTAGGACTTAACAGGTATACGATACTATGTGGCATGATTTACATTCGTGAAGACCGAAGATTCTGCAAGCCTGATATCATATTATATCATATCATACCATATCCTATCCTATCCTATCCTATCCTGTTCTGGCATATCATATTCACACATAAAATATTCATTAATATGAAAACGTGAACGTCATAACTATGCTATTCAGTATAACTAGACCATCCATTCCACCGCTGTCTGAATATTCCTCGGGAGAAGAGAAGTCGAATTAAACTGCCGACATTTATTTAAATAAGGATTGTGTCATGCTTGAAATGACTTGGAAAACACAAGGAAAAGAAATAGACAAATCTAGATGTCTACTGTCACCCAATTCTACACCGAACTCTGTGCTGATGCGTCAATTCACCATTGAATTAAGAAGAAGGAATAATGTAAATGCTTGTTATCTAAAATCATTCCTTCGATTTACAACAAAGGGAATTTCTACTAAACTACACCAAGCTCTGCCGTTCACACATTACTGTTTAGTTGGCATAACGTTTAGGTGCGAAACTACTTGTGGGCAAAAGAGCTGTTCCGAATGTCACCACTCTTCAAAGCCCATCAATTTATATTTCTCAGACTACTACGCAGATCTACATATTTCAAGTCATTCTATACAGGATAACATGTGAGGCAAACAATTTTAGAAAATATAGTAAGATATCAGCCATAAAAGAAAATTTAAACAATCTTGACCTTTAATACAGTGCATGTCAGTGCATGTGCGTCTTTCTAGCACTTCATGCATTGTAAATTTGCTATCTGTAAACACACTATTTACAGCCAAGGTTTGTTTGGTTGATTGTTTTTTTGTTTTGTTTTGGGGCGGGATTGGGAGGGGGGGGGGCTAAATACACGTGTTTCTTGTAATTTTCTCCCCTGTGTATGATCAGAGAACTTTTTAACATATAATTGTGTGCATTAATTTCAAAGATGTGCAATTTCCAAGTTCTGAGAAAGGTTTGTGTGTAAGAAAAGTGATTATGATATTTGACTCTTGAATTAGGGGCTATAACGGAGCAATTCAACAAATAATCCATAAATTTCACACTATAGTTCAGTAAATATAGTGGACAAAGAAGACTATCATAACAGTGTCTTAATTAACGAGCGTTGATCGGTACAGAACAGATGCAGCACTCATTCAACACATTTCAGCAGTAATTTTTGATTTGTCCAAGCAGAAGTTCAATGTTAAAAGTGTCCAACTCCTAAATAGGGCATAAAGCAATTAGAATAACTGTTGAATAATGAAGGAAAACGATTGACAGATGCTAAGACAAAAACTATATGGCGTTTGACAGTGTAGCTCTTTAAACATCATATTCGGCTGCACTTGGAATCTAAATATATCATATATTAAATGTATAAGAAATACCATATCAATAAAAAAAACAATTTAAAAAGAAACATAGCAGAGTCTAATTTGGGAAAAGATACCACTTCAGCTCAGTTAATGGGTGATGTCGTTACCAAGGCAGGCAAAGAGCAATCAGATACATGCAACTACTTGGATGCAAGTAATATTTTGTGATGAAAAAAGAATGTAATTACTTTACATGCATGCTGTTTGAGTGTGCGTATTTGGAAACACGTATTTGTATGTATACCTGTATAGTAGATCATAGGTCGTATAAAATAAAAAGGCCTTGTGTTTATATAAAATATTACTATAAACACAAAATGCTGTGATCCAGCTTTCGGGATAGGAGGGAGTATTATTTTATTCTGAGGAACAAATGAATAAGAAATGATTGATGTTGATGTAAGACTAAAGGCATTTTACATATCTGCTTCTGTCACTACTCTATAGCGAGAATAAAGGTTTCAGGAATTCTCTGAAATTCAGCCACTTAATTTTTGTAGATGTGTCTCCTGTGACAGATAATATATGTTCCCTTTGCTTTCTTTTAAGGAGAGTAAGGAGTGAAGCAGAAACTGACAAGCAAGAGGAGTGCGAAACTAGTGTGAAACTAGCCCAAGAACTTTCTGAATCTACCGAATCCTTTCTCAAGGCAACAGAGCTACATAAAACGAGACAAGAAAAAAGCACGAAAACGTAATTACTTTACAGAATATAGAAGATCTTTGGCAGTGGATATTGGCAAAGAATATATGTGTACTGAAACCTCTATACTACTATTACATCACAGGTCGGCTGATATGAAAATTGCAATGTCTTTATATAAAACAGTAATGTATACACAAGATGATGTGATCCAGCTTGAGAAAGAAGGTGTCTTATTTTATTTTAGCAACTAATAAATAAGAAATGATTGATGCATTGTTGATGTAAGACTCAAGGAATCGCACCTATCTGTTTTAGTCACTACTCTAAAGCGACGATAAAGTCTCCAGCAATTTTCTCAATGCATACACATCATTCATAACCCAACCACAAAGAGGCACAGCGTTATATAACTTTCCATCATTTCTTTCATACCTATTTCTAGATCAGTAAAGAATAGCTTCGTGCATATACATGCTGAACTGATTTGTGTATTGACTCCAAGAAAAATTACCTGACAACATGCATTTCCTACAATCAATATACGGAAAACTTACATTCATCAGCCTTACATCAGTATAACATAAATATTATCTTGAATTATGGTATCGCTATACAATTTTTCATTTTTCCTACTCATACCAGCAATGTTTTAACTTCAGTAGGGTCATTTGGCCTAGAATCATTATTTACTTTTTCAACGTTCCCTGTACCAGAGCTGGCTTCCTAGGTAGACATGCAGTGGCCCTCCGAGGTCAAATCGTCCTTGAAGAGTTGACACTTTGTCGACTTAAGTAACTTCTAAGGCATTCAAATACCCATTTCAGGACTTTAAGATGCTCTCCAAAATAACAAATACCTTCCCGAATTAAAATCTGTACACCGATTAAAATGTCTCTACTCTCCCCATCTCTCCTATTTTAAACAGAACGACCATCCCATTCATACACGGTAGAATGTAAAAGAAGCAGTATAAAATATAATTTAAATCCCTTATAAACAAATCTAACATCTCTCTCTCCCTTACCACCTTATGAAACCTCTTATAAATAAAGTAAAAATCTCTACCCCCATCTATAATATTCCTAACGTCGTCATCTCTTATATTTCAATCAAAACTGCCATCCCATTCACACAAGGTAAGATGTTAAGAACTTGTATAAAATAGAATTAAAAACCCTTATCAATAGAAATACTTTCCTTATAAGTTCCCTATGATCCCTATTATAATAAAGTTAAAATCTTTACTATTTTCATAATCCCTACAATATTACTAGTGGAGTGTAAGAAGAAAAAAAGTATGCCACCATTTGTTTCGTTTGCGGCATTATAGAATAAGGAGAAATTAACATTAGGCCACTATTTATGAAGGACTCTACCACCCACTTTATTTAATATCCAGCCGTCACAAGGGCATTACTCATCAGACCATACACAATCATTATTATTATTATTATTAATTTTTCATGATGTGTGAGACAGATAACGTTACACCCACCCCCTCACCATCTTCATAATCCTTACAGCACTAGTAATAGTATCATACCTTGAGAGCGGGGAGAGGATTAACATTATGCCGGAGAGAGAGAGAGAGAGAGAGAGAGAGAGAGAGAGAGAGAGAGAGAGAGAGAGAGAGTTTTCATATGGTATTGTAGAAGACAGTGCAGTAGGGCGCCAAAGGACAAATTAACATTAGGTTACCTTTTTTAAGAGTTTCTGACGACAATGGTAAATCCTATGTTAGAAATGCTCATTGACATATTTTTTTATGTTTTTTTTTTTAATCCTTCATTATCTGAAAACCAGTGTTATATTGAAATATTGTCGAATGAACGCAGTAAAATTTGTGTGTGTGTGTGTGAATCGGAGAGAGAAAGTGGTATCATAAAGCTGAACATATGCCATTATAATTTAAATCTAAATCATTATATTGGAAACTCAAGTGGGTGTGCGTATGTCTGTCATCGTGTGTGTGTTTTTGTGAAACAGAAAGAGTGAGAAAGCGGACTTTACGGACTAAAACTATAAGCGTGGGCAATCAGACTCCAGGGTGGCTCTCTGTGTGTATGTGAGAGAGAGAGAGGGGGGGGGTACTTTTATGAGTTTCTTAAAACAAGGTGGCTACAGACTATAAAAAAGTAGTAGTAGTAATTTTTCATTATGTGTGAGACAAAGTATGTGTGAATATCTTATTTATATTCATAAACAAAAGATCAAGACACTTACTTTTCATGGTATATATTCAAGACTTTAAAATGCTCTCCAATCAAATCCCCACGCCGAGGCTACTTTCGGTTCCTTATTGTCATATGGCTTCAAACAGAATCAAGTTAGATCTCAAGTAATATTTCTTGGACAAGCGTACATCTCAAGTTTTGTATTAAAATCCTCTGTTTTACAGCCATTTAGTGAAGTCTGCCATAAAGCCGGCAGATATGTTCATTCATCACAAATCTTAAATATGTCAGGAGCTAGATTTGTTTGTAAACGGACTGGCGGGTAACTTATGCCCAGCCACAGAGTAAAACACATCTATGTCGCCGTCAGAAAGCAAATGAACCAAAATCATATCATAAATTGTTCTATTTTTGGTCAGTCAGTGAGATCGTATTATGCTCACAAAGTGTTTTGAGTGAATCCTATATAAACAGAATGCAACCTAATGGAAGAAATGTAAATTATCTTTGTTTTATCTTAACATCAACCATCATCGCTCATATTAACATAATTTATGCTGGTATCGGTACCGAAACACAAACTGAAACTATGTTGAGGTTGAAATCAAGACAAATAAATCCGTATGTCTGAGAGAGAGAGAGAGAGAGAGAGAGAGAGAGAGAGAGAGAGAGAGAGAGAGAGAGTGAGTGAGAAAGAGAGAGAGTTCACCCTAAGACCGTCAGAACAAAGTTCGTTCAAAAAAGAAAGCCTTTTAACGTCATACGCATAATCTTCCGTTATATCCAAGGTATGCAGATAATACGCAAGTAGATCCATGGTAGGAGCATAATGCTCAGGTAAAACCAAGTTATCCACGTAATGCTACGATAGATCCAGTGTATGATGCGCTCTTCCAATAAAATCATAAATGAGATAAATAGCTTGGACCCTGACCTATCAGTGCATACTGCGAAGTTAGACCTGTTCGCAGTTGTATGGGCACTTTACACCACCAAATTATTAAACATTTCCAAGAGCATCCCACATTTTAGAACCTGTCACATAAAAACTGGTGAGGTGCCAATGAATTAAACTGTAAAATTTCAACAGGTATATAGTTACACATCTCGCTATGTATGTGCAAACCGCTGTGTATTTGGGTGTGTGAATCAATGTATATGTGTGTCCTTCTGCGCTCATTAAGGAAAGCTTTCAACGGAAAACCACATAGAGAAAGACAGTGAGAGAGAGAGATTAATTTAGGGGTTACTAACAACGGAACCTTCATTGTCTCCCGATTATGAGGGATATTATAAATTCATAATCATTACTATACGGTGTACTAATTCATTGATGTAACTGTTTTTGATATACATAACATCTCCCAATTCAATTAATACCACCCATCGAACCGATAATAAGTGGTATAGTTGATATATGATCTGATTTCTCTAAGAGTGTCCTTTTTATTAATGACGAGTAATCTCCCTCGCGAGAGATATGATTCTTAGGGTGCTCAAGAATGTAAAAAAATGGTGAAAAATAGGTACAAACTCGAACATACAACAACAGCAGGTTTATTTCGATCAGTTATGCAGCAAAAACAAGATAATCACAGCCTTTGTTAAAGTCACATCTCGACAGAGCTGAAAACAAAGTAGCACGTAATAATAAAATTACACGTGCTTGCTGTTGTATGGCATCTGGTTGAAGAGCATAGGGACCAGGATTAGGATCAAAAGAAGCGGCACTAAAACAAAGAAACAAAAATCAATATATTAATACATCTACAAATGACAATCATTGTTTGGTACAAATAATTAGGCATATGTTTATATGTATACTATGTTTCCCTGCATTAGATAAAATCTGTTAAAACGATATTTTAGACTGAGAAATATCGGTATGTCAGTTTTAGAACATAAGCCGTTCGGTAAAATATATATCACGTTGACTGTAAGACAGATAGATAGATAGAGAAATTGATTTTAAAATAAGCGGAAACGTAGGTAAGCAGAAAGAAAGAAGGAAATAGAGAAAAGAAAGTAAGAATGAATGAATGAATGAATGAATGAATGAATGAATGAAAAGACAACTGCAGATGTTCTGGACTGTTTTATCACGATATACGGATTTCCCTTGTATCACAGCTGCAATGAAGATCGCAAGCTGCGATACTGTTCAAAATGTCATAAACCTCAAGTCTTTTCTCATTCATAATGTCTTTCTTTCTTTCATTTATTCTTTCATATGTGCATAGTTACTATTTGCATCGCTAAACATAACTCGATATCTGATATGGAATATCGTTAATAATCGATTGGCCAATACATAAACGATCAAGGTTACATGGACTTCATATGTATCGACTTCGAGACATTATTATTAATATTATTATTAGTATTATTAGTAGTAGTAGTATTATTACTACAATCAGTGATTTTAAAATACGGGCAAGCGACCCGCTTCAAGTATATTGTAATCTTTCGCTCTCCTCTGTTATTTTTGTCCACCCTTCATTAAATTGTCAAATGCTACGGTCTTAGAATTTCCCATAATTGATCTTGGAAAATATTGGGAATTCAAGTATATTAGCAAAATCAAAGGAACAGAAGGGATGATAACCTAGTTAAACAACTTTTCGAATGAGCAAGTCCATTATAATAGCGGTTTATTTGTGGTTCCATGGCAGAGATGACGTAATAGTAACGTTATGGAGAATGTTGTTACAGACAACAATCGAAAGAATACATCTATGCTAAAGACTTACAGAGTGAACCGAAACCTCTCCTCCGTTACCGCCGTAGCCACCGCCGTAGCCTCCTCCGTAACCTGGGTAGAATCCTCCAGAGTAACCGCCGCCATTTCCAAATTGAGCTAGGGCCAAACCCAGCATCATCATCATGCCAATGGCAATTGCAATAACTGTTACGCTCTTCATGGTTGAGAGGCTGGTGAAATAAATAAATAAATAAAAAATTAAATAAATAAATAAATAATAATAATAATAAAAATAATAATAATAATAATAATAATAATAATAAAAGGTTAATAATGGTCACTGCGATATTATACCCTGACAAGTTCCCTATGGCATGGGCGTATCGTTATGAATGCTAAAATTGGGCCTGACTATATTGAAACAGGTAATTTTGATGTGTGTGGGTCTCTCTCTCTCTCTCTCTCTCTCTGAAAATTTAAAGAAAAAAGAACACGCACAAGATATAGCATAATTGTTGAGGTGTAGGGTTGAAGATAATTATGGAGAAATGCACCAAGCAGACTGATAAGGACAAAAATTAGACTCCCATCTTGTCAAATTTATCCCGCATTTTTATACACAAATTTGATCAAGGTATATTAAAACGCTAATCAAACCATACGTACAGCCGCGGTGGATCAGCGGTTAGCTTCACGAACTCGCGACTGAAAGGATACGGGTTCGAATCCTACTTTCAGATCAGCCTGGATCGACTACCGTGGTGTGTCTCTTGGAAAAGCATTTTTCCCGAAATGCCCCTGCACTCAATAACTGTCATTTATTGCTGTGCCGTAAAACATCAAACCAAAAGAAACCCAATATCAAACCATAAGTACAGTGATATATAAATGCAAGTTATATATATATATATATATATATATATATATATATATATATATATATATATATATATATATATATATATATAATAGGCATACCACACACTTAAATTGCCGCAAATCATATCTGCGTGCTTGCGGCGCAAATTACATTTTAAAGTATTTCTCATATATTGCGGAATATGTTGAGTTTTCATTCTAGAGTCTATAATTATAGTTTAATGCTTGTTAATGTACACTAGCACAGTAAATTCCTATATAAATTACTACACATGTATGCTTTAATACTTGTTAATGTACACCAACACAGTCAATTCCGATACTGCATAATTACATATGTTTTAATGCTTGTTAATGTACACTAACATAGTTAGCTCCGATAGTACATGTTTTGTGTATACTTTACCGCTCATTCAAACCAGTCTTCATTTCAAACTACACTGTACATGAAACAGTTCGATTCCGACCAAGTTTAACTAAAAAATTTTTTTTGTTTTTTTTTAAATGATAAAAATGTAAATGGTCACATCCCCAGTAGGACACCCGCTTGTCTCCAGAAATATGGAATTTCCTGAATTTGTACGAATCTAGTGTACTCACTATGTAAATGTACCAAACTCATAGCTTAAACAGAAATTCATGGATAACGTGACTTACCTTCCTCTAATCCTTGGAGAATCCCAGTGACAAAATAGCCGGTGTAGGGAACTTTTATACCTCCCTCATGCGGGTCTGACATGTTACGTCTAGTCACGGTGTGATGTAACAAATCCTAACTTCCGCCTCGTCTGGGAAAGGTTATTTTATTACCGTATGATAGGTTGCTAAGTAAAAAAATATCACACATATATCCACAGTGGTAACGAAAATATTGTATCTTTCTCAAATGAGTAGTATCGTTGGATTAGGATAAGCCGTTTATAAGTTTAAATATAATTATTATGCAATGCTTCAAACCCTTCCAGTGGAGACAGAGCGGAAGTTGTTATTGCTGACGTTCTGTCTGTCTGCCTGCGGACCCATTCATGTATTCCATTGAATTTTACTTTTCTAAGCTGTGTCTGTTTTAATGTAACGTGTTTTAAAAATATGAAAATAAGTGTAGTTTTTGTTTGTCTGTTAAACCGCATTAGTACGCAAAATATGCATCCATCCGTTATCTAATTATATATGTACTGAATCGAAAAGGGAAGACTGTGGGATTTTTTTGGGGGGGTGGGGGGAGGTGGGGGGTATTGGTTTGTGGCAAGAGTGTATAGTAAGAACGCATGGTTACTTCTTTCACATCTTTCGTACTGTATGTAGTGAATCTTTATCGAAGAGAAAATACGATTGTCATATATACACTCATGTTGATATACAGGCGAAGGGACACACAGACTTACAGATAGACAGGCAATCAGACAGATTTACAGATAGACAGGCAGTCAGGCAGATTTAACAACAGAGACAACATGCATACATTCAACTTTATATCAAGACGCACAGACATTAGAAGAAAACCTGATGCATTCATTGTTAAAGTGCATTTCATCCTGATATAGCATATCGTTTCTAAAATAATCTCAGCTTTTTAATGTAGTGCAAATCAACTTTTAATGCTCTCTGTTTTATTTTCTTTAGTGATGTAATGAGTTGGTGAGCTAGATAATTGTCTTGATTATAGTCCCCTTAATCACGGAATTCATGCTGTTTTTTTTTTTTGTTTTTTTTTTTATTTTCCTAATGTGTTGATTTGTTTTACATCTGTCGCCTCTAACTACTCATTATTTTGTAAACTTCATACCATTGTATGTGCATTGTACTTCCATCATTCTTTTTAACGAAATAATGTTTTCTGATGGTTCCCAAAAGTTAAACGATTGATCATTCGTTTAAATCAATCATATCGCGGACCTTGACATGTCCGCTCTCTGTATCTTTGTTTGTTTTGTTTGGTTGCCATCAGTATAGTACATTTCTCGATTTTCGTCTCCAATTATATCTATCCTGTCTTTCATGTAAGCTGCATTTACCTATTCGTATTTTGTATCTGGTGTTAACATGCTCGTGAATATATATATATATATATATATATATATATATATATAGATATATAGATATATATATATATATTGTTACGTAATTATGTAGATGGAATCTATAATGTGCCTAAACCTTTGGCATATGACTGTACTTTAAAAATGTTTGAAATAATAGCCGTGCTGAAATCTTGTAATGCTGTAATGATTAATGCCGTAATCCTGTATTGCTGTATACATGATGCAATTAGAATTATTTATTGGAACATCCAATGGAGTTACCTGAAGTATTCATCAACGTTTGGATTTATATTTATGACTTTCGGATACTTGTGGACATTCGTAAAGATGATCAGGATTCCATTATCGTTTGTACATTGGAACATTACAGTCTCATTCATTCGGAACAATCTTTCATTCGGAACTTTCGTTCATTACCAAGACTCATTCAGTCAGAACATTCGTTCATTACTAAGATTCATTTGGAACATTCATAACTTGGAACATTCATTCATTTGGAACATTTTTATAGTTTCTATACATACAGGACTTGTGATTAGGACAGTAATAATTGTTGGATTATTTGGATTTTAATACACGATACTGTAAGTGTATTTTGATTTTCACATTAATTATTTAGAAATAAATTGTTTGTTATACCATAGAGTCGTAACAATATATATATATATATATATATATATATATATATATATGTGTGTGTGTGTGTGTGTGTGTGTGTGTGTGTGTGTGTGAGGTGTAATCACTAACTTCTTCCAGCACGTACAAATATGTTTGAAAGCTCCTAAGTGAGCATTCCCTATAATGTTGGTATCTGGAATTCCTTATTTCTATTTTCGTTTGGTGTTTTTTCAGTACCACAATTGTATCATTTTGTTATCTCCATTCATTGTACTTGTAAGGTTTTAATAGCACCATACTAGGGCTACCTTAGAGTAAATAATAAATCCTCCACCCAGTGCTTTAGAAACCTCTCTTCTATAAACTTAATCATAAAAGATGTCATAGTATTTGTAATGTACAAATACGACAAAAATATTCTCGTACACCCTATGCAAGATATAAATAATGGTACAGCCAAATAAATTATACCCTACAGTGTTTTTGAAATATTTTCTTTTTCTACATATTTACTATCGAAAATTTTTTAATGTTTTATTTACAATGCGCTAGAATCTCTTCTTACCCCGATACAAGATGGTAATAATAATACAGCAAAAGATATTCGAGCCCCAGTGTGTTATACATCTTTTTTCTCAACACCAACTATCGAATACATCGTACCATTGTCAATTTACAAGTGAGACAGAAAGTTTCACGTACCCCCTGTACGAGATGGCAATAATGGTACAGACGCCAAAAAGATCTTACTATTTCCAATTTCACTATTGAACCCTTTTAGATGACCTACCAGTAGAGGACAGGACTTGAAATGACTTGAAATTTGAGATAAAAGTGAGAGCATGGGACAGTAAGGGTGTAATAGCATTAGTTAACATCTAAGATGTAAGAAACATCTAAGGGGGACAGCATGTCAACCAACTTATTCTGTACAATGTAGAATGGCCACAGTGTGTCTGTTTGTGTTTAAAATTCCTCAAGATCCTTGAGAAATCGTTACAATATCATTGGTCATACATGATGGATAGCCATCTTTCAATCTCAGCCAGACTGTTCGAAACTTCTTACTCATGAACTCATGAACACTTGCTGATTGAACTGGACACTGGAATGAAAATTAAATCGTATGAACAAGTTACACAAGATACAAGATATATGTTATTTCTTTTGCAGTCAAAATATATCAGACGATACAAAACAGACTAAAAAAGTTTAAAGGGCGGTGGCTTCACACGATAGATAGTTCATTTTATGAACAGATGAATCAGAGGTTTACGATTAAATTCAATTTATGAAACAACTGAGATGTCAGAAGATGTTGTAAAGAAAGGAACACAGTATACAGAAGAAACAAAAGGAACCTACGATAAAGAATAACAGTAACATTATTTGCCAATATATCTTGTATCGGTTGGCCAAACTCCTTTTTCATCAATATTTAGACTCTACAGGATGTTTGTTTTTAGGCTTTGTTTCGCCAGTGCCTGTGTTATATTTCACAAATGTTGTTCCTTGATGTTTGTACAGATATCCCTATATGTCTACCACTAATAGCTTGTCTTGTTTGCTTCGATGCTTTCTTTTTAGGTCGTCACGATTCCCACAATTATCGATTAGAACCAAAGTACTTGTACCTTGATATACCTCTACCAGTACCTCTAACCACTTATCTCATGTATATTCAGGATATACTTCAACCAGTACCTCTAACCACTTATCTCAATTATATTCAGGATATACTTCAACCTGTACCTCTAACCAGGTATCTCATTTCTATTCAGAATATACCTCAACCAGTACCTCTAACCACTTATCTCATGTATATTCAGGATATACCTCAACCAGTACCTCTAACCACTTATCTTGTGTATATTCAGGATCTACCTCAACCAGTACCTCTAACCACTTATGTCATTTATATTCAGGATCAATCACCATCACCTTTCCATCTTTGAGTAACAACTTCGATTGTAAATCCTGTTACACAGAAAAGTTTGACATCTGATAACGATTTAATAGGAACAAGTCTTTGTATTCAATCTCTATCCGATTTAGTACAAATAAATGTTTTCCCACAGTTAGCAACTCCACACATTATTATTTATTAAGGTTCTTTCCAATAATTCTTTCGATTGATAAAAGTTATATAATTTATTGACGCCTAAAATATATTTGATTTGACCAGATTGTTTTGAATGTTACCATGACCTTCTGAAAAGAAACCAATACATATTATGTGCACATAACCATTATTGTTCTGTTGATTTGAAAGTGAATACCTTATTACACATGAGCTAATTTAAGTCTGCCACCATCCGGTATGGTATCGTGTACAATCATCACATCATGTCACCTGCAATGGTTGTCAGTATAACAATTATGAACACCCACAGTACTTATTTATGCGTGCTTTTGTTGTTCATTGAAGAAAGACGTAAATGCTATTGGTACTGCGATTAAGCTTAACAGGGTGGGTGGCTGTGGTATAGAATATATCACTTATAGAACGCAAGAAGTGAAAAGTTCTAAATTATTAACTTCAAAACCTGTTATTTAAATGTGTAGATACAATCTGTTTTGCGGAAAAGATATTTATTAGAGCTAAAATAGGCACTTTGATATTGCATTTTACGCGCAATAGAACACGGTGTTGAGAGAGTATTGAGCTATTGCATTGTAATTATCGTGTTGCATGAAGACTAAGCATGATGCAACGAGCATGACATTTTTCATATACACTGAGCCTTGCGTACAACGCAAGTGGCAAACGTCCCAATGCCATGTAATGGGGGCTGCCATATTGGTCTTTTTCCAGACAACCCGGTCACATGACTACAGTCCTAACTTACGCAAACATGTAACCCGATGGCTATCTATCTCTCCTTATTGAAAGTACAGTTGTGGACAGTACAATTAATAGCGAAGACAATTCCTAAACATTCCTGAAATACATACTATGAACTGACTATTTGCATATTTACATTTTACTTCTTTTCCAATCTATGGTTCTAGAAATATTACTCCACTGAGGTTTATATATTCACGTATTATCAGTCCTTAGTTCTTATACCCGTCTAAAGATAATGAAAGTATTTGACATTAGCTAATTATCCTAAAAAAAACTTGCATGTTTTAGAAGAAGTTACATTGTTCAATTCTGTTCGATTGTACGATTGTCAATAATAGTGAATTTTAAACTAAGTATAGCACAACAAGCTTAGTGACGGTAAAAATGACATGTATACACGTATATTTACATGTGCTTTTCTACAGTTGATTATACGGTTTGTAGAATAAGCCACGTGTAAATATAAAAAGACACGTGAACGGAGAATATGAAAATATTCCAGACTGTTCATTCTGGCGATCATCAAAATGTATGGGACTGAAAAAAAATTCATTAATATTATTATCAAAATATATGTACAAATGTGTCATTGTCTTCATCACAAAATGCTGATTGTGGCCCGTTCAGGCCTCCCTATCATGTTTGCGGAACTACTGTCAAGCCTGTTTAGGACTGACAAAACTCCATTTTTTTGCAAACAGTAGCTGCAGAAAACAACAAAATGGACTTCTTGCCACTAAATGGATAATTTATAAGTGTTAGCGACATTCCTGTTTCACTGCATACAGACTCCATGTTGCTGAACAATGCTTGAAAGTCTGTGGACAAAATATAATGGATTTGTTTTTATTATAATTTACTCTTTCACACATTCACTTCTAAATGTTACAGGATACTTAACTGACAGAAATGGGACATTACTATTACCATAATTTTTAACCATTTCTTCACAACCAGAGTATCATCCCCCACCCACCTGTCCTGAATTGTGCATTACCAATACCCGTAATGGCTTCTGTTAAATGTTGTCTTAATAGGAAGCCATGGGACTAAACCATGTTTCATAAAGTGCATTAATTAGAATAGATCAGAGTGATCTATTTCATTTGTTGTGCGTTTCCCAGGCATAACAAAATCTAATTTAAGATTTAAAAGCGTCGTTGTACTCTCAATATTTATAGTACGGATGCAGGTTCAATACTCACTTTCCCAGCTTAACGAATAGTATTTCCTGCCATTGACACGTCGGTAAACGTTTAACTTTTTATTATTTTAATTTCTTGATTGCGTTGACTCCGTCAACCGATTGGAAATCATTAACTATTGAGATAGGAAACATAATCACGTCTCTCTCTCTCTCTCTCTCTCTCTCTCTCTCTCTCTGTTCGTTTTCTTTTTTGTGTATGTATTGATGTCTGACACTCATACAAACTGCAATATTTAGATTTATAATGATAGTCATTAGCATGCCTTTTGTAGCATTTATACGATTTAGACACTTGTGATTGAAATTTGTCAAAATAAATTATTTTACAACCAAAAGATTTGATACATGAAAAAGTGATAATGTTCACCTTGTGAATTATCAGTCAATGACTGGGTGATATATTTAGAACCTATGACACAATTTGAATTCCTACAGATACCCGGAAGTCGAGATACGCATCATAATATCCTGCTTGCAATATTACTAAGATTATAATTATTACTTCCGGGTCAGTACCCACAAATGTAGTCCCTATCAATCTTTAGATTATTTTGAGTGTCAGTGATATAGACAAGGTTATTATTTCCCTTGGCATTTTCATCAAGGGAACTTAAACAAATTATTCCGTCAGAAATGTCATGAATCCCGTATAAATGAGGATACAAGATAAAATAATTTCAATGAGTTTCATAAATTTTATATTAAATGAAATCAAGTGACAGATTTTATTCCTCATAATGAAAATCTATGATTTCATTTTCATATTTGCATGCAATAAGGATTAATTAAATGATTAAGTACTTATTTAATTACACAATTGATAAGTCCAACGATCCTTTGTGAATATTTGGAGCATAATAGAAACAAGTACGTGCACTCTTAGAATAATGTCTAAAATGATACCAGCACATACTATATTTTTATCTTAAAACAACAAACAGATTACAACGTTTTACATTTCTATTTATAGTTATGTTTTCTTGACTAATGATAACCACACAATGCGATTTTCCTTGCTAAGGTCATAAACATGCTTAACCCGGACATATACTATCGATATCTTATATGGCAATACAATCTTTAGAAAAATGTTGATGACGACCTTGATCATATTTTATTAAACAGAATCTAGGCGTTTTAAAAGTTCAGACTTTGTGAACCAATGCTGTAGGCATTGTAGAAAAATGGATCTCGAACTTTTACGAAGACAGAAATCCAGCAAAATGCTATATCATTATTCAACAACGTGTCATACATTGAAACCAGACCATATCATACCATACAATTGTAAAGCAGGCTTTATGCGGAGGACAAAAAATACGGAGGCGTATATATCCTTTATGAGGACATGTTTAAGACATCACTACTCAAATGGAGTCAGTTAGATGTTTTTGCATCCTGGTGAGGTCTCTAAGGAATTTATTAATATTTGTTTTCTGAGTGTTCCTGGAGATATGATATCCACTGATTAATGTTAATTGCATTCAACAGAAAGCAGCGTCTAAACCTAAACAGAAAATAAAATGTCTATTGAGTTGAGGCCTGTTGACTTTTGCGTAGGATTAGAAAGCAAACTTGTATGATTTGACTGGTTCCGAAAATATTACTTGCACTTAAATATTCCAGTTATTTCATCAAAATGTAACAGAAAATGCAACATAATCTGTTCTTATCTTTTGTATATGCTGTGTCCCAGTTATAGACTAACATAAGTAATATAGTGTTGGTGCATGTGAACTTGCAACTAATGCATTTTATTTCATTTAAAAATGAGACAAATCAAGGAAATATATAAAGAACTTGATTAGTATAGTTATACTTTAAATAACACACATGGCAAAACCCATTATGAACCTATTGTTTTAATAATTAAGCATTCTATATAAAATAATAAAATAAATCCATTCTTGGTGCATACTTGATGCATGCCTTGGGCATACTTGAAGAGTGCTATGCTGAACAATATAGGTTCTTCCATTCTAAAGATGGGAAGGATACTATTTAGACAAGATTTCTTTCTTATATCTACTATTCACAATAATTTGTCACACAGATGCATAACTTTCAATGTATTTAAAACTTTCTTTAGATGCAAACTGAACTTGATTGCATAGTTGTTGCTTTAATGTATATACTTCACTACTGCTACAGAGTGAACAGGACACATGCGGGTGGTTCGGTTATTCCAACTGGATGGGACTATGATAATGTTTTAAATTTTGGCGCCGTAACAGGAATAATGATTTGTATGTATTTGCAAAAATTATGAACTAAGACATCTCGTTACCGTTTTCTATATATAAAAAATAGCTTATTTGATAGTCGATACCTTGTTACTGATTTAAGCAAAAGGAAATAGTTGTCACTCCCAATGGCGTAGATAACGTTTGATCTGCTTTGGCAGTTTTATAGATGGTATTTTATGATAATCTTCAGTTTGTAGTGTCACATAAATATTAGGATACAAAATTTTAAAATTCGATGACTTTCAAACATTTCATATTAAATGAGAACAAATGCCAGATTTCATGATGAAAATCTCAGATTTCATTTCTTAATTTCTGTTATTTTTAAGAAAGCAAAATAATTTAGTGAAAATGGCTTTGAAGTAAATCTAAAAAATGAAATCGGTATATAAAATTGTATAAAGATGACGTCTTGAATTAAAGAATTAATTAATTAATTAACTATTTCATATTTCAAAAAAACAATAACTCCACCGATCCTTCATGCATAAGTAATGTATAATATAATTGATTTGTCCAATGAAGATGAGACAGGGAAATTTAATATAGCTTACTTTGAGGCTCCTTGTCTGGTTAACGGGGTATAATATACCAAATTGTTAGCTCTGAAGCCATCAGATTCTACATTTCGCCATTAGCCATAGTTGAAATATCTTCAGTAACGTGGAAATCAACATACAAATGAGTGTATAACAATTTGTCTGATTCCAAAGTGTGTATGCCAATGCTGAAACAAGTAATATATATATAAATATATACTGATATATATGCAGTTTTGTAATCCAGATATAGTTACTGCTTTTCGAAACTTCTCCTATTTGACCTTAGTTGCACACAAATGGTGGACCTTGTACAGAAACATCCACTGAGAGGCTAGAAGTAACATATTAAATTTAGCAGGGAGATTACATACTTCCTAAAACAACAACCTGGCTACATATTTCCGCCAAAATTTGAATCATTTTCAAAACTTTACATGGTTAAAAGATATACTAAAATTGAATAACATTGGTCTTGATAAATGGGATAATGATTTATTTGCAAAACTATTCTACCTAGCTGAGATATATCAATGAAGATTAATTGTCTTTTTATATTACATTTGTCAGCTTTGCATATCACAATATTCCCATTGGACCGCTGTCTTGTGAAATAAATTGTACACTGGAACAAATCACCCTACAGCAAAGGAAATCAAATATTGCGTTTATACTCGTCTTGCTACAGATACAGAAAATGCGACTTTATTAAATAGATGCACATTTTGTCACGTCTTACAAGCTTCTTATAAAGCCTGCTTTGCCATGGTATAGCACGATATACACAACTTAAACAAGTATTCAAGCAGGTAGTTACATTAAATGATGATGTAGCATTATAAAACTGGCATTATATGAGTGGATTTTAATTATTGTTAATGTTAAAGTATATAACAGATTTAAGTAGCAGATGTCTTACGGTAATGTTATCTGTTTACTGTTTATGTTCTGCTATGTTTTGCGCGCCTGTGCACAAATACTATTTCCACTTCAGACGAATATAAAGTAATATCTATTTCAATAATTTCAATGTCCTAGTTTCAAGGAATATTAATGATAAAACCAACCACAAGTGATTTATCGATGTGTAATTTTATTTTTAGTAGCGCGTAATAAAATATCAAATAAGTTCCACCAGGGTGAAATTGATAACAAGGATGACTAAATTAAGCTGAATACGGCTGAAAAAAAAAAGATGTAAACAGGTAAATAACTTTATATATACTTTGGTTACTCTCGGTATCATTGGAAAGAATGCATCTCAATTTCCTAGGCGATGAAGTATTTCCCGTATCTGAAATGGAAAAATTCATAGTTATGCAATTTATTTCTCTTCACAAATTCGTTAAATAAACTAGCATTTTGAGTTTACTATGATTGACGAGATGACTCGTCTATGTTATTGGTCTATATTTTTATTTTTTTTAACAAATATTTTGCTATATTTTATCCAATTTTCCTTTTGCACAGCACACACCATGAAAGTATGATGACATTATTTATCTCATGACAACGGTAAATTGGAAGCTGTTCTTGACGGCAATTGGATACAGATGAGGAAGAAAAACAGGTACACTGGTAATGAATTAAAAAAATATGATCATTCCGTGCAAAATTCCTTCCTATCTTTCCAGAGTCATCACAAAGATTTTGTTTTGGTGAAAAGAAAGCCTGATTTTTATGTATGGCTAGGGAATAATCCGAATTAGACGGAAATAGCCAAACTAAATCGGTAAAAGAAGGAAAACAAACCCAGGTATTTTTCAATAGTATAGGTTGTCTGCATGGGAACAAGGATGTCAGTATTTGGATAAGGGTTATTTTACACTAAGCCGCCATTTTAAAAGATGTCTCTATGGTGACAAGCGAATTTATTTTTGAAAATGTCGATAAGTTTAACATTGTGGGTTGGTATGGGGACAAATGGAATTTAACAATGTGGACCACTCTGAGCACAAGTGGAATTTAATTTTGTGCGACGGTATGGGGTAGGAATAGAAAAAGCAACTCTCCGACCATCTTAGATTGGGACTGTTCTTGGAGAAACGGGGAATTTAATGTTAAAAACGTTCATAGGTTTAACATTGTTGGACAATATGGGTAAAATTAGAATTTAATGTAAAAAAGAACTGCCATAGGATTGAGATTGATAAACACTCTGGACACTAGGGGTATTTAACACAGGGATGGGTCACAATGGGGACAGTGGGAATTTAACATGAGGATAGGCACTCTGAGCACAAGGGGAATTAAACATTACGCCTCCC
This sequence comes from Margaritifera margaritifera, assembly GCA_029931535.1. Classification (NCBI taxonomy): domain Eukaryota; kingdom Metazoa; phylum Mollusca; class Bivalvia; order Unionida; family Margaritiferidae; genus Margaritifera; species Margaritifera margaritifera. Next base: position 517,612 of record JAQPZY010001438.1, read on the forward strand.
TTTTGAAAATATAACCCTCTGGGCACAAGGGGAATTTAACGTTTAAAACTCCAAAGGATTAACATTATGGGACGATGTGGAGACATGGTGAATTCAACATTACGAATGACACTCTGGGGACAAGGAGAATTTAATGTTATATCGTCCATAGGTTTATCCTTGGATGGTACTATTGGAGGGGAAGTGGAATTTAATGTTAAACGCGTAGATAGGAATAACATTGTGGGAATGGTATGGGGACAAGGAGAATTTGACATTAGGTATGACACTCTGGGGACAAGGGGAATTGAATGTTAAAAACGTCGATAGGTTTAACATTATCGGTCACTTTAGGAACAATAGCAGTATAATGCAAAAAGTGTGTATAGGTTTAACTTTGTGGGTCTCTATGGGCACAAGTGAAGTGAATATATTATGTGAATAGTCCGAACAAATCGACTTCGAAGTCAGCCGGAAGAAGACACATGTCAAGCACCCATAACCATCAACAACCAGGTACTTGAGGATGCCGAGAATTTCGCATATGTGGGCAGCATAGTCAGCAAGTAAAGTCGCACGATCAAGGACATCCCGTGGAGGATCGACAAAGCCCGAAATGACTACGGTAGACGGCGACCCATCTGGAAATCTAAGCAGCATGACATCACAACAAAAGAAAAATTTACAATGCCTGGGTTAAATCCATCCCCTTCTATGGATCAGAATGCTGGAGCGACATAAATGATTACATAAACAAGCATTTTTGATTTCCACATAAGATGTATTCGAAATTATGCCTGATCTTCTGGCCGAACAAGATCACAAGCGAAGATCTTCTCAACAAAAGCGTTACCAATACAGAACTCAGGTGAACACCTCAGGGTAAAAGGAAACAAAGGAAGACCGATGATGACCTAGCGGCGCACCATAATGACCGACCTACAAGAGATGTGCCTGTCCTTGGTTGAGGCAGAGACGGCAGCAAAAGACCGAGCGAGGTAGAGAAGACTCCTCATGGCGGTATGTTACAGTCGGAATGAATATGATTAGGTAAGTTAAGTATGTGTACATGGGGGATTTAATGTTAAAAGTGTCCGTACGATTAACAATGTTAGCTGATATAATAAATTGAGCCTATAGGACTGTAACTGGAATTTAATGTCGGCTGCCATTTTAGGATTAATTGGGTCAGTGTGGGGTCTAATGGGAATTTAACATAATGGGCCACTATGGGGATTGAGCACTTAATGTCAATCCAACACACTTGCTTGCTATATTGATAATATAAAGCAACTTGGGCGACCATAGATTTAACCGTGAAAGTTCCAGTGACTAGCTGATTTCAAAGTGGCGGCTACAATGAGGTTATATAGGTGAAATAGGAGTATTTTGGACTTGGTGCCGTACATATATCGAACATGGAAACATTTACAAATTGTAGATTTAATTAACAATTTAAAGTTCTAATATACTTTTTGAACAATAACAAAGAAACATAAATATGTAAAAAAAAAATTGAAATACATAATACAGAAAATATCTATTAAAAAAGTTATGAGTCGCTTGTAAACATAAACAAATTTTAAAATAAAAAATAGGAAGAAAACATAAATTTAAAAAGATGTTTTTTAAAAATGCTAAAAGCAGAAAACAGAAATATAGAAATATGAATACAACTGTTAAACAGAAATAACCATGATAAATATACAAAATATTGAAATTACAAATTACAAAAGAAAACTTAAATAAAAATTTCAGAAATAACCATGATAAGTATACAAAATATTGAAATTACAAATTACAAAAGAAAACTTAAATCAAAATTTAACTGAAAAAGTGTTTTAAACACAAAAAAGAGTTTCAAATAATATAGGAAACAAGACAATTAAACAATTTACAAATAAAAGAAAATCTGAAAAGAAACATAAGTTTAAGAAAGCAACAACATTGACCTTTACTGACGAACGTACACATACATACATACATACATACATACATACATACATACATACATACATACATATATATATATATATATATATATATATACATATATATATATATATATATATCAAACGGGGTGAGCGGGTCGGTACGAGCACTACACACACCCACATAATACAAACATTGAATTGTACATATAATGATGCTAACCATTGATGGGAATAAAAAACACATTTAAACCAAATAATTGAATTTAAAAAAAATTAAATTCAACAAATATAAAAATTTTAAAAATTAAAGCATTTAACAATTTGTAAAATATATTTAAAAAATTAGGTTCTTACAAATATTTATATGCAGATATAAAACAAACGACAAATGTAAGCAAATATAGTTTTATTTCATCTGGCACAGTATGGCCTTGGATTCACCTTTAACAATTTATAAATCAAAATTAAATATGAAATATTCATAAATAATAGTGAAAGGAAAATTTCCAAGGTAAATTGGAGAGAGCATATCAGCTCTTCATAAAAGTGTCCGAAGTTATTGGGAGAGGCACAAAGAGAGAAAACGTTTGGTTGAGATGCGATCATCCCATAAGTCACTTTTAAGAAAGGTCAGTGAAGATCTATAGTTGGCCGAATGAATAAACTACTAGTAGCTCGAAGATACAATGTTAAGGGCTATTGGCAGCTTTTAAGAGGATGTTTTACTAAACAAATAACTGTTATATCAATAAATGAATTTGAAGCTTTCTAAAGTATGACAGTTTGCCTGATGATCCACCTTTTAGTGCAGATGCTGAAGAAATAGATTTCTGTCACGATTAGATACAAATAATTTGTCGAGACTCAGACTGTTTTTAGGAAAGATATGTCCACAACTTTTTTACATTACATGGATTGATACCTCATTATAATAATTTTAAAAAATTGTTTTCTGCTTTTGTTGATTTGCTAGAAATGTTTGATTCTGCTGTAAGGGATAGTTTATGGTATAAATCTTCAGTCAGGACTAAGAGGAAACAAATATTATATTGTACATTCAATTTATGAAAATGTTAAAAGTGGAGTGAGATTTAAAAGTACCTCGTCGGAAGAATTTGCATGTGTAATTGGCGTGCTTCAAGAAGAGTGATTGTCGCTCTTTCTTCCATGTTCATTTACGGCATTGAAGAAGAATTCAACTAATCAAGGTACTGACAGAGGTATGTTACAACTGTTTATGATTTTATAACGCAGTGAATCTGGTTATATTTTCTGATTCACAACAGGGTGTATGAAAGGGCCTATGTGCTCTGAGTACATATTGTGACAAGCGGCGCCTTAAAGTTAATACAAACAAAACAAAAACTATAGTTTTCCGTAAATGAGGAAGAAAAGCATATGATAATGTATTTTTCCCTGAAGGTTTAGTGTTAGAGGCTGTACATAAATATGTGTTTCCTTGAATTGGTTTCCAACAAGGGGTTCGTTTACACTTGCTCAACAGTCTTTAGGTGGACTGGCCTCATATGAATTTTTTGCAATGGATACATATGTAAATACGTTTGAAACTGTTCCCCCAAAGGTAATATATGAATTCTGTGACACTAATTCCACTAATTGTCAATTATCATTCAGTTTTATATATCTATTTTTGGTCAACAATCTACTCAAAATGTTTTTGTATATAGAGAATTGTGGAGAACATCCTTACGTATCAATATATATTACCGTTTTCTGAAATACTGGACTAAGCTTATCTTCTCCAATATTAGAAAATATATGTCTGTTATATATAACCTATTGGTTACTGAGAGAGAGTGTTTTCCTGGAATAAAAAATTGGGCATTGTTAATCCTGGATTTATGAAATTGTATTCGTCTGAAGGACATGTTGCCAAATCAAGCTGTTGGGAACATACAGATTTTCTTATCCTTGGTCAAACAAAGTCTAACTTAACAGTTTATTCAAAATTGGCAACCGATTTGCAATCTTAAATCCGAGAATATTCAAAATCTAGATTCTATTGAAATATTCTTAAGATTTTGGCCATAAGGAGTATTTGAATAAAGTAATAGTGACAACATTTTCAAAATCCGTTTAAAAATAAGGACGTGTTCTCATTTTTACATATTAAATCAGGAAGAAGGAAGAGACAATAATCTACCTCATAAGTAAATTTGAATTGAATTTTTTTGCAATGTGTTGGAAGATGAGTATCACTTTGTATGAAAATATCAATGTTATTTACCGTTACGAAAGGAGTACATATACTCTTATTTTTGGAAATGCAAGAGTATGTTGTCTTTTTTAAATTACTAAATTCCGCGAAATCTCCCGAGATTAGAAATCGGGGAAATTATATCCATAGAGCACTAATTGAACGTAATAAAGTGATGGATGACACTATAAATTGCATAAAATTACATGATTGTATTAATTTATTAGTAGTAGTAGTAGCAGTAGTTGTATTTTATTCGTACGCTCGCCGTGGTTTTCATCGCATGTCCAGTTCATTGTTTAATACATGCATTGCTCTATACCATATGTCATGTATAATTTTCCCATGATAATACATCGAAAAGCAATTTTGAATACCGCTTATATATTGATGACATATTTCAATTCTCGCTGGAAAACGTTAGTATTTAAGCACACGCATATGCTTGAACGAACATATATATATATATATATATATATATATATATATATATATATATATATATATATATATGTGTGTGTGTGTGTGTGTGTGTGTGTGTGTGTGTGTGTGTGTCTATATGTGTGTACACGTGAATGGGTATATAATTATGTATATACTGTTGGTACATGCGATATATTTGTTTTACTGAATCAAACGATCCACCATCTATTTATGTAAAAAACGTATATATATATATATATATATATATATATATATATATATATATATATATATATATATATATATATATATATATATATATATATACTTGCTGATGGCCAGTCGGCTAACTGCAAATAAGGATCATGTCATGTCATGCCGTCATTACACAGATCACTACCTTCGATTATTGTTCTTCAATTTCGCCAGTCTGACAGCAACACAAAAATAGTTCGCTCATTTTCAGACCATTTTGCAATTGTTGCTTGCTTTCTTTTTACCACGATTGATCACTTGTTTGCAGATTCTTCAGTGTAATTCAAAAATGAAATAGTCCAGATCTCCTTTGGTTTTTGTGTTCAGTGTTTCTTTTCTTGATATGTTATTTCTTCCGCGGACTGTTTTGTAACCAATCTATCTCTCTCTCTTTCTCTATCTCTCTCTCTCTCTCTCTCTTTCTATATATATATATATCGATGCAGTGAAACAGCTCAGGACTTGGCGCTGCTGGGATAATAATGTGCTAGGATAAGGGGTTGTATCTATTTAGAAACAGTCTAATTGATTCCATGATATACGCATCAGAGATTATATATCCCTTAGAAATCAGTGCTAAATTATTTGAAGAGAAAAATAACTGAGCGCTAGATGACCCAGCTTGCAACACATACACTTCTTGATTAAAGTAAGCGCAATATGTCTGGATAATCCAAATTATGTGCTTCGGTGCATTTTCTGGAGATAAATATCCATAAGGCTGGGTACCGATAACAGCTACCATAATCATCAGTTTCGTACCGTATTAGCAAAAGAAAAGTTTAGCCAGAAATAAATCGAAATCATGCATATGCACTGACAAAATATATACAGAAGTAGAAGCACCAGTAAAAGCCTTGGAAAAATAAAAGAGAAAATTTCCACGCTAATATTACAGCCAAAGGCACGATCTCCAAGTATTAGGTACTGTACCCAATGCTCCCCCACTTCAATAATGGTGCTCTGCTTAATTAATAATTATTGGTCTGTAAACCTATATTAAAATGGAGATTTTGCAAAAGGCAGTCATATTAAAGAACAGTTCACTAGCAATATATGTGCAAAAGACATTGCGTCTCGCAGGCACAGTTAACAAAACACTTTAATTTTAAAACCTACTTCCAAAATATCACCTATTCTGTCCACCGTTTCATCCAATAAACGTAAACATGCGGATTTTGCTTGCACTACGAATACGTTGTGTTATGTCCAGCACTAGTTATGATATCTTTACGGAGTTCCGTCGACATATTTGTATTTCTGGTATGATTTTGAGAACAATTCCATGCCATTTGCATTCTATTTTTTTCTATCGCCAAGATTCAGTCTTTCACACAACGAGGTGCATACCGGTCTTACATTAGTGTCATATATGTGCTTGTTTAAAGTTATGATGAAGTAAGAAATCATTCTTCGAGGACAAAACGCCCATATCTCAAGTAGTAAGATACCATTCCAGTTGCAAAACTATGAAGCATTTCTTACCTAATTAAAGATTATTGTGTAAGATGTTATTTATCAAATGAGTAATATTTCCATATTATGTAGCATGACTAAGGACATTCCGAATACTGATCCACCCGTAATAATATGTAAAAGATGGAGACAACTTAATGAATAATTAGAAACATTCTATTCAAATCCTATTTAAATTAGACAATAAGTTGTGCAGCCAAGTGTGTATTTGGAGCACATAACTATCTATGAAACTTGTTTCATATCGTGGTGATTTCCGGGTATATTCACCCGTTTTCCATAAACCAGCAAAATGCGATTTTCGAGAAGAATTCGGTACCTAAATTATCATTTTTCAACCCTTTTCTTCAATCTTATTTTACAAGATATGCATGACAAAATATTTTAGAAAGAATATTCAAATATTTATCTTTCCTTTACTATTATCAGATCAAGCTCTTGTAGAAAAGTTCTATCAATAATCCTGTTTCAATGTGTAGCACACGACGCTCTTGATGTATATGTGCTATAGATACAGGATGAATAGTCTTACATATAAAAATCATATTGTCATCAACTCGCAACAAAGCGACTTTTTGCAGGATATTTGCAGATAAATAGACCGTTACAGACAGTTTGAACGAGTTTAACTGTAGTTGCAACTGTCTCATCCCCGATGTAATAGCTGGCACGTTCTTTCCCTTTAGGAATCAGACGACTAATTCGTTTTCCATAGACATCAATGTTAAGGGATGAGAAAATGAAACTAGTAAGTGCACTAGATGACACAGTACAAAACATATACACTTCTTGATCAATCAAAACTATGTGTTTGGCGGCATTTTCTCGAGAAAAAACGAGGTAGAGATAAAAACTATCCTAATCATCAGTTTCGCACCGGATAGGCAAATCTAATATGATCACTCTATCAACAAAATCCATTCCAAATTATACAAACGCTTTGTTTTAATTTTCTCTTCATAGGTCTTACGGGTAACCATTCTTCTGATCCAAGCTATCTTTGTGTAATACGCTAATATATTTATATCAATCATTTTCAGGCCACCATCATGATAGTCTATAATAATGACCTTTTTCACTTTTATGTCTCCCCGCTCCAAACAAACTTATACTAAAGAGAATCTAGTTCTTGGCGTAGAGTGTGAGGAGAAATGCCAAACCTTTAATAACCGCAAATTTTCCAATTGGGCTAGTGTTCTACTAAAACACAGCATAACACTGCATAAGTACGTTTTTTATTTTTTTAAGTTCGCCAATATATTGTTTAGGTCTGTGGAAAATCTGTATATCTAGCTAAAAGTCTGCATGTTTTGGTTAATAAATTCAGATGAATTTCGATCTAAATGGTCTTCTAAGCTAAATTTAGTATTATTACCTGTTCTACTTCCAATTGACACTGCTTTAGATTTACAGTAATTATACTAGACCAGACAACTTAGAGTATTGATAAATGAGATATAATGCTGATTTTAGGAACCTTTCAGACGAATCAAATGTAATTGTAGTGTTATCTGCATACTGGAAGATAAAATGTTTCATATAATTTATTGTATTTCTTTGATCTTTGTATTTTCTTTTCTTTTCATATATTCTATTGTCTCTACACACATAAGGAAAATATATGTGGAGAGAGGATAACCGTTTGACACTACCTTGTAATGTCACACCAAGATGATCATTGTCCATTTGTAATAATGCATGATTTAAAACTTTTCTGAAGCAGCTTTATCAACTCCCAAAGTTTAAAACGTCATACGTTATAAATGAAAAACCATGCAACAGAATTAAACGCCTTTGAAATTTATTTGTTATTTTCTCTTTTGTAAGTATCGTCTTATATATATATATATATATATATATATATATATATATATATATATATATATATATATATATATATATATATATTCCCTTACAGTAACCAGTTTGATTAGTATTAAAAATTGCTAGAAGAACATGACTGAGTCTTTTTGCAGTGCACGATGTATTGTTTAGTACATATAAATGGTAAAATAAATGCCAAAAGTAAAACTATTTTTTTTACATTTGTAAAAAATTAAGTTGAAATCCTGCAAAGTTACAAATGTAAAATCAACGAGAAATGTAAAAGTATTTGGTCATGTGTGTAAAACGAAACGTTGATTTACTTTTGTAAAACGTTTTGTATAAAAAGTAAAATCAGCGACAAATGTAAAAATATGTTTGATCACATATGTAAAAAGTTTATATTTACATATATCAATACTTTGTGTACAAATGTAAACATCAACGTCAAATGTACAAATATATGGTCACATACTTAGCAATATTTGGTCACATAAGTAAAAACTGCGATTTACACATGCGTTTTGTATTTTGTCGAAGTCATGAGTGACAATACAAAATGGTTCCACTTCACGAAAGTAATAATTTTATGTGTCTACTGAACAAAAATCTGGATTTTCTTTGTATTATATATTTTCAAGGCAAAACCGCTTGCTTACATTGATTTTTTTTTATTTTCTTGTCTATTTTCGGCCATTGCTACCAAATGCTGCATTAATACATCGATAAAGCCAAGTTCCGAATTTTTGCAATAACTTTTGAAATTGACTTTTGAAACTGTACCTCGTACGTATAATGCTTTGAATTGTGTATGTTGTCAGATTGATAACTGGGCGGATTGAGTGTGAGTGCAATTATAGGCATGTGGGTTCTTTATTGTCTTCATTTCTGCAGTATAGTTCTGTAAGAGATGCTAAACCCAAATGTCAATAGTCTCTTAATTTTAGTTTGCAAACAATACTCATTTATCACCGATATATATATATATATATATATATATATATATATATATATATAGAGAGAGAGAGAGAGAGAGAGAGAGAGAGAGAGAGAGAGAGAGAGAAAGAGAAAGAGAGACATACAAAGAGAGACAGAGATCTACAGAGGCAAAACCGCTGGCTTACATTGATGTTTTTATTTTCTTGTCCATTTTCTCCTAGTGCTACCAAATGCTGCATTACCACATCGATAAAGTCAAGTTCCGAATTTTTGCAATAATTTATGACACTGACTTTTGAAACTGTACCCCGTAGGTATAATGCTTTGAATTGTGTATGTTGTCAAATTACTAACTGTTTTGATACGATAATGAAGAGATGTTAGTTTCGTTAACACATATCTCGGGCTGATTGGGTGTGAGTGTAAATATAGGCATTTGGGATCTTTATTATCTTCATTTCTGCAGTATAGTTCTGTAAGGGATGCTACACCCAAATGTCAGTAGTCTCTTAATTTTAGTTTGCAAACAATACTCATTTATCACCGATATATATATATATATATATATATATATATATATATATATATATATATATTACGGCAAGTATCTTTGATTTTCATCAAATTAATTTCTCCCTTTTTTAACCAATCCGAATAACGGCTGAATTATTACTCCGATAAAAAGAAAAAAAGAAGTTCCAAAATGTTAGAACAACCTTTTAGAACATTTGGCTCATACTTCATGCTTCAAATCATGTACTTTGTTCAATTAATGAATGTTTCCATACGTAAATAATGAGGTATTTTTTTTTTCCTTAGCACATTTCTTGCTGGAATTGATACTGTGAGTATTGTTGGGGTGGAAGTACTGTTGAAACATTTCAGAGCGTCATATCCGACACACTACAGGGCCTAACACATTTAGACAAACGATTTTATTGATTGTGATTTTACATATATGGATTTGGTTCATTATTGTATTTATTTCTACATTCAAAAGTGAATTATGTAGCCTTGGCAAGCTTTGTAGTATTGTTCTGTAACAGATGCTGCATCCAAATTTCAATTGTCACTTAATTTCAGTTTGTAATCAACACTCCTTTATTCCCTATTTGTTCATCGTTTTCAAACATTGATTATGGTTGTGATGAGAGTTAAAATAGCTACTTAAACAATTTTATTACTATATTTAGTAAAGAGAGTTGTTTCCCTTAAAACTTTATTGTTTAGTCGTCGGGCCATACAGGTATACGATAGTATGTGGCATGATTTACATTCGTGAAGACTGAAGATTCTGCAAGCCTGATATCATATCATATCGTATCATATCATACCATATCCTATCCTATCCTATCCTATCCTATCCTATCCTATCCTGCTCGCGCATATCATATTCACACATAAAATATTCATTAATATGAAAAAGTGAACGTCATAACTATGCTATTCAGTATAACTAGACCATCGCTGTCTGAATGTTCCTGGGGTAGAAGAAGCGTAAAATTAAACTGCCGACATTTATTTAAATAAGGATTGTGTCATGCTTGAAATAAATTGGAAAACACAAGGAAAAGAAATAGACAAATCTAGATGTCCACTGTCACCCAATTCCACACCGCACTCTTTGCTGATACATCATTTCACCATTGAATTAAGAAGAAGGAATAATGTACATTCTTGTTTTCTAAAATCATTCCTTCGATTTACAACAAAAGGAAATTCTTCTAAACTACACCAAACTCTGCCGTTCACACATTACTGTTTAGTTAGCATACCGTTTAGTGGCGAAACTACTTGTGGGCAAAAGAGCTGTTCCGAATGTCACCACTCTTCAGAGCCCATCAATTTATATTTCCCAGACTACTACGCAGATCTACATATTTCAAATCATTCTATACATGATAACATGTGAGGCAAACAATTTTAGAAAATATAGTAAGATATCAGCCATAAAAGACAATTTAAAAAATCTTGACCTTTAATACAGTGCATGTCAGTGCATGTGCGTCTTTCTAGCACTTCATGCATTGTAAATGGGTTATCTGTAAACACATTCTTTACAGCAAAGGTTTGTTTGGTTGATTGTGTTTTTGTTTTGTTTTGCGGCTGGCTTGGGGGGGTCCTTTTTTGCCAAATACACGTGTTTCTTGTAATTTTCTCCCCTGTGTATGACCAGAGAACGTATTAACATATAATTGTGTGCATTAATTTCAAAGATGTGCAATTTCCAAATTCAGAGAAAGGTTTGTGTGTAAGAAAAGTGATTAGGATATTTGACTCTTGACATTAGGGGCTATAACGGAGCAATTGAACAAAATAATCCATAAATTTCACACTATAGTTCAGTAAAAATAGTTGACAAAGAAGACTATCTTAACAGTGTTATAATTAACCAGCGTTGATCGGTACAGAACAGATGCAGCACTCAGAAATTTTCACTCATTCAACACATTTCAGCAGCCATTTAAGATATGTCCAAGCAGAAGTTCAATGTTAAAAGTGTCCAACTCCTAAATAGGGCATGAAGCAATTAGAATAACTGTTGAATAATGAAGGAAAACGATTGACAGATGCTAGGACAAAAACTATATGACGTTTGACAGTGTAGTTCTTTAAACATCGTATTCGGCTGCACTTGGAATCTAAATATATCATATATTAAATGTATAAGACATACCTTATCAATAAATAAATAAAAATTTAAAAAGAAACATAGCAGAGTCTAATTTGGGAAAAGATACCACTTCAGCTCAGTTAATGGGTGATGTCGTTACCAACGCAGGCAAAGAGCAATTAGATACATGCAACTACTTGCATGCAAGTAATGCTGTTTGAGTGTGCGTATTTGGAAACACGTGTTTATATGTATACCTGTATAGTAGATCATAGGTCGTATACAATAAAAAGGCATTGTGTTTATATAAAATATTACTATAAACACGAAATGCTGTGTTCCAGCTTTCGGGAGAGAAGGGTGTATTATTTTATTCTGAGGAACAAATGATTAAGAAATGATTGATGTTGATGTAAGACTAAAGGCATTTTACATATCTGCTTCTGTCACTACTCTATAGCGAGAATATAGGTTTCAGGAATTCTCTGAAATTCACACACTTAATTTTTGTAGATGTGTCTCCTGTGACCGATAATATATGTTTCCTTTGCTTTCTTTTTAGGAGAGTAAGGAGTAAAGCATAAACTAACAAGCAAGAGTGCGAAACTGGAGTGAAAGCAGCCCAAGAACTTTCTGAATCTACCGAATCTTTTCTCAAGGTAAAAGATCTACATAAAACGAGATAAGAACAAAGCACGAAAACGCAATTACTTTACAGAATATAGACGATTTTTGGCTGTGGATATTGGCAAAGAATATATATGTACTGAAACCTCTATACTACTATTACATCATAGGTCGGCTGATATAAAAATTGCAATGTGTTTATATAAAATAGTAATGTATACACAAGATGATGTGATCCAGCTTGAGAAAGAAGAAGGTGTCTTATTTTATTTGTAGCAACTAATAAATAAGAAATGATTCATATATTGTTGATGTAAGACTCAAGGCATAGCACCTATCTGTTTTAGTCACTACTCTAAACCGACGATAAAGTTTCCAGCAATTTTCTCAATATCACCCTGCTGGTTTTACAGATGTATCCCGTGTGACCAATAACATAGTTTCCTTTATTTTCTCAGGAGCGTGAAGCATCAAGATGTCCTGCTGACTTTCCAAGTTCGTCTTCAAAGTCATTATTGCGTACATACATGCGTTTAATGCACTGTTTGCATACTTTCTACTTGATAGCACTGGTTAAATGTTTTCCTTTTTCCATATCGAACTAAGAGATGTTGGTTCCACAACATCTGTACCTTTCTCAATAAATCCAATATATACCTTAACTGTCTTCGTTAGTTTTAATGCTGATGTTATTCACTACCCCAACCACCCCCATCCTCAAAATAACTGCGCGATACACATGTTCAGGATTTTAGAGAAACATGTATTCAGTACAAAGGACAATGCATACACATCATTCATAACCCAACCACAAAGAGGCACAGAATTATATAACTTTCCATCATTTCTTTCATACCTATTTCTAGATCAGTAAAGAATAGTTTCATACATACACATGCTGAACTGATTTGTGTATTGACTCCAAAAAACATAACCTGACAACATGCATTTCCTACAATCAATATACGGAAAACTTACATTCATCAGCCTTACATCAGTATAACATAAATATTATCTTGCATTATGGTATCGCAATATAATTTTTCATTTTTCCTACTCAGAGGTATCCGTTGGAAGGTATACAGTGGTTCTGAAATATGCCAGAATCGGCAGCTCTACTAATGAATTTCGAAGATTGCAAAATGCTTTATAGCAAGCATCAACTCATAGAATGTTCAGCGTCTTTCAGCGCCAGTTTGTGTAATGTGACTGCTATTGGCAAATCCTGCGATATAGCGGTGGTAATATGAAGTTAATAGCAGCAATGTTTTAACTTCAGCAGGGTCATATGGCCTAGAATAATTATTTACTTTTTCAACGTTCCCAGTGCCAGAGCTGGCTTCCTAGGTAGACATGCAATGGCCCAGGGAGGTCACATTGTCCTTGAAGAGTTGACACTTTGTCGACTTAAGTAACGTCCAAGGCATTCAAATACCCATTTCAAGACTTTAAGATGCTCTACAAAATAATGGCGTGGTCTTTATCTACCAAACATGTTTACCACTTGCGTCCTCGGCGCACCAGGCTCCAGTTTCATCAAACATCTCAAATTTACTTTATCAAACTGGGATTGCAAGATATCGTTCTTGTTGTCCTGTTAGCACAAATAGATTTTTGACTGACAATTTCAGCGACGTAACAATCGCTAGAATTCTAATGAGAAGAACCTTATTATCCTTCTAACGAAAGCTGGTGGATTTCCGCAAATCGGAACAATTCTTCAACTCATTTCTCAACATTAAACAGGTTCCTAGATGTAAAAGTGTAAAAGTTGTGAGTAATTTTTAATTTTGTTCTACTATCCATACCTATTAGGAGAATCCCAACACTGTCATATGCATCACAAATAAGGTTTGAGGAGAAACTGGACCATATCCATAAGTATATGATATACAGCAGTAGTATAGTGTAGCGTGATAGACCTCCATGGGACCCCATGTCAAACAGGATCAAAAATGTATGTCTACAAACAGGATATTAACATTAGGCCACCATTTTGAAATACATGTTTTGTAACAGTGATGCATTATGCGTCGGCCTGCACTTGAACTGAAATACCGAATGACGTCATACTTTTCTTTTTTACACTGTTTGTTGTATTTAGGCGCAAAATGTGAGTTTGTCTGCACTGGAAATGTAATCGTATTTAAAATTGGCTCATAGTTTTCTTTTACACGAGGAGTATTGTTGTCTGTTCTATATAGGCTGAAATTGATAGTTTGTCTGCACTGGAAATATAATCGTAAAAATTAGTTCCTAGGTTTTTCACAGGGGAAGTATTTCTATGTTTAGGAGGAAAATGTGAGCTTGTCCTCTATATGAAATGCCGTATTATTTGCCTATAACAAGAAATGTAGTATTAAAACTAACCTTACTATCTATAATGCCTTTCAGAATGACTAACATTCAGTCATTTACGGACCACCCATTGTATGATGTAAAATAAGAGGTATAAATAAAACAAAATACCTTCCCGACAACTTCCCAATGATCCCTATTATAAATAAAGTTAAAATCTCTACCCCCACCTATAATGTCTCTGCTCTCCCCATCTCTCCTATTTTAAACAGAACGACCATCCCATTCATACCTGGTAGAATTTAAAAGAAGCAGTATCAAATATAATTTAAATCCCTTATAAACAAATCTAACATCTCTATATCCCTTACCACCTTATGAAACCTTTTATAAATAAAGTAAAAATCTCTACCCACATCTATAATATTCCTAACGTCGTCATCTCTCCTATTTCAATCAAAACTGCCATCCCATTCAGACAAGGTAAGATGTTAAGAACTTGTATAAAGTAGAAATAAAAACTCTTATGAATAGAAATATCTTCCTTATAAGTTCCCTATGATCCCTATTATAAATAAAGTTAAAATCACTCCCCCCTCTATAATGTCCCTACCCTATCTAACTTCTTATTTTTTTAAAAAAAAGCAAAACTACCATCCCCATTACTATTTTCATAGTCCCTACAATATTACTAGTGGAGTGTAAGAAAGAAAAAGTATGCCACCATTTGTTTCGTTTTCGGCATTATAGAATAAGGAGAAATTAACATGGCCACTATTTATGAAGGACTCTGCCACCAACTTTATTTAATATCCAGCCGTC
Organism: Margaritifera margaritifera; assembly: GCA_029931535.1. NCBI lineage: Eukaryota > Metazoa > Mollusca > Bivalvia > Unionida > Margaritiferidae > Margaritifera > Margaritifera margaritifera. The sequence continues at coordinate 533,021 of JAQPZY010001438.1, forward strand.
ACAAGGACATTACTCATCAGACCATACACAATCATTATTATTATTATTATAATTATTATTATTATTATTATTAATTTTTCATGATAGTGAGAGAGATAAGGTTACACCCACCCCCTTACCATCCTCATAATCCTTACAGCCCTAGTAATATTATCATACACTGAGAGCGGGAAGAGGATTAACATTATGCCGGAGAGAGAGAGAGAGAGAGAGAGAGAGAGAGAGTGAGAGTGAGAGAGTTACATAGGGTATTGTAGAAGACAGTACAGTAGGGCGCCATTTTTTTTATTATTTTGCGGCATTATAGGACAAGGACAAATTAACATTAGGTTACCCTTTTTATGAGTTGCTGACGACAATGGTAAATCCTATGTTAGAAATGCCCATTGGCATTATTTTTTTCATCCTTCAATATATGAAAACCAGTGTTATATTGAAATATTGTTGAATGAACGCAGTAAAATTTGGCGTGGCCAAATTTAAGTCACAATGTTGTCAGGCTGCATTGCCTATACTCTCAGCTGGCAAAGGCGTGTGTCAAAAACATGACAATGTTACGATTCCCTACTATGAACTGAATCCAACTTAAGCAAAGTCTGGAGTAAACAGTTTTTTTTATATTTTTGCGTCCTATCTCTGTCAACGTCTGAAATTATCTGAGCAAACTTTCGGTCATAAGCTTTTTTTTCTTTCTATTTAGCCAATAGGAATCGTCTGTACTTGCCGACTTTTTTCCAAAACCTGTGGTTGGGCTCTAGATTCAAGAAATGCAGTCAAAATATTTTTCCAATTATCGAATTTGGAATGAAGCAATGATTTCGCGTACTGTATAATCTTTATCTGTGCTAGTTATCGAAACCTGCAAACATCAGTTAGAAAAAAAATCGCGAAGCTTAAGATAGATTGTAAAATGTATCGGTTCGCGTTTTAAAACTAAAGTCACATAGCATTATATTTTATTTAATCATTTTGACTACGGCAAATTTTCGAGAGGCATCTTAAAATGTAACAGATACAATTATGATTTAAATATAAATAATTGTGTAGAAAGCTCAAGTGTGTGTGTGTGTGTGTGGCGTGTGTGTGTGTGGTGTGTGTGTGTGTGTGTGGATGTTTGTATGAAGCAGAGAGAAAGGGTGAAAGTGATATCATAAAGCTGAACATATACCATTATAATTTAAATCTCAATCATTATATAGGAAATTCAAGTGGGTGGGTGTCTGTCTGTCATTTTGTGTGTGTTTTGTTAAACAGAAAGAGTGAGAAAGCGGACTTACGGACTAAAACTATAAGCTAGTACAATCAGACTTCAGGGTGGCTCTGTGTGTGTGTGTGTGTGTGTGTGTGTGTGTGTGTGTGTGTGTGTCAGAGGGAGAGAGAGAGAGAGAGGTGTACTTTTATGAGTTTCTCAAAACAAGGTGGCTACAGACCAAAAAAATAGCAGTAGTAGCAGTAGTAATTTTTCATGATGTGTGAGACAAAGTATGTGTGAATATCTTATTCATATTCATAAACAAAAGATCAAGACACTTACTTTTCATGGTATATATTCAAGACTTTAAAATGCTCTCCAATCAAATCCCCACGCCGAGGCTACTTCCGGTTCCTAATTGTCATATGGCTTCAAACAGAATCAAGTAAGATCTCAAGTAATGTTTCTTGGACAAGCGTACATCTCAAGTTTTGTATTAAAATCCTCTGTTTTACAGCCATTAAGTGGAGTCTGCCATAAAGCTGGCAGATATGTTCATTCATCACAAATCTTAGATATGTCAGGAGCTACATTTGTTTGTAAACGGACTGGCGGGTAACTTATGCCCAGCACAGAGTAAAACACATCTATGTCGCCGTCAGAAAGCAAATGAACCAAAATCATATCATAAATTGTTCTATTTTTGGTTAGTCAATGAAGTCGTATTATTCTGACAAAGTGTTTTGAGTGAATCCTATGTAAACACAACGCAACCTACTGGAAGAAATGTAAATTATCTTCCTTCGTTTTATCTTAACATCAACCATCATTGCTCATATTAACATTATTTATGCTGGTATCGGTACCGAAACACAAACTGAAACTATGTTGAGGTTGAAATCAAGATAAATAAATCCGTGTGTCTAAGAGAGAGAGAGAGAGAGAGAGAGAGAGAGAGAGAGAGAGAGAGAGAGAGAGAGAGAGAGAGAGTTCACCCTAAGACCGTCAGAACAAAGTTCGTTCAAAAAAGAAAGCCTTTTCACGTCATCTACATAATCTTCCGTTATATCCAAGGTATGCAGATAATATGCAAGTAGATCCATGGTAGGAGCATAATGCTCAGGTAAAACCAAGTTATCCACGTAATGCTACGATAGATCCAGGGTATGATGCGCTCTTCTAATAAAATCATAAATGAAATAAATAGCATGGACCCTGACCTATCAGCGCATAATGCGAAGTTAGACCTGTTCGCAGCTGTATGGGCACTTTACACCACCAAATTATTAAACATTTCCAAGAGCATCCCACATTTTAGAACCAGTCACATGAAAACTGGTGAGGTGCCAATGAATTAAACTGTAAAATTCCAACAGGTATATAGTTACACATCTCGCTATGTATGTGCAAACCGCTGTGTATTTGGGTGTGTGAATCAATGTATCTGTGTGTCCTTGTGCGCTCATTAAGGAAAGCTTTCAACGCAAAACCTCATAGAGAAAGACAGTGAGAGAGAGATTAATTTAGGGGTTTCTAACAACGGAACCTTCATTTGTCTCCCGATTATGAGGGATATTATAAATTTATAAGCATTACTATACGGCGTACTAATTCATTGATGTAACTGTTTTTGATATACATAACATCTCCCAATTCAATTAATACCACCCATCGAACCGATAATAAGTGGTATAGTTGATATATGATCTGATTTCTCTAAGAGTGTCCTTTTTATTAATGGCGAGGAATCTCCCTCGCGAGAGATATGATTCTTAGGGTGCTCAAGAATGTAAAAAATGGTGAAAAATAGGTACAAACTCGAACATACAACAGCAGGTTTATTTCGATCAGTTATGCAGCAAAAACAGGCTAATCACAGCCTTTGTTACAGTCACATCTCGACAGAGTTGAAAACAAAGTAGCACGTAATAATAAAATTACTCTTGCATGCTGTTGTATGGCATCTGGTTGAAGAGCATAGGGACCAGGATTAGGATCAAAAGAAGCGGCACTAAAACAAAGAAACAAAAATCAATATATTAATACATCTACAAATGACAATCATTGTTTGGTACAAATAATTAGGCATATGTTTATATGTATACTATGTTTCCATGCATTAGATATAAATATGTTAAAACGATATTTTAGACTGAGAAATATCGGTATGTCAGTTTCAGAACATAAGCCGTTCGGTAAAATATATATCACGTTGACTGTAAGACAGATAGATAAATAGAGAAATTGATTTTAAAATAAGCGGAAACGTAGGTAAGCAGAAAGAAAGAAGGAAATAGAAAAAAGAAAGTAAGAATGAATGAATGAATGAATTAACGAATTAATGAATGAAAACACAATTGTAGACTCTCTGGACTGTTGTATCACGATATATGGATTTCCCTTGTATCACAGCTGCAATGAAGATCGCAAGCAGCGATACTGTTCAAATGTCATAAACATCAACACTTTTTTCATTCATCGTGTATTTCTTTCTTTCTTTCATTCTTTCATATGTGCATAGTTAATATTTTCATCGCTAAGCTTAACTCGATATCTGATTTGGAATATCGTTAATACTTGATTGGCCGACACATAAACTGGTTACATGGAATTCATATGTATTGACATCGAGACATTATTATTATTAGTATTATCATCATTATTGTTATTATTATTATTACTATTATTATTATTATATAATATTATTATTATTATTAGTAGTAGTAGTAGTAGTATTACAATCAGCGATTTTAAAATACGGGCAAGCGACCCGCTTCAAGTACATTGCAATGATTCGCTCTCCTCGGTCATTTGTGTCCATCCTTTTTTAAATTGTCAAATGCTACGGTCTTAGAATTTCTCATAATTGATCTTGGAAAATATTGGGAATTCAAGTATATTAGCAAAATCAAAGGAACATAAGTAATGATAACCTAATTAAACAACTTTTTCGAATGAGCAAGTCCATCATAATAGCGGTTTATTAGTGGTTCCATGGCACAGATGACGTATTAGTAACGTTATGGAGAATGTTGCTACAGACAACAATCAAAAGAAAACATCTATGCTAAAGACTTACAGAGTGAACCGAAACCTCCTCCTCCTCCTCCGTTACTGCCGTAGCCACCGCCGTAGCCTCCTCCGTAACCTGGGTAGAATCCTCCAGAGTAACCGCCGCCATATTGAGCTAGGGCCAAACCCAGCATCATCATCACGCCAATGGCAATAACTGTTACGCTCTTCATGGTTGACAGGCTGGTGAAATAAATAAATAAATAAAAAATTAAATAAAAAAATTAATAATAATAATAATAATAATAATAATAATAATGTTAATAATGGTCACTACGATATTATACCCTGACAAGTTCCCTATGGCATGGGCGTATCGTTATGAATGCTAAAATTGGGCCGGACTATATTGAAAGAGGTTACTTTGGTGTGTGGGTCTCTCTCTTTCTCTCTCTCTCTCTCTCTCTCTCTCTCTCTCTCTCTCTCTCTCTCTCTGAATATTTAACAAAATGAACACTCACACGACATAGCAAATTTGTCGAGGTGTAGGGCTGAAAATAACAATGGAAAAATGCACCAAGCAGACTGACAAGGACAAAAATTGGAGTCCCATCATGTCAAATTTGTCCCGCATATTTTATACACAATTAGATCAAGGTATATTAAAAAACTAATCAAACCATACGTACAGCCGCGGTGGATCAGCGGTTAGCTTCTCGAACTCGCGACTGAAATGATACGGGTTCGAGTCCGACTCTCAGATCAGCCAGGATCGACTACCGTGGTGTGTCTCTTGGAAAAGCATTTTACCCGAAATGCCCCTGCACTCAATAACTGTCATTTATTGCTGTGCCGTAAAACATCAAACCAAAAGAAACCCAATATCAAACCAGAAGTACAGTGATATATAAATATAAGTTATATATATATATATATATATATATATATATATATATATATATATATATATATATAAGATATAGGCATACCACACTTAATTTGCCGCAAATCATATCTGCGTGCTTGCGGCGCAAATTACATTTTAACGTTTCTCGTATATTGCGGATTATGTTGACTTTTCATTCTAGAGTCCTAGAGTCTATAATTATAGTTTAATGCTTGTTAATGTACACTAGCACAGTAAATTCCGATATAAATTACTATACATGTATGCTATAATACTTGTTAATGTACACCAACACAGTCAAAATTCCGATACTGCATAATTACATATGTTTTAATGCTTGTTAATGTACACTAACACAGTAAGCTCCGATACTACATGTTTTGTGTATACTTTACCGCTCATTCAAACCAGTCTTCATTTCAATCTACACTGTATATACGATTCTAGTGTACTCACTACGTAAATGTACCAAACTCATAGCTTAAACAGAAATTCATGAATAACGTGACTTACTTACCTCTATTCCTTGGAGAATCCCAGTGGCAAAATAACCGGTGTATGGAACTTTTATACCTCCCTCATGCGGGTTTGGCGTGTAACATCTAGTCACGGTGTGATGTAACAAATCCTAACTTCCCCCTCAGCTGGGAAATGTTATTTTATTACCTTATGAGAGGTTGCTAAGTCAGAAAATATCACACACATATCTCCACAGTGGTATCGAAAATAGTGTATCTATCTCAAATGAATAGTATCGTTTGGATTAGGATAAGCCGTTTATAAGTTTAAATATAATTATCCAATGCTTCAAACCCATCCAGAGGAGACCGAGCGGAAGTTGTTATTGCTGACGTTCTGTCTGTTTGCCTGTCCACACATTCATGTATTCCATTTAATTTTATTTTTGTAAGCGGTCTCCGTTTTAATGTCACGTGTTTTAAAAATATGAAAAAAGTGTAGTTTTTGTTTGTCTCTTAAACCGCATTAGTACGTAAAATATGCATCCATCCGTTATCTGATTATATGTGTACTGAATCGAAAATGATAGATTGTGTTTTGGTTTGTTTTTTTTGGGGGGGGGGTGGCGATGGGGGCAGTGGTTTGTGGCAAGAGTGTATAGTAAGAACGCATGGTTACTTCTTTCACATCTTTCGTACTGTATGTAGTATCTTTATCGAAGAGAGAATACGATAGTCATACATACATTCATGTTGATGTACAGACGAAGGGACACACAGACTTACAGATAGACAGGCAATCAGACAGATTTACAGATAGACAGGCAGTCAGACAGATTTAACAACAGAGACAACATGCATACATTCAACTTTATATCAAGACGCACAGACATTGAAGAAAACCTGATGCATTCATTGTTAAAGTGCATTTCATCCTGAAATAGCATATCTTTTCTAAAATAATCTCAGCTTTTTAATGTAGTGCAAATCAACTTTTAATGCTGTCTGTTTTATTTTATTTTGTGATGTAATGAGTTGCAGAGCTAGATCATTGTCTAGATTATAGTCCCCTTAATCACGTATTTCATACTGTTTTTTTTTTCTTCTAATGTGATGATTTGTTTTACATCTGTCGCCTCTAACAACTCATTATTTTGTAAACTTCATACTACTGTATGTGTATTGTGCTTCCATCATTCTTTTTACCGGAATAATGTTGTCTGATGGTTCCCAAATGTTAAACGATTGATCATTCGTTTAAATCAATCATATCGCGGACTATGACATGTCCCCTCTCGTATCCTTGTTAGTTTTGGTTTGGTGCCATCAGTATAGTACATTTCTCGATTTTTATCTCCATCCGTTATCTGATTATATGTGTATATATGTCTCCAATTATTTCTATCCCGTCTTTCATGTAAGCTGCATTTACCTATTCGTATTTTGTATTTGGTGTTACCATGCTCGTGAATATATATATATATATATTCTTACGGAATTATGTATATTGAATCTATTATGTGCCTAAACCTTTGGCCTATGACTGTACTTTAAAAATGTGTCAAATAGTGAGTCACATTTATGATTGGTTAAGTTGTACTTTAGTCAAATAAACAACATGTTTACTGACCTTCTGTTCAAGGTCAGAGCTGTTCACCGTGCTTCGAGTAGTTTTCTACTAGATAGACGCATTTTGTATTGCATTCTGGGTCGAAATATGACACGTTTCCTGTTGTGAAATGTGCCATTTGCAAAATGTATAAAAGACCTGAATATACGAATTATATTCATTCCATTTTAAATCTTGAGTTGAAAAGATGTTTTACGATCAGCTTGGAATCATCAGATATTTGAAATTATAGCCGTGCTGAAATCTTGTAATGCTGTAATGAATAATGCCGTAATGCTGTATTGCTGTATAAATGATTCGATTAGAATTATTTATTGGAACATCCAATGGAGTTACCTGAAGTATTCATCAACATTTGGATTTATATTTATGACTTTCGGATACTTGTGGACATTCGCAAAGATGATCAGGATTGCATTATCGTTGGTACATTGGAACATTACAGCCTCATTCATTCGGAACAATCTTACATTCGGAACGTTCGTTCATTACCAAGGCTCATTCAATCAGATCATTCGTTCATTACGAAGATTCATTTGGAACATTCATTAACTTGGAACATTCAATCATTTGGAACATTTTTATAGTTTCTATATATACAGGACTTGTGATTAGGACACTAATAATTGTTGGATAATTTGGATTTTAATACACGATACTGTACGTGTATTTTGATTTTCACATTAATTATTTAGAAATAAATTGTTTGTTGATTTTTACAAACATTGTTGGTTTCACTTTCTTTTTGTTACGTTTTTTCATACCATAGAGTCGTAACAATACATATATATGTGTGTGTGTGTGTGTGTGTGTGTGTGTGTGTGTGTGTGTGTGTATAAGGTGTAATCACTAACTTCTTCCAGCACGTACAAATATGTTTGAAAGCACCTAAATGAGCAATCCCTACAATGTTGGTATCTGGAATTCCTTATTTCTATTTTCGTTTGGTGATTTTTCAGTACCACCATTGTATCATTTTGTTATCTCCATTCATTGTACTTGTAAGGTTTTAATAGCACCATACTAGGGCTACCTTAGAGTAAATAATAAATCCTGAACCCAGTGCTTTAGAAACCTCTCTTCTATACACCATAACATCAAAAATATCGTAGTATTTGTAATGTACAAATACGCCAAAAATATTCTCGTACCCCTATGCAAGATGGAAATAATGGTACAGCCAAATAAATTATACCCCAGAGTGTTTTGGAAATGTTTTCTTTTTCTACATATCTACTATCGAAAAATTTTAAATTTTAAATTTACAATGCGGCTAGAATCTCTTCTTACCCCGATACAAGATGGTAATAATAATACAGCAAAAGATATTCGAGCCCCAGTGTGTTATACATCTTTTTTCTCAACACCAACTATCGAATACATCGTACCATTGTCAATTTACAAGTGAGACAGAAAGTTTCACGTACCCCCTGTACGAGATGGCAATAATGGTACAGACGCCAAAAAGATCTTACTATTTCCAATTTCACTATTGAACCCTTTTAGATGACCTACCAGTAGAGGACAGGACTTGAAATGACTTGAAATTTGAGATAAAAGTGAGAGCATGGGACAGTAAGGGTGTAATAGCATTAGTTAACATCTAAGATGTAAGAAACATCTAAGGGGGACAGCATGTCAACCAACTTATTCTGTACAATGTAGAATGGCCACAGTGTGTCTGTTTGTGTTTAAAATTCCTCAAGATCCTTCAGAAATCGTTACAATATCGTTGTTCATACATGATGGATAGCCATCTTTCAATCTCAGCCAGACTGTTCGAAACTTCTTACTCATGAACTCATGAACACTTGCTGATTGAACTGGACACTGGAATGAAAATTAAATCGTATGAACAAGTTACACAAGATACCAGATATATGTTATTTCTTTTGCAGTCAAAATATATCAGACGATACAAAACAGACCAAACAAGTTTCAAGGGCGGTGGCTTCACGCGATAGATAGTTCAACTTATGAACAGATGAATCAGAGGTTTACGAGTAAATTCAATTTATGAAACAACTGAGATGTCAGAAGATGTTGTAAAGAAAGGAACACAGTATACAGAAGAAACCAAAGGAACCTACGATAAAGAATAACAGTGACATTATTTGCCAATATATCTTGTATCGCATGGCCAAACTCCTTTTTCATTCATATTTAGACTCTACGGGATGTTTATTTTTAGGCTTTGTTTTGCCAGCGTCTGTGTTATATTTCGCAACAGTTGTTCCTTGATGTTAGTACAGATATCCCTATATGTCTACCACTAATAGCTTGTCTTGTTTGCTTCGATGCTTTCTTGTCAGGTCGTCACGATTCCCACAATTATCGATTAGAAACAAAGTACTTGTACCTTGATATACCTCTACCAGTACCTCTAACCACTTATCTCATGTATATTCAGGATATACTTCAACCAGTGCCTCTAACCACTTATCTCAATTATATTCAGGATATACTTCAACCAGTACCTCTAACCAGGTATCTCATTTATATTCAGAATATACCTCATCCAGTACCTCTAACCACTTATCTCATGTATATTCAGGATCTACCACAACCAGTACCTCTAACCACTTATGTCATTTATATTCAGGATCAATCACCATCACCTTTCCATCTTTGATTAACAATTTCGATTGTAAATCCTGTTACATAGAAAACTTTGACATCTGATAACGATTTAATAGGAACAAGTCTTTGTATTCAATCTCTATCCGATTTAGTACAAATAAATGATTTCCCACAGTTAGCAACTCTACACATTATTATGTATTAAAGTTCTTTCCAATAATTCTTTCCATTGGTAAAAGTTGTATAATATATTGACGCCTAAAACATATTTGATTTGACCAGATTGTTTTGAATCTTACCCCGACCTTCTGAAACGAAACAAATACATATTCGGTGCGCATCACCATTATTGTTCTGTTGATTTGAACGTTAATACCTTATTACACATGAGCTAATTTAAGTCTGCTACCATGCGATATGGTATCGTGTACAATCATCAAATCATGTCAGATGCCATGGTTGTCAGTATAAAAATTATGAACACCCTCAGTACTTATTTATGCGTGCTTTTGTTGTTCATTGAAGAAAGACTTAAGGGCTATTGGTACTGCGATTAGGCTTAACAGGGTGGGTGGGTGTGGTATAGCCATATATCACTTATAGAACGCAAGAAGTGAAAAGTTCTAAATTATTAACCACAAAAAAACTGTTATTTAAATGTGCAGATACAATCTGTTTTGCGGAAAATGTATTTATAAGAGCTAAAATAGGCACTTTGATATTCCATTTTACGCGCAATAGATCACGGTATTGAGATAGTATTGAGCTATTGCATTGTAATTATCGTGTTGCATGAAGACTAAGCATGATGCAACGAGTGTTACATTTTTCATATACACTGAGTCTTGCGTACAGCGCAAGTGGCAAACGTCACAATGCCATGTAATGGGGGCTGCCATATTGGTCTTCTTCCAGTCAACCCCGTCACATGACTACAGTCCTATTTTACGCAAACCTATAACCCGATCACTATCAATCTCTCCTTATTGAAAGTACAGTTGATGACGGTGCTATTAATAGCGACGAAAACTCCTAAACATTCCTGAAATACATACTATGATATGACTTATTGGCATGTTTACATTTTACTTTTTTTCCGCTATGTGGTTCTATAAATATTACTCCACTGAGGTTTATATATTCACGTATTATCTGTCCTTAGTTCCTAATACCCGTCTAAAGATAATGAAAGTATTTGACCTTAGCTAATTATTCTAAATAAACCGTATATATATATATATATATATATATATATATATATATATATATAAAAGGGATATATATTGAATCTGCTTATAAGTATGAGAACTATTGTAGTTGTTGTATGTGTTTCCGCTAATGCCACTGTGTAGTTCAATATGAGAAAAACAAATGTTAACAAAATTACAAACTGATCAGGTAAGATATATGAGCAGTTGCATGTTTTAGAAAAAGGTACATCGTTCAATTCTGTTCGATGTTACGATTGTCAATAATAGTGAATTTTAAACTAAGTAAGCACAACATGCTTAGTGACGGTGAAAATGACATGTATACACGTATATATGCATGTGCTTTTCTACAGTTGATTATACGGTGTGTAGAATAAGTTACGTGTAAATATAAAAAGACACGTGAACGGAGAATATGAAAATATTCCAGACTGTTCATTCTGGGGATCATCAAAATGTTTGGGACTGAAAATAATTTCATTAATAGTATTATCAAAATATATGTACAAATGTGTCATTGTTTTCATCACAAAATGCTGGTTGTGGCCAGTTCAGGCCTCACGATCTTTTGGGGGAACTACTGTCAAGGCTGTTCAGGAGTGACAAAACTCCATTTTATTTGCAAACAGTAGCTGCAGAAAAACAGCTCATGTTCACTTGGTGCACGTTTTATACAAAATGCACTTCTTGCCACTAAATGGATAATTCATAAGTGTTAACGACATTGCTTTTTCACAGCATACAGACTTCATATTGCTGAACAATGCCTCAAAGTGTGTGGACAAAAAATTATAGATTTGTTTTTATTATAAGTTACTCTTTCATACATTCACTTCTAAATGTTACAGGATACTTAACTGACAGAAATGGGACAGTACTATTACCATAATTTTTAACCATTTCTTCACAACCAGAGTATCAACCCCCACCCACCTGTCCTGAATTGTGCATTACCAATACCCGTAATGGCTTCTGTTAAATGTTGTCTTAATAGGAAGCCATGGGACTAAACCACGTTTCATAAAGTGCATTAATTAAAATATATCAGAGTGATCTATTTCATTTGTTGTGCGTTTCCCAGGCATAACAAAATCTAATTTAAGATTTACAAGCGTCGTTGTACTCTCAATATGTATAGTACGGATGCAGGTTCAATACTCACTTTCCCAGCTTTACGAATAGTATTTCTTGCCATTGACACGTTGGTAAACGTTTAACATTTTTTTTTTAATTTCTTGATTGCGTTGGTTCCGTCTACCGATTGGAAACCATTAACTATCGAGATAGGAAACATAATGTCCTCTCTCTCTCTCTCTCTCTCTCTCTCTCTCTCTCTCTCTCTCTCTCTGTGTGTTAATTTTCTTTTTTGTGTATGTATCGATGTCTGACACGCATACAAACTGCAATATTTACATTTATAATGATAGTCATTAACATGCCTTCTGTAGCATTTTATACGACTTAGAATCTTGTGATTGAAATTTGGCAAAATAAATGAGTTTATTTTACAACCAATAGATTAGATACATGAAAAAGTGATAATGTTCACCAGGTGAATTATCAGTCAATGACTGGGGTGATATATTTCGTACCTATGACACAATATGAATTCCGACAGATATCCGGAAGTCAATATACACATCATAATATCCTGCTTGCAATAATTGAATAAGATTACAATTATTACTTCCGGGTCAGTACCCACAAATGTAGTCCCTATCAATCTTTAGATTATTTTGAGTGTCAGTGATAAATACAATGTTTAATTTCGTTTGGCATTTTCATCAAGGGAGTTTAACAAATTATTCCGTAAGCAATGTCATGAATTCCATATAAATTAGGATACAAGATACAATAATTTCAATCAGTTTCATAAACTTTATATTAAATGAAAACAAGTGACAGATTGTATTCGTCACATGATGAAAATCTATGATTTCATTTTCATATGTGCTTGCAATAAGGATTAATTAATTGACTAATTACTTATTTAATTAAACAATTAACAAGTCCAACTATCATTCGTGAATATTTGAAGCATAATAGAAACAACTACGTGCATTCTTAGAATAATGTCTAAAATGATACCAACACATACTATATTTTTATCTTAAAACAAAAGTGTATTTGGACACAGATTACAACTTTTTACATTTCTATTTATAGTTATATTTTCTTGACAAATGATAACCACACAATGAGATTTTGCTTGCAAAGGTCATAAACATGCTTAACCCGGACATATACTATCGACATCTTGTATGGCAATAAAATCTTTAGAAAACTGTTGATGACGACCTTGGTCATACTTTATTAAACAGAATCTAGGCGTCTTAAAAGTCCAGACTTTGTGAATCAATGCTGTTTGAATTGTAGAACATTCTATGAATTTATATTAGTATTCGGAACTATTAGAAGTCCGGTTTTCTGGAGGAATGCGTAAGACGAAGATTCAGATAATTTCGATTCCATATTAAAAGTAGTTTGAAATCATCAGTACCAACATGTAGGAAGCTAACCAGACTATGCCTGATTTCATGAACAGATCTCGAACTTTTACAATGACAAAAATCCAGCAAAATGCTATATCATTATTCAACAACGTGTCATACATTGAAACCAGACCATATAATACCATACAATGAAAAAGCAGGCTTTATGCGGAGGACAAAAAATACGGATGCGTATATATTCTTTATGGGGACATGTTTAAGATATCACTACTCAAATGGAGTTACTGAGGTGTTTTTGCATCCTGGTAAGGTCTCTAAGGAATTTATTAATATTTGTTCTCTGAGTGTTCTTGGAGACATGATAGCCAGTGATTAATGTTAATTGCATTCAACAGAAAGCAGCATTAAAACCTAAACAGAAAAACAAATGTTTATTGAGTTGAGGCCTGTTGACTTTTGCGTAGGATTAGAAAGCAAACTTGTATGATTTGACTGGTTCCGAAAATATTACTTGTACTTAAATATTCCAGTTATTTCATCAAAATGTAACAGAAAATGCAACATAATCTGTTCTTATCTTTTGCATATGCTGTGTCCCAGTTATAGACTAACATAAGTAATATAGTGTTGGTGCATGTGAACTTGCAACTAATGCATTGGATTTCATTTAAAAATGAGACAAATCAAGGAAATATATAAGGAACTTGATTAGTAATAAGGTAATACCTTAAATAACACACATGGAAAAACCCATTATGAACCTATTGTTTTAATAATTAAGCATTCTATATAAAATAATAAAATAAATCCATTCTTGGTGCATACTTGATGCATGCCTTGGGCATACTTGAAGAGTGCTATGCTGAACAATATAGGTTCTTCCATTCTAAAGATGGGAAGCATACTATTTAGACAAGATTTCTTTCTTATATCTACTATTCACAATAATTTGTCACACAGATGCATAACTTTCAATGTATTTAAAACTTTCTTTAGATGCAAACTGAACTTGATTGCATAGTTGTTGCTTTAATGTATATACTTCACTGCTGCTACAGAGTGAACAGGACACATGCGGGTGGTTCGGTTCTTCCAACTGGATGGGACCATGATAATGTTTCAGACCCTGGCGCCGTAACAGGAATAATGATTTGTATGTATTTGCAAAAATTATGAACTAAGACATCTCGTTACCGTTTTCTATATAAAAAAATAGTTTTATTTGATAGTCGATACCTTGCTACTGATTTAAGGAAAAGGAAATAGTTGTCACTCGCAATGACTTCGATAACGTTTGATCTGCTTTGGCAGTTTTATAGATGGTATTTTATGATAATCTTCAGTATGCAGTGTCATGAATCACATACATATTAGGATACAACATTTTAAAAAATTGGTTGACTTTCAAAAAATTCATATTAAATGAGAACAACTGCCAGATTTCATGATGAAAATCTCAGATTTTATTTCTTAATTTCTGTTATTTTTAAGTAAGCAAAATAATTTAGTGAAAATGGCTTTGAAGTAAATCTGAAAAATGAAATCGGTATATAAACTTGAATAAATATGACGTCTTGAATTAAAGAATTAATTAATTAATTAACTATTTCATATTTCAACAAAACAATAACTCCACCGATCCTTCATGCATAATTAATGCATAATATAATGGATTTGTCCACTGAAGATGAGACAGAGAAATATAATAAAGCTTACTTTGAGGCTCCTGGTCTGGTTAACTGGGTATAATATACCAATTTGTTAGCTCTGAAGCCATCAGATTCTACATTTCGCAATTTGCCAATGTTCAAATATCTTCAGTAACGTGGAAATCAACATACAAATCAGTGTATAACAACTTGTCTGATTCCAAAGTGTGTATGCCAATGCTGAAACAAGTAATATATATATATATATATATATATATATATATATATATATATATATATATATATATATATATATATATATATATATATGCAGTTTTGTAATCCAGATATAGTTACTGCTTTTCGAAACTTCTCCTATTTGACCTTAGTTGCACACAAATGGTGGACCTTGTACAGAAACATCCACTGAGAGGCTAGAAGTAACATATTAAATTTAGCAGGGAGATTTCATACTTCCTAAAACAACAACCTGGCTACATATTTTCGCCAAAATTTGAATCATTTTCAAAACTTTACATGGTTAAAAGATATACTAAAATTGAATAACATTGGTCTTGATAAATGGGATAATGATTTATTTGCAAAACTATTCTACCTAGCTGAGATATATCAAGGAAGATTAATTATCTTTTTATATTACATTTGTCAGCTTTGCATATCACAATATTCCTTTTGGACCGCTGTCTTGTGAAAAAAATTGAACACTGGAACAAATCACCCTACAGCAAAGGAAATCAAATATTGCGTTTATACTCGTCTTGCTACAGATACAGAAAATGCGACTGTATTAAATAGATGCAACTTTTGTCACGTCTTACAAGCTTCTTATAAAGCCTGCTTTGCCATGGTATTGCACGAATTACACAACTTAAACAACTATTCAAGCAGGTAGTTACATTAAATGATGATGTAGCATTATAAAACTGGCATTATATGAGTGGGTTTTAATTATTGGTAATGTTAAAGTATATAACAGATTTAAGTAGCAGATGTCTTACGGTAATGTTATCTGTTTACTGTTTATGTTCTGCTATGTTTTGCGCGCCTGTGCACAAATACTAATTCCACTTCAGACGAATATAAATTAATATCTATTTCAATAATAACAATGTCCTAGTTTCAAGGACTATTAATGATAAAACCAACCACAAGTGATTTATCGATGTGTCATTTTATTTTTAGTAGCGCGTAATAAAATATCAAATAAGTTCCACCAGGGTGAAATTGATGACACGCCAATTTTTAACATTTTAACAAGGATGACTAAATTAAGCTGAATACCGCTGAAAAGAAAAACAAGATGTAAACAGGTTAATAACTTTATATATACTTTGGTTACTCTCGGAATCATTGGAAAGAATGCATCTCAATTTCCTAGGCGATGAAGTATTTCCTGTATTTAAAATGGAAAATGCTTAGTTATGCAAATTTATTTCTCTTCGAAAATTCGTTAAACAAACTAGCATTTTGAGTTTACTATGATTGACGAGATGACTCGTCTATGTTATTGGTTCATATTTTTGGTATTTTTTGAACACATTCTTTGCTATATTTTATCATATTTTCCTTCTGCACAGCACACACCATGAAAGTATGATGACATTATTTATCTCATGACAACGGTAAATTGGAAGCTGTTAATGACGGCAGTTGGATAAAGATGAGCAAGAAAAACAGGTACACTTGCAAAGAATTAAAAAAAATATGATAATTCCGTGCAAAATTCCTTCCTATCTTTCCAGAGTCTGATTTTTTTGGTAAAAAGAAGTCCTGATTTTTATGTACAGCTAGGGAATAATCCTAATTAGATGGATTACTAGTAGCTCGAAAATGCAATGTTAAGGGCTATTGGCAGCTTTTGAGAGGATGTTTTACTAAATAAATAACTGTTATATCAATAAATGAATTTGAAGCTTTCTAAAGTATGACAGTTTGCCTGATGATCCACCTTTTAGTGCAGATGCTGAAGAAATAGATTTCTTTCACGATTAGATACAAATAATGTGTCGAGACTCAGTCTGTTTTTAGGAAAGATATGTCCACAACTGATAACATTTTTACATTACATGGATTGATACCTCATTATAATAATTCAAAACAAAATTGTGTTCTGCTTTTGTTGATTTTGCTAGAAATGTTTGATTCTGCTGTAAGGGATAGTTTATGGTATAAATCTTCAGTCAGGAGTAAGAGGAAATAAATATTATATTGTACATTCAATTTATGAAAATATTAAAAGTGGAGTGAGATTTAACAGTACTTCGTCGGAAGAATTTGTAGTTTTAATTGGCGTGATTCAAGTAGAGTGATTGTCGCCCTTTCTTACAAGTTCATTTACGGCATTGAAGAAGAATTCAACTAATCAAGGTACTGACAGAGGTATGTTACAACTGTTCATGATTTTATAACACAGAGAATCTGGTTATATTTTCTGAATCACAACAGGGTGTATGAAAGGGCCTATGTGCTCTGAGTACATATTGTGACAATCGGCGCCTTAAAGTTAATACAAACAAAACAAAAACTATAGTTTTTCGTAAATGAGGAAGAATAGCATATGATAATGTATTTTGTCCCTGAAAGTTTAGTGTTAGAGGCTGTACATAAATATGTGTTTCCTTGAATTGGTTTCCAACAAGGGGTTCGTTTACACTTGCTCAACAGTCTTTAGGTGGACTGGCCTCATATGAATTTTTTGCAATGGATACATATGTATATTCGATTGAAAATGTTCCCGCAAAGATAATATATGAATTCTGTGACACTAATTTCAGTAATTGTCAATTATGGATCTGGGTATGGGGATTTATATAAAGAAATCTTGTAGAACGGTTGCACTCATTTTTTTTTCTCCCAGTTTTATATATCTATTTTTTGGTTAACAATCTACTCAAAATGTTTTTGTATATAGAGAATTGTGGAGAACATCCTTTCGTATCAATATATATTACCGTTTTCTGAAATATTGGACTAAGCTTATCTTCTCCAATATTAGAAAATATATGTCTGTTATATATAAACTATTGCTTACTGACTTAGAGAGTCGTCCTGGAATGAAAAATTGGGCATTGTTAATCCTGGATTTATGAAATTGTATTCGTCTGAAGGACATGTTGCCAAATCAAGCTGTTGGGAACACAAAGATTTTCTTATCCTTGTTCAAAAAAAGTCTAACTGACCAGTTTATTCAAAATTGTCAACCGATTTTAAAATCTTAAATCCGAGAATATTCAAAATCTAGATTCTATAGAAATATATCTTAAGATTTTGGCCATAAGGAGTATTTGAATAAAGTAATAGTGACAACATTTTCAAAATCCGTTTAAAAATAAGGACGTGTTCTCATTTTTACATATTAAATCAGGAAGACACAATAATCTACCTCATAAGTAAATTTGAATTGTCTTTTTTGCAATATGTTGGAAGATGAGTATCACTTTGCATGAAAATATCAATGTTATTTACCGTTACGAAAGGAGTACATATACTCTTATTTTTTGGAAAGGCACGAGTATGTTGTATTTTTTAAATTACTAAATTCCGCGAAATCTCCCGAGGTTAGAAATCTGAGAAATTATATCCATAGAGCACTAATTGAACGTAATAAGTGATATATCCCACTATAAATTGAATAAAATTACAGAATTGTATTAATTTATTAGTAGTAGTAGTTGTTGTATTTTATTCGTACGCTCGCTGTTGCATTCATCGCATGTCCAGTTCATTGTTTCATACATGCATTGCTCTATATCATATGTCACGTATAATTTTGCCATGATAATACTACGAAAAGCAATTTTGAATACCGCTTATATATTGATGACATATTTCTATTATCGCTGGAAAACGTTTGTATGTAAGCACACGCATATGCTTGAACGAACATATTCTGGTATATATATATATATATATATATATATATATATATATATATATATATATATATATATATATATATATAATATGTGTGTGTGTGTGTGTGTGTGTGTGTGTGTGTGTGTGTGTCTATATGTGTGTACACGTGTATGGGTATATAATTATATATATACTGTTGGTACATGCGATATAATTGTTTTACTGTATCAACCGCTCCACCATGCATTTATGTAACAAACGTAAATATATATATATATATATATATATATATATATATATATATATATATATATATATATATATATATATATATATACTTGCTGATGGCCAGTCGGCTAACTGAAAATAAGGGCCGAGTCATGTCATGTCGTAATTACACAGATCACTACCTTCGATTATTGTTCTTCAATTTCGCTAGTCTGACAGCAACACAAAAAAAGTTTGCTCATTTTCAGACCATTTTGCAATTGTTGCTTTGTTTCTTTTTACCACGATTGATCACTTGTTTGCAGATTCTTCAGTGTAATTCAAACATGAAATAGTCCAGATCTCCTCTGGAGTTTGTGTTCAGTGTTTGTTTTCTTGATATGTTATTTCTTTTTTGTTTTGTAAAAAATCTATATCACTCTCTCTCTCTCGCTCTCTCTCTCTCTCTCTCTCTCTCTCTCTCTCTCTCTATATATATATATATATATATATATATATATATTCTCCATTTTGCTAGGGAAGTTTGGATATCTAAAGTCTAAAGACACTATTCTCTTCCATTGCAAATATCTGTTTTAAAGATTACTTATTTTATATTCACTTTCTTACATTTTAGCTGTTTTTAGCTGTTATGGATTTTCAGACATGCGTCATTCCATCCATATATTCAAACATCCATTTTTATAAACCTAGGAAAAATATAGTACATTTTTACTTATATATGTATCCATACATACATACATATATACAAACATACACTCACATACATACAAACATGTACACCGATACGTACACATGTAAATATAGATATATACAAATATCGATGCAGTGAAACAGCTCAGGACTTGGCGCTGCTGGGATAATAATGTGCTAGGATACAGGGGTTGTATCTATTTAGAAACAGTCTAATTGATTCCATGATGTACGCATCAGAGATTATATATCCCTTAGAAATCAGTGCTAACGTATTTGACGGGAAAAATAATTGAGCGCTAGATGACACAGCATGCGACACACACACTTCTTGATTAAAGTAAGCGCAAACTGTCTGAATAATCCAAATTATGTGCTTCGGTGCATTTTCTGGAGAGAAATATCCATAAGGTTGTTTACCGATAACAGCAACTATAATCATCAGTTTCGTACCGCATTAGCAAAAGAAAAGTTTAGCCAGAAATAAATAGAAATCATGCATATGCACTGACAAAATATATGCAAACGTAGAATCACCGGTAAAAGTCTTTGAAAATTTAAAGAGAAAACTTCCACGCTGATATTACAGCCAATGGCACTATCTCGAAGTATTAGGTACTGTATCCAATGTTCCCCACGTCAATACTGGAGCTCTGCTTAATTAATAATTAATTAGTGGTCTGGAAACCTATATTAAAATTGAGATTTTGCAAAAGGCAGCCATATTAAAGAACATTCCACTAGCAATATATGTGCAAAAGACATTGCGTCTCGCAGGCACAGTTAACAAAACACTTTGAAATTTGGACAAATATTGATCAGCTTGTAGTTCTCAATTTTAAAACCTACTTTCAAAATATCACCTATTCTGTCCTCCGTTTCATCCAATAAACGTAAACATGCGGATTTTGCTTGCACTATGAATACGTTGTGTTATGTCCAGCACTAGTTATGATATCTTTGCGGAGATCCGTCGGCATATTGATATTTCTGGTATGATTTTGAGAACAATTCCATGCCATTGACATTCTATTTATTCTATCGGCAAGATTCAGTATTTCACACATCGAGGTGTATACCAGTCTTACATTAATGTCATATATGTGCTTGTTTAAGGTTATGATGAAGTGAGAGATCACTCTTCGAGGACAAAACGCCCATATCTCAAGTAGTAAGATACCATTCCAGTCGCAAAACTATGCAGCATTTCTTACCTAAATAAAGACTATTGTGTAAGCTGTTATTTCTCAAATGAGTAATATTTCCATATTATGTAGCATGACTAAGGACATCCCGAATACTGATCCACCCGTAATAACATGTAAAAAATGGGGACAACTTAATACATAATTAGAAACATTCTATTCAAATCCTATTTAAATTAGACAATAAGTTGTGCAGCCAAGTGTGTATTTGGAGCACATAGATATCGATGAAACTTGTTTCATACCATGGTGATTTCCGGGTATATTCACCCTTCTTCCATAAACCGTTAAAATGCGATTTTCGAGAAGAATTCGGTACCTAAATTATCATTTTTCAACCCTTTTCTTCAATCTTATTTTACAAGATATGCATGACAAAATATTTCAGAAGAAGATTCGAATATTTATCTTTCCTTTACTATTATCAGATCAAGCTCTTGTAGAAAAGTTCTATCAATAATCCTGTTTCAATGTGTAGCACACGATGCTCTTGATGTATATGTGCTATAGATACAGGATGAATAGTCTTTCATGTAAAAATCATATTTTTATCAACTCGCAACAAAGCGACTTATTGTATGATATTTGCAGATAAATAGACCGTTACAGACAGTCTGAACGAGTTTGTTTGTAGTTGTACCTGTCTCATCCGCGATGTAATATATGGCACGTACTTTCCCTTTAGGAATCAGACGACTAATTCGTTTTCCATAGACATCAATGTTAACGGATGAGAAAATGAAACTAGTAAGTGCACTAGATGACACAGTACAAAACACATACACTTCTTGATCAATGATCAATAAAAACCATGTGTTTGGCGGCATTTTCTCATAATCATCAGTTTCGCACCGGATAGGCAAATCTAATATGTTCACTCTATCACAAAATTCCATTCCATTGTTTTATTTTTCTCTTCATACGGCTTATGGGTAACCATTCTTCTGATCCAAGCTATCTTTGTGTAATACGCGAACATATTTATATCAACCATTTTCAGGCCACAATCATGATAATCTATAATAATGACCTTTTTCACTTTTATGTCTCCCCGCTCCAAACAAACTTATACTAAAGAGAATATAGTTCTTGGAGTAGAGTGTGAGGAGGAATGCCAAACCTTTAATAACCGCAAATTTTCCAATTGGGCTAGTGTTCTACTAAAACATTGCATAACACCGCATAAGTACGTTTTCTGTTTTTTTAAGTTCGCCAATATATTGTTTAGGTCAGTGGAAAATCTGTATATCTAGCTAAAAGTCTGCATGTTTTGGTTAATAAATTCAGATGAATTCCGATCTAAATGGTCTTCGAGGCGAAATTTAGTAGTATTACCTGTTCAACTTCCAATTGAAACTGCTTTAGATTTACAGTAATTATACTAAGACCAGACAACTTAAAATATTGATAAATGAGATATAATGCTGATATTAGGAACCTTTCAGACGAATCAAATATAATTATAGTGTCATCTGCATACTGGAAGATAAAATATTTCATATAATTTATTGTTTTTCTTTGATCTTTGAATTTTTTTCTTATCATATATTCTATTGTCTCTGCACACATAAGGAAAATATATGGGGAGAGAGGATAACCTTTTTACACTACCGTGTAATGTCACACAAAGATGATCATTGTCCATTTGTAATAATGCATGACTTAAAACTTTTCTGAAGCATCTCAAGCAGCTTTATCCACTCCAAAATTTTAAAACGTCATACTTTATAAATGAAAAACCATGGAACAGAATTAAAAGCCTTTGCAATTTAGTTGTTATTTTCTCTTTTGTACGAACCATCTTTAATATATATATATATATATATATATATATATATATATATATATATATATATATTCCCTTACAGAAACCAGTTTGATTAGTATTAATAATTACTAAAAGAACATGACTGAGTTTTTTTGCAGTGCATGATGTATTTTTCAGTACATATAAATGGTAAAATAAATGCCAGATGTAAAACTATTTTTTTACATTTGTAAAATATTAAGTTGAAATCCTACAAAGTCACGAATGTAAAATCAACAAGAAATGTAAAACTATTTGGTCATGTGTGTAAAACGAAACGTTGATTTACTTTTGTAAAACGTTTTGTATACAAAGTAAAATCAGCGACACATGTAAAAACACGTTTGATCACATATGTAAAAAGTTTATATTTACATATATCAATACTTTGTGTACGAATATAAATATCAAAGTCAAATGTACAAATATATGGTCACATACTTAGCAATTAGGTTTATAGAAACTTGAAATGCTGTATATTTTATACAACTGTTAAACAAAAACATAAAAGTAACTTTACTTGGTCACATATGTATAAAACTAGGTTCAACCTTTTCTAAAGTGATTAATGCAAATGTTAAAGCAACGCCAAATGTGGACATATTTGATCAAATGTATAACAATTAGGTTCTTAATCATTACGAATGTTTTGCACAGAGATGTAAAATAAATGATAAATGTAGGAATATTCTGTTACATATGTAAATCTTCGAACAATGTTTGTAGTTATTTTTATATAAATACAAAATCGACAAAAAAATGTAAAATAATATTTGATCGCATAAGTAAAACTTCTGATTTGCGTATACAAAACTTCATGTGTACAGATGTTAAAGTAACGACTAATGTAAAATATTTGATCACATACGGAGGAATTAGGTACATAGGACTTTACAATATTTTGTATACAAATACAAAACGAACGCAATATGTTAAAATACATACTAACATAGGTGAAATCCTCAATTTACATATGTGAAAACATTTCTGTAAAATTCTGAAATATATAACAATTGTTGAAACATTTGGTGATATATGGGAAACTTCCATTAACGTATGTTCAACTGTTTCTGTACAAATGCAAAATAAACGGCGAATATAAAAATTTAGTCACAGATATAAACATCGATGTAAATGTATGTCACAAATTTGTATATAAAATTCACATTAACGACAAATATAAAATTATTCATCTCATCCATACCAATTAGGTTCATAGAGGTGTTTTGTATACAAATGTAAAATCATCCACAATATTTGTTCACATAAGTAAAAACTGCAATTTACACATGTGTTTTGTATTTTGTCGAAGTCATGAGTGACAATACAAAATGGTTCGACTTCACGAGAGTAATATTTTCTTGTGTCTACTAAACAAAAATCTGGATTTTCTTTGTATTATATATTTTCAAGGCAAAACCGCTGGCTTACATTGATTTTTTTTATTTTCTTGTCTATTGTCTGCCAATGCTACCAAATGCTGCATTACCACATCGATAAAGCCAAGTTCCGAATATTTGCAATAACTTATGACATTGATTTTTGAAACTGTACCTCGTACGTATAATGCTTTGAATTGTGTATGTTGTCAGATTGATAACTGTTTTCATGCGATAATGAAGAGATGTTAGTTTCGTTAACACATATCTCGCGCGGATTGAGTGTGAGTGCAATTATAGGCATTTGGGATCTTTATTATCTTCATTTCTGCAGTATAGTTCTGTAAGAGATGCTAAACCCAAATGTCAATAGTCACTTAATTTTAGTTTGCAAACAATACTCATTTATCACCGATATATATATATATATATATATATATATATATATATATATATATATATATATATATATATATATATATACATGTATATATGTATACACACATATATATATATATATATATATATAGAGAGAGAGAGAGAGAGAGAGAGAAGAGAGAGAACGAGACAGAGAGACATACAAACAGAGACAGAGATCTACATTTGTTTAGTAGATATAAAGAAATATTTAGCATGTGATGTGGAAACATTGTATTGTCTCGAGTGCCGAAGCCACTAATGACAACAATACAGAATGTTTCCACTTCACGAGTGAAATATTCAATTATAATTGCTAAAACTAACGTAGATTTTCTTATATATATATATATATATATATATATATATATATATATATATATATATATATATATATATACATATTATATATATATATATATATATATATATATATATATATATAAAGTCAAGAATCTTTGATTTTCATCAAATTAATTTCTCCATATTTTGCCAATCCGAATAACGGCTGAATTATTACACCGATTAAAAAGAAAAAAAGATGTTCCAAAATGTTAGAACTACCTTTAAGAACATTTGGCTCATACTTCATACTTCAAATCATGTACTTTGTCCAATTAATGAATGTTTCCATACAAAAATAATGAGATCTTTCTTTTCCTTAGCACATTTCTTGCTGGAATTGATACAGTGAGTATTGTTGGGGTGGAAGTACTGTTTAAACATTTTAGAGCGTTATATCCGACAGACGACAGGGCCTAACACATTTAGACAAACGATTTTAATGATTGTGATTTTACATATATGGATTATGGTTCATTATTTTATTTATTTCTACATTCAAACGTGAATTATGTAGCCTTGGCAAGCTTTGTAGTATTGTTCTGTAACAGATGCTGCATCCAAATTTCAATTGTCACTTAATTTCAGTTTGCAATCAACACTCATCTATTCCCTATTTGTTCATCGTTTTCAAACATTGATTATGGTTGTGATGAGAGTTAAAATCGCTACTTAAACAATTTTATTACTATATTTAGTAAATAGAGTTGTTTCCCTTGAAACTTACCGTTTGTCGTCGGGCTTAACAGGTATACGATACTATGTGGCATGATTTAAATTCGTGAAGACCGAGGGATCTGCAACCTGATATCATATCATATCGTATCATATCATACCATATCCTATCCTATCCTATAATATCCTATCCTATCCTATCCTATTCTATCATATCATATTCACCCATAAAATATTCATTAATATGAAAAAGTGAACGTCATAACTATGCTATTCAGTATAACTAGACCATCCATTCCACCGCTGTCTGAATGTTCCTGGGGAGAAGAAAAATCAAATTAAACTGCCAACATTTATTTAAAAAAGGATTGTGTCATGCTTGAAATAAATTGGAAAAAAACAAGGAAAAGAAATAGACAAATCTAGATCTCCACTGTCACCGAATAATACACCGCACTCTGTGCTGATGCGTCAATACACCATTGAATTAAGAAGAAGGAATAATGTACATTCTTGTTTTCTAAAATCATTCCTTCGAGTTACAACAAAAGGAAATTCTTCTAAACTACACCAAACTCTGCCGTTCACACATTACTGTTTAGTTGGCATAACGTTTAGAGGCGGAACTACTTCTAGGCAAAAGAGCTGTTCCGAATGTCAGCACTCTTCAAAACCGATCAATTTATATTTCCCAGACTACTACGCAGATCTACATATTTCAAATCATTCTATACCTGATAACATGTGAGGCAAACAATTTTAGAAAATATAGTAAGATATCAGACATAAAAGACAATTTAAAAAATCTTGACCTTTAATACAGTGCATGTGCGTCTTTCTAGAACTTCATGCATTGTAAATGTGCTATCTGTAAACACATTCTTTACAGCCAAGGTTTGTTTGGTTGATTGTGTTTTTGTTTTGTTTTGGGGCGGGTTTGGGGGAAGGGGGTTCGTTTTTTGTTAGATACACGTGTTTCTTGTAATTTTCTCCCCTGTGTATGACCAGATAACTTTTTAACATATAATTGTGTGCATTAATTTCACAGTTGTGCAATTTCCAAATTCAGAGAAAGGTTTGTGTGTAAGAAAAGTGATTAGGATATTTGACTCTTGAATTAGGGGCTATAACGGAGCAATTGAACAAAATAATCCATAAATTTCACACTATAGTTCAGTAAAAATAGTTGACAAAGAAGACTATCTTAACAGTGTTATAATTAACCAGCGTTGATCGGTACAGAACAGATACAGCACTCAGAACATTTCAGCAGCCATTTAAGATTTGTCAAAGCAGAAGTTCAATGTTAAAAGTGTCCAACTCCTAAATAGGGCATGAAGCAATTAGAATAACTGTTGAATAATGAAGGAAAACGATTGACAGATGCTAGGACAAAAACTATATGACGTTTGACAGTGTAGTTCTTTAAACATCGTATTCGGCTGCACTTGGAATCTTAATATATCATATATTAAATGTATAAGACATACCATATAAATAAATAAAACAATTTAAAAAGAAACATAGCAGAGTCTAATTTGGGAAAAGATACCACTTCAGTTCAGTTAATGGGTGATGTCGTTACCAACGCAGGCAAAGAGCAATTAGATACATGCAACTACTTGGATGCAAGTAATATTTTGTGATGAAAAAAGAATGTAATTACTTTACATACATGCTGTTTGAGTGTGCGTATTTTGAAACACGTATTTGTATGTATACCTCTATAGTAGATCATAGGTCGCATACAATAAAAATGATGTTGATAAATGATTAAAGGCATTTTACATATCTGCTTCTGTCACTACTCTATAGCGAGAATAAAGGTTTCAGGAATTCTCTGAAATTCACGCACTTAATTTTTGTAGATGTGTCTCCTGTGACCGATACTATATGTTTCCTTTGCTTTCTTTTTAAAAGAGTAAGGAGTGAAGCAGAAACTGACAAGCAAGAGTGCGAAACTGGTGTGGAACCAGCCCAAGAACTTTCTGAATCTACCGAATCCTTGCTCAAGGTAACAGAGCTACATAAAACGAGACAAAAACAAAGCACGAAAACGTAATTACTTTACAGAATATAGAAGATCTTTGGCAGTGGATATTGGCAAAGAATATATGTGTACTGAAACCTCTATACTACTATTACATCATAGGTCGGCTGATATGAAAATTGCAATCTGTTTATATAAAACAGTAATGTATACACAAGATGATGTGATCCAGCTTGAGAAAGAAGAAAATGTCTTATTTTATTTTTAGCAACTAATAAATAAGAAATGATTGATGCATTGTTGATGTAAGACTCAAGCATCGCACCTATCTGTTTTAGTCAATACTGTAAAACGACGATAAAGTTTCCAGCAATTTTCTCAAAGCATACGCATCATTCATAACCCAACCACAAAGAGGCACAGCGTTATATAACTTTCCATCATTTCTTTCATACCCATTTCTAGATCAGTAAAGAATAGCTTCGTGCATATACATGATGCACTGATTTGTGTATTGACTCAAAGAAACATAACCTGACAACATGCATTTCCTACAAACAGGATACGGAAAACTTACATTCATCAGCCTTACATCAGTGTAACATAAATATTATCTTGCATTATGGTATCGCTATACAATTTTTCATTTTTCATACTCAGAGGTATCCGTTGGAAGGTATACAGTGGTTCTGAAATATGCCAGAATCGGGAGATCTACTAATGAATTTCGAAGATTGCAAAATGCTTTCTTGCAAGCATCAACCCATAGAATGTTCAGCATCTTTCAGCGCCAGTTTTTGTAATGCGACTGCTATTAGCAAATCCTGCGATATAGCGATGGTAATATGAAGCTAATACCAGCAATGTTTTAACTTCAGTAGGGTCATTTGGCCTAGAATCATTATTTACTTTTTCAACGTTCCCTGTACCAGAGCTGGCTTCCTAGGTAGACATGCAGTGGCCCAGGGAGGTCACATCGTCCTTGAAGAGTTGACACTTTGTCGACTTAAGTAACTTCCAAGGCATTCAAATACCCATTTCAGGACTTTAAGATGCTCTCCAAAATAATGGCGTGGTCTATATCTACCAAACATGTTTTCCACTTAAGTCCTCGGCGCACCAGGCTCCAGTTTCATCAAACATCTCAAATTTACTTTATCAAACTGGGATTGCTATATATCTTTCTTGTTGTCCTGTTAGCACAAATAGATTTCTGACTGACAATTTCAGCAGTTAACGATGATTATAACAAAGTAACAATCGCTAACATTCTAATGAGAAGAACCTTATTATCCTTCTAACGAAAGCTGGTGGATTTCCGCAAATCGGAACAATTCTTCAATTCATTTCTCAACAATAAACAGGTTCTTAGATGTAGAAGTGTAAAAGTTTTGAGTAATTTTTAATTTTGTTCTACTATCCATACATATTAGGAGAATCCCAACACTGTCATTCGTATCACAAATAAGATTTGAGGAGAAACTGGACCATATCCATAAGTATATGATATACAGCAGTAGTATAGTGCGGCGTGATAGACCTCCATGGGACCCCATGTCAAACAGGATCAAAAATGTATGTCTAGAAACAGGATATTAACATTAGGCCACCATTTTGAAATACATGTTTTGTAACAGTGATGCATTATGCGTCGGCCTGCACTTGAACTGAAATACCGAATTACGTCATACTTTTCTTTTTTACACTGTTTGTTGTATTTAGGCGGAAAATGTGAGTTTGTCTGCACTGGAAATGTAGTCGTATTTAAAATTGGCTCATAGTTTTCTTTTACACGAGGAGTATTGTTGTCTGTTCTATATAGGCTGGAAAAGAGAGTTTGTCTGCACTGGAAATATAATCGTAAAAATTAGTTCCTAGGTTTTTCACAGGGGAAGTATTTCTATGTTTAGGAGGAAAATGTGAGCTTGTCCTCTATATGAAATGCCGTATTATTTGCCTACAACAAGACATGTAGTAATAGAACTAAACTTACTATTTAAAATGCCTTTCAGAATGACTAACATTCAGTCATTTACGGATCACCCATTGTATGATGTAAAAGAAGAGGTATAAATAAAACAAATACCTTCCCGACAACTTCCCAATGATCCCTATTATAAATAAAGTTAAAATCTCTACCCCCACCTATAATGTCTCTGCTCTCCCCATCTCTCCTATTTTAAATAGAACGACCATCCCATTCATACATGGTTTAATGTAAACCAAGCATTATAAAATATAATTTAAATCCCTTATAAACAAATCTAACATCTCTATCTCCCTTACCACCTTATGAAACCTCTTATAAATAAAATAAAAATCTCTACCCCCATCTATAATATTCCTAACGTCGTCATCTCTCCTATTTCAATCAAAACTGCCATCCCATTCAGACAAGGTAAGATGTTAAGAACTTGTATAAAATAGAATTAAAAACCCTTATCAATAGAAATACCTTCCTTATAAGTTCCCTATGATTCCTATTATAAATAAAGTTAAAATCTCTACCCCCTCTATAATATCTCTACCCTCTCTAAATTCTTGTTTTTTTTAAAAAGCAAAACTACCGTCCCCATTACTATTTTCATAATCCCTACAATATTACTAGTGTAGTGTAAGAAGAAAAAAAGTATGCCACCATTTGTTTCGTTTGCGGCATTATAGAATAAGGAGAAATTAACATTAGGCCACTATTTATGAAGGACTCTACCACCCACTTTATTTAATATCCAACCGTCACAAGGGCGTTACTCATCAGACCATACACAATCATTATTATTATTGTTATTATTATTATTAATTTTTCATGTTGTGTGAGACAGATAAGATTACACCCACCCCCTCACCATCTTCATAATCCTTAGCCCTAGTAATAGTATCATACATTGAGAGCGGGGAGAGGATTAACATTATGCCGGAGAGAGAGAGAGAGAGAGAGAGAGAGAGAGAGAGAGAGAGAGAGAGAGAGAGAGAGAGAGAGTTACATAGGGTATTGCAAAAGACAGTACAGTAGGGCGCCAAAGGTCAAATTAACATTAGGTTACGTTTTTTATGAGTTTCTGACGACAATGGTAAATCCTATGTTAGAAATGCTCTTTGGCATTGTTTTTTGTTTTGTTTTTTTCATCCTTCAATATCTGAAAACCAGTGTTATATTGAAATATTGTTGAATGAACGCAGTAAAATTTGGCGGGTGCCAAATTTAAGTCAAAATGTTGTCAGGCTGCATTGCCTATACTCTCAGCTGGCAAAGGCGTGTGTCAAAAATATGACAATTTTACGATTGACTACTATGAACTGAATCCAACTTAAACAAAGTCTGGAGTAAACAGTTTTTTTTATTTTTGCGTCCTATCTCTGTCAGCGTCTGAAATTACCTGAGCAAACTTTAGGTCATAAGCTTTTATTATTTTCTATTTAGCCAATAGGAATCGTCTATACTGGCCGACTTTTTTCCAAAACCTTGGGTTGGGCTCTAGATGCAAGAAATGCAGTCAAAATATTTTTCAAACTATTGAATTTTGGAATGAAGCGTTGATTTCGCGTACTGTAACATTTGTATCTGTGCTAGTTTTTAAAACCTGCAAACATCGATTCGAAAAAAAAATTCGAGAAGCTTAAGATAGATTGTAAAGTGTATCGGTTCGAGTTTTAAAATTAAAATTACATAGCATTATATTTCATTTAATCGTTTTGACTACGGCAAATTTTCGAGAGGCATCTTAAAATGGAACAGATACAATTATGATTTAAAAATAAAAAATTGTGTAGAAAACTCAAGTGTGTGTGTGTATTTGTGTGTGTGTGTGTGTGAATCGGAGAGAGAGAGAAAGTGGTATCATAAAGCTGAACATATACCATTATAATTTAAATCTAAATCATTATATAGGAAATTCAAGTGGGTGTGCATATATCTGTCATCGTGTGTGTGTTTTTGTGAAACAGAAAGCGTGAGAAAGCGGACCTTACGGACTAAAACTATAAGCGTGGACAATCAGACTCCAGGGTGGCTCTGTGTGTGTATGTGAGAGAGAGATAGAGTGGGGTACTTTTATGAGTTTCTTAAAACAAGGTGGCTACAGACCATAAAAATAGTAGTAGTAGTTATTTTTCATGATGTGTGAGACAAAGTATGTGTGAATATCTTATTTATATTCATAAACAAATGATCAAGACACTTACTTTTCATGGTATATATTCAAGACTTTAAAATGCTCTCCAATCAAATCCCCACGCCGAGGCTACTTCCGGTTCTTAATTGTCATATGGCTTCAAACAGAATCAAGTAAGATCTCAAGTAATATTTCTTGGACAAGCCTACATCTCAAGTTTTGTATTAAAATCCTCTGTTTTACAGCCATTTAGTGAAATCTGCCATAAAGCTGGCAGATATGTTCATTCATCACAAATCTTAAATATGTCAAGAGCTAGATTTGTTTGTAAACGGACTGGCGGGTAACTTATGCCCAGCACAGAGTAAAACACATCTATGTCGCCGCCAGAAAGCAAATGAACCAAAATCATATCATAAATTGTTCTATTTTTCGTCAGTCAATGAGGTCGTATTATGCTCACAAAGTGTTTTGAGTGAATCCTATGTAAACAGAATGCAACCTAATGGAAGAAATGTAAATTTTCTTTGTTTTATCTTAACATCAACCATCATCGCTCATATTAACATAATTTATGCTGGTATCGGTACCGAAACACAAACTGAAACTATGTTGAGGTTGAAATCAAGACAAATAAATCCGTGTGTCAGAGAGAGAGAGAGAGAGAGAGAGAGAGAGAGAGAGAGAGAGAGAGAGAGAGAGTTCACCCTAATACCGTCAGAACAAAGTTCATTCAAAAAAGAAAGCCTTTTCACGTCATGCGCATACTCTTCCGTTATATCCAAGGTATGTAGATAATATGCAAGTAGATCCAAGGTAGGAGCATAATGCTCCGGTAAAACCAAGTTATTCACGTAATGCTACGCTAGATCCAGGGTATCAGCGCATAATGCGAAGTTAGACCTGTTCTTAGTTGTATGGACACTTTACACCAGTAAATTATTAAACATTTCCAAGAGCATCCCACATTTTAGAACCAGTCACATTAAAACTGGTGCGGTGCCAATGAATTAAACTGTAAAATTACAACAGGTATATAGTTACACATCTCGCTATGTATGTGCAAACCGCTGTGTATTTGAGTGTGTGAATCAATGTATATGTGTGTCCTTCTGCGCTCATTAAGGAAAGCTTTCAACGCAAAACCTCATAAGAAAGACAGTGAGAGAGAGAGAGAGATTAATTTAGGGGTTTCTAACAACGGAACCTTCTTTGTCTCACGATTATGAGGGATATTATAAATTCATAATCATTACTATACGGTGTACTAATTCATTAATGTAACTGTTTTTGATATACAGAACAGCTACCAATTCAATTAATACCCCCCATTGAAGCGAGGATAAGTGGTAGAGTTGATATATGGTCTGATTTCTGTAAGAGTGGCCTTCTTTGATAATAGTGAGTAATCTCCCTTGCGAGAGAGATGTCCCTTAGGGTGCTCAAGAAGGTAAAATATAGTGAAAAATAGGTACAACTCGAACATACAACAAAAGCAAGTTTATTTCGATCAACTCATGCATCAAATACAAGATAATCACAGTCTTTCTTGAAGTCAAATCTCGACAGAGCTGAAAACAAAGTAAATACGTCATAATATAATTACTCGTCTCCATTCATATCTAACATTTAGATATGAGAGCTATTATATGATGCAATTTTTTAAAAATATCTCCTGCAAAATCAATTTAATTTGATATGCCGTTAGCGGTTTCTTATTGGTTGTATGTCAGTGATGACGTAATGGTAAAGTTATAGATACGCCGCTTTCCTCTCGCAGGTTACAAGAATACTTTTTAACACACACGAACCGAAATCAATGACAATACCCATTGAAAATGGATAAGTTAAGCTTACTGAACATATCGATGAATGCCGTATTTTAATCATGGATAGCGTAGCGTAACAGTAAGGCGATTGTTGTGTATCTATATTCAATCTCGGAATTGTAAACTTGCAAGGTCACATGTAAATTACGGATACTCCAAAGACCACATCACGCAACATCAGATCCGTCGAGAGTGCGTTATATAATTTCTTAGAACTTGTAGTCAAAGAAAAACCTGAAAAACCCTAAAACTTGATGAGATACTTAAATACGCGCATTTCGAAACGTTTTAACATCGACCGCTGCTTTCCGTAAACCAGAAAGATACTCGGATAGTGCTCAGCGCACTGATTTACATGAAATATATGATTACTGGAAGCGAGGGTGCCTTGCATAAAGGAGTATCTTTATTTTGTTTACTATAACAGCAGGTATGATAGGGTTATCATCCTGGAAAGAGTGCTGAATATGGAGAACTTGCACTGCCCGAGGTAATTTTTACGTTCTGCGGAAACGACCCACTTTTAGTCCGAATGAGTTCGAAAGCCATAGTTACCTTTTAGCCGCTGCTAGTAACGTTGATCATTGTTTTATGAATGCGTGGCTCCTGGTTGAAGAGCATAGGGAACAGGATTAGGATCAAAAGAAGCGGCACTAAAACAAAGAAACAAAAATCAATATATTAATACATCTACAAATGACAATCATTGTTTGGTACAAATAATTAGGCATATGTTTATATGTATACTATGTTTCCATGCATTAGATACAAATCTGTTAAACTGATATTTTAGACTGAGAAATATCGGTATGTCAGTTTCAGAGCATAAGCTTAATTCGTGAAATATGTCGTTCGGTAAAATATATAGCCAAGTTGACTGTAAGACAGATAGCTAGATAGATAGATAGATAGATAGAGAAATTGATTTTAAAGTAAGCGGAAAGGTAGGTAAGCACAAGAAAGAAGGAAATAGAGAAAAGAAAGTAAGAATGAATGAATGAATGAATGAATGAATGAATGAATGAATGAATGAAAAGAGAACTGCAGATGTTCTGGACTGTTTTATCACGATATACGGATTTCCCTTGTATCACAGCTGCAATGAAGATCGCACGCAGCAATACTGTTCAAAATGTCATAAACCTCAAGTCTTTTCTCATTCATCATGTCTTTCTTTCTTTCATTCATTCTTTCATATGTGCATGGTTACTATTTGCATCGCTAAACTTAACTCTATATCTGATATGGAATATCGTTAATAATCGTTTAGCCGATAAAAAAAACGATCAAGGTTACATGGAATTCGTATGTATAGACTTCGAGACATTATTTATATTATTGTTATTATTATTATTATTATTATTATTATTATTATTATTATTATTACAATCAGTGATTTTATAATACGGGCAAGTGACCCGCTTCAAGTACATTGCAATCTTCCGCTCTCCTCGGTCATTTTTATCCATCTTTCATTAAATTCTCAAATGCTACGGTCTTAGAATTTCTCATAATTGATCTTGGAAAATATTGGGAATTCAAGTATATTAGCAAAATCAAAGGAACAGAAGGGATGATAACCTAGCTAAACAACTTTTCGAATGAGCAAGTCCATCATAATAGCGGTTTATTTGTGGTTCCATGGCAGAGATGACGTAATAGTAACGTTATGGAGAATGTTGTTACAGACAACAATCGAAAGAACACATCTATGCTAAAGACTTACAGAGTGAACCGAAACCTCCTCCTCCATTACCGCCGTAGCCTCCTCCGTAACCTGGGTTGAATCCTCCAGAGTAAACGCCGCCATATTGAGCTAGGGCCAAACCCAGCATCATCATCACGCCAATGGCAATAACTATTACGCTCTTCATGGTTGACAGGCTGGTGAAATAAATAAATAAATAAAAAATTAAATAAATAAATAAATAATAATAATAATAATAATAAAAGGTTAATAATGGTCACTGCGATATTATACCCTGACAAGTTCCCTATGGCATGGGCGTATCGTTATGAATGCTAAAATTGGGCCTGACTATATTGAAACAGGTAATTTTGGTGTGTGGGTCTCTCTCTCTCTCTCTCTCTCTCTCTCTCTCTCTGAATATTTAAAGAAAAAAGAACACGCACAAGATATAGCATAATTGTCGAGGTGTAGGGCTGAAGATAATTATGGAAAAATGCACCAAGCAGACTGATAAGGACAAAAATTAGACTCCCATCTTGTCAAATTTGTCCCGCATTTTTATACACAAATTTGATCAAGGTATATTAAAACGCTAATCAAACCATACGTACATCCGCGGTGGATCAGCGGTTAGCTTCACGAACTCGCGACTGAAAGGATACGGGTTCGAATCCTACTTTCAGATCAGCCTGGATCGATAAAAATCTTAGAGATATCTTAGCATATAAGTAAGTTATATATATATATATATATATATATATATATATATATATATATATATATATATATATATATATATATATATATAATAGGCATACCACACACTTAAATTACCGCAAATCATATCGGCGTTCTTGCGGCGCAAATTACACTTTAAAGTATTTCTCATATATTGCGGATTATGTTGACTTTTCATTCCAGAGTCTATAATTATAGTTTAATGCTTGTTAATGTACACTAGCACAGTAAAATCCGATATAAATTACTACACATGTATGCTTTAATACTTGTTAATGTACACCAACACAGTCAATTCCGCATAATTACATATGTTTTAATGATTGTTAATGTACACTAACATAGTAATCTCCGATAGTACATGTTTTGTGTATACTTTACCGCTCATTCAAACCAGTCTTCATCTCAAACTACACTGTATATGAAACAGTTCGATTCAGAGCAAGTTTAACTGAATATTTTTTTTTATGATAAAAATGTAAACGGTCACATCCCCAGTAGGACACCCGCTTGTCTCCAGAAATATGGAATTTCCTGAATTTATACGATTCTAGTGTGCTCACTATGTAAATGTACCAAACTCATAGCTTAAACAGAAATTCATGTATAACGTGACTTACCTTCCTCTAATCCTTGGAGAATCCCAGTGGCAAAATAGCCGGTGTAGGGAACTTTTATACCTCCCTCATGCGGGTCTGACATGTTACGTCTAGTCACGGTGTGATGTAACAAATCCTAACTTCCGCCTCGTCTGGGGAATATTATTTTATTACCGTATGAGAGGTTGCTGAGTCAAAAATTATCACACACATATTTCCACAGTGGTATCGAAAATATTGTATCTTTATCTGTTACGACTCTATGGTCTAAGAAAAATGTAACAGGAAGAAAGTGAAACCAACAAATCAAGTAAAAATCAACAAACAATTTATTTCTAGATAATTAAGATGAAAAATCAAAAAGACACTTACAGTAATGTGTATTAAAATCCAAATATTCCAATAAGAATTAGGGTTCTAATCACAAGTCCTAAATATCGAATATTCCGAATTCACGGTTGTATCCTTGAATGTTATGATGTGCCAATGGTCTTCAAAGTCCTGATGTACTAGTAGTCTTTAATGTGCTGATGTCAACATGAAGTACTCCAAAATATCTCTGAATAAGTTCACATAAATTCCAAAATCATCAATTAAAAATCCAAAATCCAAAAGTTTATGAGCACTGTTATTATCCAATGAATATTTTAAATAATTCCTCTCTTAGAATTTTGAATTACTTTCCACAACTGTAATAACTCTTTACAAGACTGATAGTAATGTCGAAACTGAAAAATTGTTCACTAAACATGGTATATATAAAGATTGGTCACATGACAGAATGTTCTAGAATATGTGTCATCTTAATTGAATTTTATTTGTGTGGACAAGTTTTTTTACACATAACTCTAAGGATTTTCCAGTTTTATCTGTAAACAAAATAAACCTTGACCTCAAATTGAGAAAACATTGTTTATCAAAACTATCCTTTAGCTCAAATCTGAAGTAAACAACCTAATTCAAGGACACTAGTTAAGCATGTTTTTTTTTTGTTTTTTTTTTCATAAACAAAATTAAGATTTAAGCAAATATTAAAGTCAAGAAACATTTATAATTTCCTAAAATATCTATAATATTATATAAACATCATACATAACACCTCCCCTTATAAAGAAAAAGAAAGATTTATGCAATAAAGCTTTCTTTTGAATATTCGTCTAATACTATAATAACCAAAATTTGCAAAAGAAAATGTTTTATGATACTGAACTTAATTACATCAATCAATATAACACTATGCACGTGAGAGTGGATCTGCAATCACATTGTCTTTTCCACTGATGTGTTTGATGTCAATGCTATATTCCTGCAATATTAAACTCCATCTCAACAATCTCCGATTTTTATCTTTCATTTTGTTGATGAAAGTAAGGGGATTGTGATCACTGTACACAAAAATTGGAGAAAGAGCCGAGGTAACATACACTTCAAAATGCTGTAAAGCCAATATCAAAGACAAATATTCCTTCTCAATTGTGGAATAATTTTTCTGGTGCTTGTTGAGTTTTTAGGAAAAAAAACACACAGGGTGATCCACACCACTTTTGACTTCCTGAATCAATACTCCACCGACCCCTACATCACTTGCATCAACAAATGATTGGCTGAAATTTGATGCAGAAAGAACTGGTGCATTCTTAAGCATGGCCTTTAACTTGTCAAATGACTCCTGGCACTTATCAGACCAATAAAATTTGGTTTTCTTGCTCAATAAACTTGTCAAAGGTTCAGCAATTTTGGAAAAATTGGAAAAAAAATTCCGATAATATCCAGCTATACCTAGAAATCGCATCAGTTGCTTTTTACAAATTGGTACTTGAAATTCAGAGATAGCTTTGACCTTAGCTTCTATAGGTTTAACTTGACCTTGTCCCACAATATGTCCTAAAAATGTGACACTAGCATGGCAAAACTCACTTTTGCTCAAATTAATTGTCAGATTCGCATCACTGAGTCAATCAAAGAAGTTTCGAATGGTTTCCAAATGATCTTCCCAGGTGTTGTTGTAGATCATGACGTCAGCAATATAAGCGTCACAATTATCAAGACCAGATGTTATCATGTTCATCAGACGTTGAAACGTTGCAGGCGAATTTTTCATACCAAACGGCATGACTTTATATTGATAAAGTCCATCTGGAGTTACAAATGCTGAAATTTTTTTGCCCTTTCCGTCAATGGAATTTGCCAGAATCCTATTAAAAGGTCAAACTTGGTGACATATTTCGCATTTCCAATTTTATCAATGCAATCGTCCATTCTTGGGATTGGAAATGAATCTGTTTTGGTGACACTGTTGACTTTTCAATAGTCAGTACACATACGGAATGTATTATCTGGCTTGGGAACAAGAATACATGGTGAACTCCAGTTACTTTTACTTGGTTCTATGAAATCATTCTCCAGTAAATACTGAATTTCTTTCTTCAAATAGTTCTGTTTGAGAGGATTCATCCTATAAGGATGCTGTTTCACAGGTGCAGAATCTACAATGTCAACGTCATGATAAATTTTACTTGTTCGTGTTGGAACATCAGGAAACATGTGCTCATAGTCATGTAATAGCTGTTTCAGTTCATTTTTTTCCTGTTGTTGTAGATGTGAAAGTTTCTGGTCTAGATTGTTCAATATTTCTGAATTCCGAAGATTGATTATACCAGAGTCACTATAGTCTGATTGTACTCCATCGTTGATATCTTCACTGTGTGGGACAGGTACAACTAAATTAACTGAATAATTAGCTGGGCTATCTCTGTCAAAATATTGCTTTAACATATTTATATGACAAAGTTGTTTCTGTTTCCGTCTCCCAGGAGTGTTAATGATATAATTTAAGTAATTTACTTTCTTTTCAACGGTATAAGGACCATACAATTTAGCCTGAAGAGGATTTTGAGTTATGGGAAAGAGAGCCAGAACTTTGTCACCAGGTTTAAAACTCCTTTCCTGTGTATGTCTGTCATACCTTAATTTCATTTTTGACTGGGTAGTATGAAGATTAGTTCTTGCTACTTCACAGGCTTTTGACAACTTGTATTTGAAATCAGAGACATAATCAAGAAGATTAATCTTTGAATCTTCATTTGAAAGTAGTTTCTCTTTCAATTATTTCAATGGTCCACGGACAATATGACCAAAAACTAGTTCAAAGGGACTAAAACCCAACGACTCTTGAACTGATTCCCTAACAGCAAACAACAACAAATGAACACCCTCATCCCAATCCTTTTCTGTATCAAAGCAATATGATCGAATCATATTCTTCAAAGTTTGATGAAATCTTTCCAAAGCACCTTGACTTTCAGGGTGATAGGCAGAAGATTGGAACTGTTGGATGCCTAATTCATGCATAACTTGCTGGAAAATTCCAGACATAAAATTTGACCC
The DNA here is from genome assembly GCA_029931535.1 of Margaritifera margaritifera. Classification (NCBI taxonomy): domain Eukaryota; kingdom Metazoa; phylum Mollusca; class Bivalvia; order Unionida; family Margaritiferidae; genus Margaritifera; species Margaritifera margaritifera. The sequence goes on from JAQPZY010001438.1 coordinate 573,080, forward strand.
TTGATCCGACTAGACAGATTTGGGAAGGCCAACAAGTGTAAAAAACTTCAGCAAAGCTTTCACAATAGTTTTAGTTTTTATATTTCTCAGAGGAATTGCTTCTGGAAATCTTGTAGATGCACACATGATGGTCAACAAGTATTGGTTGTCTGACTTGGTTTTAGTTACAGGACCAACACAGTCTACCATAAATCTACTAAATGGTTCATCAAATGCAGGAATAGGTTGCTAATGAGCCTTTGGTATCTTCTGATTGGGTTTTCCTACCATTTGACAAGTGTGACAAGATCTGCAGTATTTAGAAACATCACTTTTGAGTTTCGGCCAATAAAAATGATTCAAGATCTTGTGATAAGTCTTACGGACTCCTAAATGACCAGCCAAAGGAGTTTCATGGGCTAGATTAAGAATTTCCTGTCGATATGACTTAGGAACAACAATTTGATAGTTCACTGACCACTCGTCACCAGCGGGTACCTCAGGTGGTCTCCATTTCCTCCTAAGGACCCCATTTTTCACAAAGTAACACACTGGAACTTGTGTGGCTTCAGTTTCACTAATAGCCCTCTGAAACAAACAAGATATCTCGGGATCTTGCTCCTGTTCAACGACAAGGGATTGTCGTTTGTCACCCTGATTAGAACAAAGAGAATGAGTTGCCAAAAGAGGATCACTGTAATCAATACCGCTTGATTGATCAATACCTGAGGAAAAAGTGACCTCATCAAAAGACTGACCAATACATGTGTCAGCTAAAGGAATAATATCCTGATCAACATCACCCTCAAGAGCTCTTTTTGCCACAGCTCTACTAACTGCACAAGCAGGGTAAAAAACAGGGATTTTGATTTCGACAGGATCATCTTTCTGATCCAAACAAGGCTTGTCAGTTACAAGTAGATTAACCACAACCTTATCTCCAGCTAGGTCATTTCATAGTAATAAATGAACACCATCTATGAGTAAAGAAGTCACTGCCCCAACAGCCACAGGTCCGGAAACTAAGTCTGATGCCAAATTGACACAATGAAGAGGAACATTTACAAAGCCGCACTCTACTCCCTGAACAAGAACACTTTCACTAGAGGAAGACTCCTCAGACAAAGGCAAAGTACCTGATAATAAAAGACTCTGAGAAGCTCCAGTGTCCCTTAATATTTTAATTGGGATAGGCTTGGCAGAATCACCAATAAGTGATACAGAACCTTCTGACATGAATGGTTCATAAGCCTCCAAAATAGAATCAGACTGGGGTTTGTTTGACCCAACAAATGTATTGCTTTCAATACAAGACCGTGACCTTGACCTCTATGAAATAAGAGCATTCGGAAAAGCTCTGTCTTTACTCTGTTGCTTATTTTTCAACTTGAAGCAATCAGAAATAACGTGCCCTTTCATTTTACAATAAGTGCACGTAGGAAGAGATAAGGATTTCTTATCAGTCTTATCAGATGTTTGATTCCTAACAGTTGTGCTGTTGTGAAATTTGGAAGTACTTGTATGAGATTGAAATGGTTTTTTACCAGAAAACTGCTGAGAGGAAGACTTATTGCCAAATGAAATTTTGCGAGTCAAGGAATAATCATCAGCCATACGAGCAGCATTTTCCAAAGTTTCCACATTCCGCTCGTCAAGATAGGTCTTAACATCACTATGGATGCACCTCTTGAACTCTTCAATTAATACGATCTGTCTGAGGTTATCATAACCTTGATCAATTTTCTTGACTGAGCACCACCTATCAAATAGTTGTTCTTTTTCCCTTGCAAATTCGACATGAGTTTGTCCAGTTTCTTTTCTACAATTTCTAAACCTTTGTCGATATGCCTCTGGTACCAGCTCATAACCTTTCAAGATGTACTCCTTAACCACATCATAATCAGTGCTTTGTTGTACTGACAGTGAAGTGTAGACTTCACGAGCTTTGCCAATAAGTACACTTTGTAATAACAAAGTCCAATGCTTTCTGGGTCATTTCAAGTTTCCAGCAATTTTCTCGAAATGAAGAAAGTATTTATCTACTTCTTTTTCCTGAAAAGGGGGTACTAACCTAATATATCTAGTAACATCAAAACCTGAACTTGTGTTTAAAGGAGTGGAGTGTGCTCTGTTTGCCAGTTCTAATTCTCTTAATTTAAATTGCATTTCAATTTCTTCTCTTTCTATCTCTCTCTCTGTCTCTGCATCTGCATTGACCTCTCTTCTTTCTCTCTCTGCGTCTGCATTGGCCTCTCTTCTTTCTCTCTCTCCATCTGCATTTGCCTCTCTTCTTTCTGCATCTGCATTTGTATCTGCCTCTCTTCTTTCTCTCTCTCTCTCTCTCTCTCTCTCTCTCTCTCTCTCTCTCTCTCTCTCTCTCTGAAGCTTTGCCAATTCTAAATTCATATGGTTCTTTAACTCTAATTCCCTTAATTTCAAGTCAGAACCAGATACAGGCTTTCTCTTCAAACTTAAAGCACTGTTATCCAAAATTCCCTTTCCTACTAAATATTGAATTAAAATAATCTGTATCTCCTGTTTTGTCAATGTTGCTTTCGCCTCAGACAGACTGTATTTTCTGGCAAGTTCTATCAACTAATCCTTTCTCATACACTCTAACCCCTCCTGGGTAGGTTTTGAAATGAAATTCTGAACATTAGATGCCATTGTGAATGCTTGTTGGTTTCATACAAAAAATTTCTCTATTTAAAATCTTTGCCAAAGACCAAAAAAAATTCCAAGACAAAATCAATATGAATTTCAAAGATAACTTTAATATCTATAATATGCTTTAAAGAAATTCTATCCCGGACGACGAGCCCCCAATTTCTGTTACGAGTCTAAGAAAAATGTAACAGGAAGAAAGTGAAACCAACAAATCAAGTAAAAATCAACAAACAATTTATTTCGGATAATTAAGATGAAAAATCAAAAAGACACTTACAGTAATGTGTATTAAAATCCAAATATTCCGATAAGAATTAGTGTTCTAATCACAAGTCCTAAATATCGAATATTCCGAATTCACGGCTGTATCCTTGAATGTTATGATGTGCCAATGGTCTTCAAAGTCCTGATGTACTAGTAGTCTTTAATGTGCTGATGTCAACATGAAGTACTCCAAAATATCTCTGAATAAGTTCACATAAATTCCAAAATCATCAATTAAAAATCCAAAATCCAAAAGTTTATGAGCACTGTTATAATCCAATGAATATTTTAAATAATTCCTCTCTTAGAATTTTGAATTACTTTCCACAACTGTAATAGCTCTTTACAAGACTGATAGTAATGTCGAAACTGAAAAATTGTCCACTAAACATGGTATATATAAAGATTGGTCACATGACAGAATGTTCTAGAATATGTGTCATCTTAATAGAATTTTATTTGTGTGGACATATCTTTTTACACATAACTCTAAGGATTTTCCAGTTTTATCTGTAAACAAGATAAACCTTGACCTCAAATTGAGAAAACATTGTTTATCAAAACTATCCTTTAGCTCAAATCTGAAGTAAACAACCTAATTCAAGGACACTAGTTAAACATGTTTTTTTGTTTTTTTTTTCGTAAACAAAATTAAGATTTAAGCAAATATTGAAGTCAAGAAACATTTATAATTTCCTAAAATATTTATAATATTATATAAACATCATACATATCATCTCAAATGAGTAGTATCGTTTGGATTAGGATAACCGTTTATAAGTTTAAATATAATTATCCAATGCTTCAAACCCATCCAGAGGAGACAGAGCGGAAGTTCTTATTGCTGATGTTCTGTCTGTCTTCCTGTCCACCCATTCATATATTCCATTTAATTTTATTTTTGTAAGCGGTGTCTTTTTTAATGTAACGTGTTTTAAAAATATGAAAATAAGTGTAGTTTTTATTTGTCTCTTAAACCGCATTAGTACGCAAAATATGCATCCATCCTTTATCTAATTATATATGTACTGAATCGAAAATGGTAGACTGTGGTTTTTTGGGGGGTGGGGTGGGGGTAATGGTTTGTGGCAAGAGTGTATAGTAAGAACGTTTCGTACTGTATGTGTAGTGAATCTTTATCGAAGAGAAAATACGATAGTCATACATACACTCATGTTGATGTACAGGCGAAGGGACAGACAGACTTACAGATAGACAGGCAATCAGTCAGATTTACAGATAGACAGGCAGTCAGACAGATTTAACAACAGAGACAACATGCATAAATTTAACTTTATATCAAGACGCACAGACATTAGAAGAAAACCTGATGCATTCATTTTTAAAGTGCATTTCATCCTGAAATAGCATATCTTTTCTAAAATAATCTCATCTTTTTTTAATGTAGTGCAAGTCAACTTTTAATGCTGACTGTTTTATTTTCTTTTGTGATGTAATGAGTTGCTGAGCTACATCATTGTCTAGATTAATTTTTTTTTTTTCTTTGTTTGTTTAGCCGCAATGTTTTTGGGTGTGCTTTCTTTTTCCTCTCTGGTTTAGTGATCACTTCAAATTTGCATGTTTTGGATATTTGAGCACCTTGAGTTTACATCTGTCGCCTCTAACAACTCATTATTTTGTAAACTTCATACTACTGTATGTGTATTATACTTCCATCATTCTTTTTAACGGAATAATGTTTTCTGATGGTTCCCAAATGTTAAACGATTGATCATTCGTTTAAATCAATCATTTCGCGGACTATGACATGTCTGCTCTCTGTATCTTTGTTTGTTTTGTTTGGTTGCCATCAGTAAAGTATATTTCTCTATTTTCGTCTCTCATTATTTATATCCTGTCTTTCGTGTAAGCTTCATTTACCTATTCGTATTTTGTATTTGGTGTTAACATGCTCGTGAATATATATATATATATATATATATATATATATATATATATATATATATATATATATATATATATATTAGATAGATAGATATAACTTCTACAAATATGTTTTCAAGTTCCTAAATAATCAATCCTAACAATGTTGATATCTGGAATTGCTTATTTCTATTTTTGTTTGGTGATTTTTCAGTAGCAACATTGTATCATTTTGTTATCTCCATTCATTGTACTTGTAAGGTTTTAATAGCACCATACTAAGGCTACCTTAGAGTAAATAATAAATCCGCCATCCAGTGCTTACGAAACCTCTCTTCTAAACACCATACCATCAAAAGTATCGTAGTATTTGTACTGTACACGTGCCCCAAAATTATTCTCGTACCCCTATACAAGATGGTAATAATGGTACAGCCAAATAAATTAGACCCCACAGTGTTTTTGAAATGTTTTCTTTTTTTCATATCTACTATCGAAAAAATTTAAATTTTCAATTTACAAGAGGGCTAGAATCTCTTCTTACCCCGATACAAGATGGTAATAATAGCACAGCAAAAGATATTCGAGCCCCAGTGTGTTATACATCTTTTTTCTCAACACCTACTATCGAATACATCGTACCATTTTAAATTTAAAAGCGAGACTTAAATTTTCACGTACCGAGATGGTAATAATGGTACAGACGCCAAAAAGATCTTACTAATTAAGATTTTACTATTGAACCCTCTTAGATGACCTGCCAGTAGAGGACATGACTTATAATGACTTGAAATTTAAGATAAAAGTGAGAACACGGTACAGTAATAGTGCAATAGCATTAGTTAACATCTAAAATGTAAGAAACATCTAAGAGGGACAGCATGTCAATTAACTTATACAGTACGATGTATAATGACCACAGTGTGTCTGTTTACTTTTAAAATTCCTCATGATCTTGAGAAATTGTTAAAATGTCGTTGGTCACACATGATGGATATCCATCTTTCAAGCTCATCCAGACTATTGGAAACTTCTTACACATGAACTCATGAACATTATCTGATTGAACTGGACACTGGAATGCAAATTAAATCGTACGAACCTTGGCTGATTGAACTGGACACTGGAAAGAAAATAAAATCGTATGAACAAGTTACACAAGATACCAGATATATGTTATTTCTTTTGCAGTCAAAATATATCAGACGACACCAAACAGACCAAATAAGTTTCAAGGGCGGTGGCTTCACACGACAGATAGTTCATTTTATGAACAGATGAATCATAGGTTTACGGTTAAATTAAATTTATGAAACAATTGAGTTGTCAGAAGATGTTGTAAAAAAGGAACACAACATATAGAAGGAACCAAAGGAACCTACGATAAAGAATAACAGTAGCTACATATCTTGTATCGATTTGCCAAACTCCTTTTCCATCCATATTTAGAGTCTACGGGATGTTTATTTTTAGGCTTTGTTTCGCCAGTGCACATTTTATATTTCGCAACAGTTGTTCCTTAATGTTTGCAAAGATATCCATATATGTCTACAACTAAAATCTAGTCTTGTTTGCTTAGATGCTTTCTTTATAGATCGTCACGATTCCACCAATTATCGATTAGAAACAAAATACTTGTACCTTGATATACCTTAACCAGTACCTCTAACCACTTATCTCATGCAGTGGTGTACTGGCCATTGGGCATACCAGGACAAATTCCGTGGGCCGCCGCAAAAAAAATCCGTTTTTACCGGTGTTTTACTGGTGTGAGCAAAACCCCGGGCCTGTCCGGGCAGATAAGTCCAGGGCCGAGTTGCTTACCCAGTACACTCCTTATCTCATGTATATTCAGGATATACCTCAACAAGTACATCTAACCACTTATCTCATGTATATTCAGGATATACCTCAACAGTACATCTAACCACTTATCTCATGTATATTCAGGATATACCTTAACCAGTACATCTAACCACTTATCTCATGTATATTCAGGATATACCTCAACAGTACATCTAACCACTTATCTCATGTATATTCAGGATATACCTCAACAAGTACATCTAACCACTTATCTCATTTATATCCAGGATCAATCGCCATCACCTCTCCACCTTTGAGTAACCATTTCTATTGTAAATCATGTTACACAGAAAAGTTTGACATCTGATAACGATTTAATTGGAACAAGTATTTGTATCCGATGTAGTGCCAATAAATATTTTCCCACAATTAGTAACTCCATACATTATTATGTTATAAGGTTCTTTCCAATAATTCTTTCCATTGGTAACAGTTGTATAATTTATTGACGCCTAAAATATATTTGATTTGACCAGATTGTTTTGAATGTTACCGTGACCTTCTGAAACGAAACAAATACACATTCTGTGCGCATAACCATTTCTGTTCTGTTGATTTGAAAGTGAATACCTTATTACACATGAGATAATTTAAGGCCGCTACCATTCTGTATGGTATCGTGTATAATCATCAAATCAAGTCAGATGCAATGGTTGTCAGTATACCAATTATGAACACCCACAGTACTAATTTATGCGTGCTTTTGTTGCTCATCGAAGAAAGACTTAAGGGCTATTGGTACTGCGAATAGGCTTAACAGGGTGGGTGGGTGTGGTATAGCCATACATCACTTATAGTACGAAATAAGTGAAAAGTTATAAATTATTAACTTCCAAAAATGTTATTTAAATGTGCAGACACAATCTGTTTTGCGGAAAATATATTCATAAGAGCTAAAAAAGGCACTTTGATATTACATTTTACGAGCAGTAGATCACGGCATGGAGATAATATTGAGCTATTGCTTTGTAATTATCGTGTTGCATGAAGACTAAGCAAGATGCAACGAGCGTTACAGTTTTCATATACACTGAGCCTTGCGTACAATTCATGTGGCAAACGTCACGATGTCATGTGATTGGGTCTGCCATATTGGTCTTCTTCCAGTCAACCCGGTCCCATGACTGACAGTCCTATTTTACGCATACCTGTAACCCGATGGTTATCAAGCTTTCCATATTGAAAGTACAGTTGTGGACGTTACTATGAACTGGCTTATTTGCTTGTTTACATTTTACTTCTTTTCACCTCTTCTTTCACCGCATGTGGTTATGTAAATATTACTCCGCTGAAGTTTATATCTTCACGTATTATCAGTCCTTCGTTCTTAATACCCGTCTATAGATAATGAAAAGTACCTGACATTAGCTAATTATCCTAAATAAAACTTATATGTATGCATAAATGGGATATATATTGAATTTGCTTGTAAGTATGAGAACTATTGTAGTTGTTGTATGTGTTTCCGATAGAGTGTGAGAAGGCGCTTCACCTAATGCTACCGTGTAGTTCAAATTAATTTTAACAAAATTACAAACTGATCAGGTAAGATATATGAGCAGTTGCATGCTTTAGAAGAAGGTACTTCGTTCAATTATGTTCGATGTTACGATTGTCAATAATCGTGAATTTTAACTAAGTATACCCACAGTATGCTTAGTGACGGTGAATATGACATGTATCCACGTATATATCCGTGTGCTTTTCTACAGTTGATTCTACTGTTTGTCGAATAAGCCACGTGTAAATATAAAAAGACACGTGAACGGAGAATATGAAAATATTCCAGGCTGTTGATTTTGGGGATCATCATAATGTTTGGGGCTGAAAATTATGTAATTCTTATTATTACCAAAATACATGTACAATTGTGTCATTTTCCTCATCACTTCAGACTCCATATTGCTGTACACTGCATCAAAGTCTGTGGACAAAAACTGAATTGTTTTTATTATTAGTTACTCTTCCACACACTCACTGCTAAATGTTACAGGATACATAACTGGAAGAAATGGGACTTTACTATTACCATAAGTTTTACCCATTTCTTTACAATCAGAGTACCATCCCCCACCCACCTGTACTGTATTTTGAATTACCAATAACCCTTAATGGCTTCTGTTAAATGTTGTCTTAATAGGAAGCCATGGGACTAAACCATGTTTCACAAAGTGCATTAATTAGAATATATCAGAGTGATCAATTTAATTTGTTGCGCGTTGCTCAGGCATAACAAAATCTCATTTAAAATTTACAAGTATCCTTGTACTCTCAATATACTGTTGCAGGTTCAATACTCACTTTCCCAGCTTAACGAATATTATTTCTTGCCATTGACACGTCGGTAAACGTTTAACATTTTTTTTTTTTATTTCTTAATTGCGTTGACTCCGTCTACTGATTGGAAACCATTAACTTACGAAAGAGGAAATACAATCACCTCTCTCTCTCTCTCTCTCTCTCTCTCTCACTGCGTTTGCTTGTTTGTGTATGTATCGGTGTCTGATACTCATACAAACTGCAATATTTACATTTATAGTTGTAGTCATTAACATGCCTTCTGCAGCATTTATACGACTTATAAACTTGTGATTGAAATTTGGCAAAATAAATTATTATTTTACAACCATATGATCTGATACATGAAAAAGTGACAATGTTCATCAGGTGAATTATCATTCAATGACTGGTGGCGTATATTTCGTACCTATGACACAATATGAATTCCGACAGATATCCGGAAGGTCGATATACGCATCCTAATGTCCTGCTGTCAATATTTACTCAGATTATAATTATTACTTCCGGGTCAGTACTCACACATGTAGTCCCTATCAATCTTTAGATTATTTTGAGTACCAGTGATATATACAATGTTTAATTTCCTTTGGCATTTTTATCAAGGGAACTTTAACAAATTTTTCCGTAAGAAATGTCATGAATCCGATATAAATTAGGATAAAAGTTAAAATAATATCAATGAGTTTCGTAAACTTTATATTAAATGAAAACAAGTGACAGATTTTATTTGTCATGATGAAAATCTATTATTTCATTTTCATATTTGCTTGCAATAAGATTAATTAATAGACTAATTACTTATTTAATGAAACAATTAATAAGTCCAACGATCCTTCATGAATATTTGAAACATAATAGAAACAACTTCAGGCTAGTGCATTCTTTGAATAATGTCTAAAATGATTCCAGAATATACTCTATACTTATCTTAAAATAAAAGTGTCTCTGGACGCAGATTACTACTTTTTACATTTCTACTTATAGTTATGTTTTCTTGACTAATGATCACCACCCAATGAGATTTTACTTGCAAAGGTTGTAAACATCCTTAATCCGGACAAATACTATCGATATCTTGTATGGCAATAAAATCTTTAGCAAAATGTTGATGACGACCTTGGTCATATTTTATGAAACAGAATCTAGGCGTCTTAAAAGTCCAGACTTTGTGAACCAATGCTGTAGGCATTGTAGAACATTCTATGAATTTATATTAGCATTCGCAACGATTAGAAGTCCGGTTTTCTGGAGGAATGCGTAAGGCTAAGATTCAGGTAATTTCAATCCATATTAAAAGTAGTTTGAAATCATCAGTACCATCTGGATGGGAGCACGATAATGTTACAGACACTGGTAGTTTGAAATCATCAGTACCATCTGGATGGGAGCACGATAATGTTTCAGACCCTGGTAGTTTGAAATCATCAGTACCATCTGGATGGGAGCACGGTAATGTTTCAGACCCTGGTAGTTTGAAATCATCAGTACCATCTGGATGGGAGCACGGTAATGTTTCAGACCCTGGTAGTTTGAAATCATCAGTACCATCTGGATGGGACCACGGTAATGTTTCAGACCCTGGTAGTTTGAAATCATCAGTACCATCTGGATGGGACCACGGTAATGTTTCAGACCCTGGTAGTTTGAAATCATCAGTACCATCTGGATGGGACCACGGTAATGTTTCAGACCCTGGCTCCGTAACAGGAATAATGATTTGTATGCATTTGCAGATATTATGAACTAAGACATCTTGTTATCATTTTCTATATAAATAAAATAGATTGATTTGTTCATTTTAGATGAAGAAAGAAACAAAACAATGATATTGCATATGCTGGAGTTCCTGGTCTGGTCAGTTGTGATAAATATACAAATGTTTAGCTCTAGATGCATCAGATTCTAACATTCACAATTCTCAACAGTTTAAAAATATCTTATGACAATTGGAAATCAAGATATACATGAGTTTATGACACCCTTTTTGACTCCAAAGTGCGTATGCCGATATAAAGGCAAGTAATATTTACGCAGCTTTGTATTCCATCATATAGTCCATGTATTCCATGATATAGTCCATGTATTCCATGACATAGGCCATGTATTCCATGATATAGCCATGTATTCCATGATATAGTCCATGTATTTCAAGATATGGTCGTTGTGTATACCATGATATGGTCCATGTATTCCATGATATGGTCCACGTATTTCATGATATAGTCCTTATATTCCATGATATAATCCATGTATTGCATGATATGGTCCATGTAGTCCATGATATGGTCCATGTATTGCGTGATATGGTCCATGTATTCCATGATATTTTCCATGTATTCCATGATATGGTCCACGCTTTCCATGATATGGTCCATGCATTCCATGATATGGTCCATGTATTCCATGATATACGTCATGTATTTCGTGATATAGTCCATGTATTTCATGATATGGTCCATGTATTCCATGATATGGTCCATATATTCCATGATATGGTTCATGTATTCCATGATATAGGCCATGTATTACATGATATGATTCCATGATATGGTCCATGTATTCCATGGTATGGTCCATGCTTCTCAAACCTTGTCATATTTCTCTTTAAGTACACACAAGTGATACATTTTCTCCAGAAATATTTATTGAGAAAGCAGAAGTAACATCTTAAGCTTCTTTTCGGTGGGGGGTGGGGGGCGACTTACTTCCAAAGCAACCACCCGGGTGAAGATTTTGGCCAAAATTTGTGGCACTTTTTCTTTTTTTGTTTTTTTCTTTCATAAAATTAAAACATTAAATATTGAAAAGATGCACCAAAATTGTAATTCTGACAGTCGATATCAACATCGTCTAAACGGAGGAGTGAAATTTATTCGTTTCCCGAAACCTAGTCGAAACTTGGATGGATACAGACTGTAGTTTGCCGCACGAGCTGCAACGTGGACACAATTGATGGCAATTACCACGTGCTTGTTTGCACAAAAGAATGTAGAAAAGCATGTCCCGTGGATAATTTAAAGGGAAAAAAAATACGAGGAAAATAGAAGTAAAAAAAAATGTATTATGTACAAATGAATGTGTCTAGAATATGGACGGAGAACCCCCTAACCTGGAACTTTGTTGTGTGTGTTGTTATTTTTTTTTTTTTTTTTTTAATTTTTTTTTAAGGAAGCACTGGACCAGAGATAACATCATTTTAATGGTTGAATATTTACATCTTAATGTTGGTTTGCCGAAAAAAGCAATGCATCATCTTCTCGATCTTTCAGACATTTGAGTGACTCTATATACTTTCAGTCACTGAGCTGAAGGAGGGATGGGGGATGAAAATTGTAATTAATCATAAAGAAATACAAAAACAATGGTTTCAGATATTCATCTCTCGATGTATTAAGCATGTATTTAACATTTTGACATCAACATACATCACTAATCAAAGTAGAACTTTAAAATTGTTATGTACAACAGTATATTTCTAACCTGTAGCTATTTACTTTTTTGCTATATATTTTTTAATTTAAGCCAACCTAAACATTAATCTGATAAAATGAATAAAGATATAACTGTATACTAAATACAATAACATCTTTTGAAGTGAATTTCCTTATACATGAATATGTTGTCAAGCTGCTTTGAAATTGATTTTATTGATTTACTGAAATAAAGCACGTAGGTTAATAATATACGAATTTGAAATACAATATTAATATTGTCTACTGCAGTGTAATTTATCCAACTTAGTAATTTTACATTTTTACGAATAATAACAATCATTTTTAATAAACCTATCACGGACATTGAAACAAATGTCTTTACCAAATACTGAATGTTTGTCGGAGGTTAACATGTCGTCATGTCACGTGATTCGGTAGGCGGAGTGATCTTTCATCTCGCGTAAGTTCAACTGAGCATGGACTTGTAAAAAGGTCAATACGAAGGACACATTTAATAACATCATAGCATAATTCAAATGTCTGAAGTCTTGGGTGAAATTGAGATCATTACACTACTTCAACAACACTTCAAGCAGGTAATTACATTAAATGATTATGTTGGTATTATAACATTAAGAAAGCTTAAACTTGACAAATCAAATGTATGAGGTCTGGACTTAAATTCTAAAAACTTTGGTTGAAATTAGGATCGTTCCAACATCTTACACTAAGAAATACAACTCGGTAAAGAATTCATAAAATTTGAACTTAGGACCTTTGAAATGTTTTCAGTTTAAAAAAAATAAATATTTCTTACCATACGAAGAGATTTCAAGAATTCTAGCTAAGTTTGATATCTCATTCAAAAAGGACAAAATAAAAATTGCAATCACTTTATTTGTAATTCAGACGTGTCAGTGGTTGCTGTCAATCGGAACATCTTCGGTCTTTGCTGTTATATTGTGGAAAAATGGTATGTCTCTCATCGGAAAGAGATGACGATATTCCAAATGTGGTTGTTCCGAAGACTTGTAGCTGCCTACCGATATATTTGAGAAATCTTACAACGTGTACCAAAGGGCACGTTCCGTCTATATTTTGCAGAGAGAGGGAGGGGGCGGGGCGGGCGGGGGGGGGGGGGGCAGGGAGAGGGCGTTTGTTGTAATTGATGAGATGACGCTTGTATGTGATTGGAATATTTTATTTCCTTTTCCTTTTCCACAGCTCACGAAATGAGAGTATGATGAAAGGTTTTCTCCAGTAACAACGGCTACTTGGGAGGAGTTGTTGACGGCAGTTCTGTTAATAAACGCATGTGGAACAATATGAGAAAAGACAATTAGATACACTGGAAATATATATGAAAATGAATAATCATTTCGTGTAAAATTGATTCCTATCTTTTCTGAGTAAGAACACAAATTTTGCAAAAAGTCCTGATTTTTATCTTTTTATCTGCAGTTAAAGAATAATCAGCATTTAAAAGAAATCACAAACGAAATAGGTAGAAGTAGGAGAAACTAAAGGAATATATCATGTTCAGGGTATTTATCTGTAATTGATCCTCAAACTTGTAATATTTTCTGTTACGACTCAAGATCTTAAAACAATGTAATAGAAAGAAAGTGAAACCATCAATGTAAGTAAATTCAACAAGCAATTTATTTCCAGACAATTAAGTAGTGATACTGGCATAAAAGAATTATCCATCTGTAAATAGCAATACTGACACACAAGAATTATCCATCTCTAAATAGCGATACTGACACACAAGAATTATTCATCTATATATAGCGATACTGACATACAAGAATTATCCATCTCTAAAAAGCGATACTGACACACAAGAATTATCCATCTCTAAATAGCTATACTTACACACAAGAAATATCCATCTATATATAGCGATACTGACACACAAGAATTATCCATCTAAAAGTAGCGATACTGACACACAAAGAATTATCCATCTATAAATAGCGATACTGACACACAAGAATTATCCATCTAAAAGTAGTGATACTGACACACAAAGAATTATCCATCTATAAATAGCGATACTGACACACAAGAATTATCCATCTATAAATAGCGATACTGACACACAAGAATTATCCATCTATAAATAGCGATACTAACGCACAAGAAGTGTACATCTATAAGAAAAGAAAAACAATGTTATAGTTCTCGAAAAATCAGTGGAGCATGCCGACTTGACGATATGAAACCTTTCCAAAAGGCAATAATGTCTGCTAAATTTCCAAAACAAGAACTGGGATACTAGTGTCGAATGTCGATTCCGGGCGAATTTCTCGAGCGGACGAATGGACTTAAGGATGAACGAAAGAAATGAGTCCAAGATAGTTCTGCCTTATGACGGAAATGTCGGTACAACAAAAATTGAATTAGATTAACCAGACAGAAATTGTCCTTTTCATATTAAGAAAAAGAAATTCGATCATATAATCGAAAAGATCTTGAAGCATACAGGGAGTACTCAGCTATCATCTCCAATGACTTTGCCATGAGCCAGCGGACAGATCGAGCGCCTTCTGTTTAATTTTTTTTTTTTTTTTTTTTTTTTTGGGGGGGGGGGGAACAACAAATATTTGAAATTTGTTGCATAGTAAGTTTAATTAGGTCTAGTAACGTGTATGACCTTTTGTGAAACGAGGCCTGTGGGCGGGAGCTGAGGGTATGTGCATATACAAAGGCAATTATTCATGAGAATATAATACTATGATTTCAAGCAATCAGCCAAACGAATCATTACTTAAGAAAAGAAAAAAGGAAAAGTAAGAAATACAAATTACCAAGACACCCAAGTGGGTCTGATATCGCTAACCTGGCAGACAACTCGTATAGCCTCATTCATATCAGCATATCCTTTGACTGTTTCGCTCCTTCTATATCGTTTTCCTATAAGCTAATATGATAGTTTTATCACAATCTAATAACTAATAGAAATATATAGGGCAGTAACAGGATAAAACAATCAAATCAAAAAATCTAACGAATATAAGACAATATCGCTCATGACCTTACATGAGTATCATCTAGTTAACATTTACCTCGCATGCCAAATTTCATACATTTTTTTGTGTCTATAGAGGTAACAAATTCAGCCAACTAGAGCCAAGATCACCTCATTATTAAGCGCGGATTTCGTGGATTATCAAACATGTTCGAGATCTTGTTAGCAAGTTACATATGAATCTACACATCATTCAGTTATCACGAGTCTTATCAAACATTCATTGACAGACAATGCACCACGTATATTGCCAGGATTTTTTCGATGCGAAACCACTGGCGGATATATAAGTTTTCATTAATTTCTAACCTCATTTATATTCTGAAACTTAGGCAGGTTGATTGTCTCCGTTGATAACTACAGCTGTACGTGTTTCAATATATAAGAGAGAGAGAGAGAGAGAGACTACGACTGTTCTCAGACTGAATTTTCTCAGCACACTATTTTGTGGGTGAATTTTCAGGATCAGGAAATCAAAAAATTTTACACTTGTCGTTAATGTATTTCTGCAAAGGCATGATTGCGGTATTGTGCATATATTTCCAATCGTATTTATAGCATTCATTGCATAGGAAACTTTCGTTGTCCTTAAGTTTAAGTAACATGTCCTTGCGACTAAAAATGTTGAATACAAACTTCGTAGATAATATTTACTAATTATATTTACAATTTTATTTTTTAATCTTGACGTTCTTACTTTGTATTATTTTTTTACTCATTTCTTTTTTCCTCTAATTCGGGTCCAGCATTATTTTCACTACGCATTTTATTGTTGATTTACAGTACGTTTTAAGAGACGTTATAGTTAGTTTGTATTTGACCATTTGCCAATGGAATATAGTAGGCGTCGCTTTTCAACTCACAGCATAAAGCACAGAAACAAAAGACCCTCAGTAGAAATTCAATCTGGACGATTAATGCGTTTTTGAGGCTCCATTGTAGTAAAATTATATGTTGAACTTTGTAAATGTATTGTAACACACAAGGGGTGTCACTACCGAACGAATAAACCAACACCTGCGTGAGTCTTGTTTGAGGTCCATTGTTTCACCTATTTCCAAGGACCTAACGACAACAGTCGTTGTCAACTAAAGGGTTCTTAAACACGCAAATACTACAAATAAATTTCCTCTAATCACCTAATGACTACACATCACGAAATTCTAATTTCACACTTGCATTGTGTTTTTCGCTTCACAGATGTATGACTCAGCAGTAAGCCTTTCCAAGCTGAAGATTGGTACCTTTACGTCATGCACCACGATACATGACCCAAACACCTAATACAAAGAAATATTAATATCTCAAATTACTGAACTCTTATACATTAGATTGCATTAGAATATCCCGAGAATTCCATATGTTAAGAAATGACTGAGGGTCCATTTTACGAAATTAATCCATACTACCATAAAGTCATGTGAATACTGTACATTATGACGTCTGCTCCTAGAAATTGCCTAAATACTCGGTTTGAGAAATGTCTTCCCAACTCTTCACCGGAATTTATTTAGGTTACAGAGTCCAAGAAAATCTTAATATCTGAAGCTACAATATATGTACAATCTTGAAATCTAGAAAACAGTCTGGGATACAATGACATGAAATCTAGAGAACAGTCTGGGATTGAATAATTTTGAATTCTAGAGAACAGTCTGGAATACATTAACTTGAAATCTATAGAACAGTCTGGGATACAATAACTTGAAATCTAGAGAACAGTCTATGATGCAATAACTAGAAATTTACAGAACATTATGGGATACAATAACGTGAAATCTAGAGAACAGTCTGGGATACAATAACTTCAAATCTAGACGACAGTCTGGGATAAAATAACTTTAAATCTGGAGGACAGTCTGGAATATAATAACTAGAAATCTAGAGAACAGTCTGGGAGACAATAACTTGAAATCTAGAGAACAGTCTGGGAGACAATAACTTGAAATCTAGAGAACAGTCTGCGATACAATAACTAGAAATCTAGAGAACAGTCTGGGATACAATAACTTGAAATCTAGAGAACAGTCTGCGATACAATAACTAGAAATCTAGAGAACAGTCTGGGATACAATAACTAGAAATCTATAGAACAGTCTGGGAGGCAATAACTAGAAATCTAGAGAACAGTTTGCGATATAGTAACTTGAAATCTAGAGAACAGTCTGGGAGACAATAACTTGAAATCTTGAGAACAGTCTGGGATACAATAACTAGATTTTGAAAAAGGGCAAAACTTGTAGCATGCAAGCGCAAATAGTGTGAAATTTATGTGGTGTTTTGGCAGCGCAAAAATACATCTTCATTTTTAAACATATATTGCCTACCATCCAAAGATCGACTTTTTACGTCCGTACCAAAAATATTACCGTACGTATCAATGTCTGAGTCGCATCCAGCTGCGAGCAAATTAGACCAATATCTGATAATCCCATAATACCACGAATGATCACGGTCTGCCCTTTTTTTTGTCTACGGATAAACTCTAACAGGTTAGATCCGTATCTATGTACGCATTATGCGACGCGCATCTTGGCTCTGCGATGTTTGCAGTTGATTGCAACGTATGCACTGAAATACACGGTGAAGTTTAGACAGCTTATTTTCACGACCCTTGTATTATCGTCTGTATTCGCGTATAATTCGAGTCCAAATGCAAACAACATAGACCCCGATCTGCCGTCGCATAATGCGCATGCAGATCAGAATCTATGTTGTTTGTTCTACTGATTAAGTCATTACAAACTGCAAATACCCAGATCTGCCGGCGCATTATGCGACGGCCGATATGGGTCTGTGCAGTTTGCGGTTGGTAGCAGATTATACGCGAGTATATACGGTAGTATGTTAAAAGCAATTAAAACACGTTTAAACATCAATTACTAAACGTGAACAGAATGGATCCAGATCGGCAGTGGCACAATACGTTTTTAGATCAGGATCTATGATTTTGGCTTTAAAATACCATCTAAACGAGAGCATAGACTATTTTCTGCCAGCTAATCATATGTCTGCAAATCTGGGTTTTACCTGCTCTCGGTTAAGCCCTTGTAACGAAAGTGCATATCCACAGAAGTAGAATCTAAGGTGTGAAAAAATAATTTATTTCAGTGATAAAGTTTGATTCACATTGAGGTCTGAGAAGAGTAACCGATAAATGTACAAGTATTCGGGCTGAGAATTTTTTTTTGGCAAAAGAATTCTACTCTATCAGCCACCTGTACTATACAGAGTTTACATACAAAAACAACTCCGCCGTTAGATTGTATTTTATGGGCGCTGGCATCCACGTTGTGTCAACACATTTCAAGCTTTATATCTTTCTTTATTTTCGTTATGTGTGCCATTTTAAAGTCTGGCGTATGTGGTTATAAGGTAAAGTGGCAGATTTTTATGCCCCTTCCATGGAGGGAGCATGTAGAGTTACCAATGTCCGTCAGTCCTGTCCCGTCCCTCCAAGTCACGTCCTGTCCCGTCCCGCCCGTCGCAAATTTGGTTTCGACACAATGTACAGCAACTGTGGAAGGACTTCATGGATTAATCAAATTTTGTATCAGGCTTTATATTAAGAAAGACCTAGAGTTCAATTTTCACCATTTGTGGACCCCTGTTTGCCATTGAACTTTAGCCTTTAATTTAGTTTCTGCTTAATTACTTTATGGATTTAGATCAAATTTGGCAAAAGACTTTACATCAAGAAGATCAACGTCATATTCGATTTTCACCGTTTTTGTACAAATATTACAGAGCTCTCGCCCATTTTGACTAAAAGCTTTGCCATTCAATTTTATTTCAGCTCAATAACTTTTCATGAAATTAACGGATTGCAATAAAATTTGGTTTGGAGCATTACATTAAGAACCGAGTAAAGTTAGATTTTGTGCCGTTTTCCGGATATGTTTTATGAAGTTATCGCACCTGTTTAACTTAGAACTCTACCGGTCAATTTCCGCTCAGCAATTTTCGAAGCACTTCAGGGATTGAAATCAAATTTTGTATGGCACTTTATATTAAGATAATGAAGGCTAAGGTTGATTTTTACTGTTTTCAGGAATAATAATATGTAGTTCTGACCAGTGTTGGAATAAGAACTTTGCCGTTTAATTGCGTCACATTAGCGGAAATACGTTACTAGTTTTTATATTTAGTTATATTACAATTAACGATAACAAATATGCCTATTTCAACCAATTCCCCTCATACACAGTCTCCAACCTCCATCTAAAGACATACAAGTTTTCTTGCACATCAACAGATCACCCAAAGTTATAATAAAAGGTATTTACCCAGTATCCTCCATTTTGACCAAACATATCAAATTGTCTTCCTGAAATGGAGATTGCAATATACTTATTGTCCGGTTCGCACTAATGGGTTTGTCACTAAAGATTCAGCAGGTAACAAGGAGTATAAGAAGGTAACAAGGAGTACAAAAAGGTAACAAGGATTACAACAAGGTAACAAGGATTACAACAAGGTAACAAGGATTACAACAAGGTAACAATGATTATAACAAATTAACAAGAATTACAACAAGGTAACAAGGATTATAACAAGGTAACAAGGTTTACAACAAGGTAACAAGGATTATAACAAGGTAACACGGATTACATCACGGTAACAAGAATTACAAAAAGGTAACAAGGATTACAACAAAATAACAAGGATTATAACAAGGTAACAAGGATTACAACAAGGTAACAATGATTACAACAAGGTAACAAGACTTACAACAAGGTAACAAGAATTACAACAAGGTAACAAGGATTATAACAAGGTAACAAGAATTATAACAAGGTAACAAGACTTACAACAAGGTAACAAGAATTACAACAAGGTAACAAGGATTATAACAAGGTAACAAGAATTATAACAAGGTAACATGCATTACAACAAGGTGACAAGAATTACAACAAGGATTACAACAAGGTAACAAGGATTACAACAAGGTAACAAAGATTACAACAAGGTAACAAGGATTATAGCAAGGTAAGAAGGATTACAACAAGGTAACAACGAATATAACAAGGTAACAAGGATTACAACACGGTGACAAGGATTACAATAAGGTAACAAGGATTTTAACAAGGTAACAAGGATTACTACAAGGTAACAAGGATTACAACAAGGTAACAAGGATTACAGCAAGGTAACAAGGATTATAACAAGGTAACAAGGATTACAACAAGGTAACAAGGATTATAACAAGGTAACAATGATTATAACAAGATAACAATTATTACAACAAGGTAACAAGGATTATAGCAAGGTAACAAGGATTATAACAAGGTAACAAGGAATATAACAAGGTAACAAGGATTACAACAAGGTAGCAAGGATTATAACAAGGTAATAATCTCTAGAACTCTCATGAAAAGAGTTTAGTTTCCTTTGAAATGTGATCAATTCGCGACCTTACCTTTTAAGAATAAACAGGTTCCTAGGTGTACAATATTTAACGTTAAGTGTTATTTTTCATCTGTTTCTACCATCACTGTCTACGAGAAAATTCCAAACACTGTCAGAACTATCACAAACAAGACCACGCAGAATCTGAATCTGACGAGAAATTTTGAGAAGTTTAGTAAAACTGGGCCCATATATATAAGTTTATGATATGTAGCCACTTCATTGTTAAGACCAAACGATATTACTTTAAAGTGATACAAATTACTTCCTGGAGAGAATACAGTTTTCACCTTGCCCTGATCATTGAGCTCAACCTGTCATTACCCACTGGTGCAATCCAGCATATTAAAGACTTGGGAACCATTTAAAGTGTCAAACTGATCATTCACCCTTGGTAATAAATAATTACTAATATGTGTTACCGCATTGTTGCGCCAATCCACACAAAAACTGATGTTCTATCTTTTTCTTCTGTTACGGAAGTATGTATCATCTTTTAAATTATAATATAGTTTCATTTGGTTTATGACCTTTGTATTATAATTTATATTATTCTTTTAGTAGCCAACACTATTATTGAGTACTTGAGTCATTGTTTCTGTCCAAGGCAATCAATAATTATGTCGGTCAACTTAACACAACATGGAGATCACATGGGTAGAGCGTGAGATGCGCGTGTGAAATGAATCATTTTTTTCGTGACCTGATTCACATGTCTCAGAATTTGTTTACGTATAAGAATTTAAATCGCAGATTGGGTTTTACATTTGTTCTACGCAGCATGGATATTATAAAACTATAATTTACCCCAGTGTGAGGCATTCTTCATAATTATTTTAGCTCGTAAAAGTCATAGAGGAATTTGTTTATTGTTTGTGATAGGCAGCTTGTGAATTCTTATTTCTATCTAGTACTTTTTGGATTATGTACTATTATTCGAAGATCTGAACATTATTTAACTCCGTTGGAATTATCGGAAACATTTCAAAAGCTTTTGGGATATTCTACTTTCACAAGAATTTACCTGGAATTAATAACATTTGGATTTAGAATTGATTCTTGTTAGCACATAAGCACATTAGTGTCCTCATTCGGAATACCTTTGGACAGTTTCCGGATTAGTGAATTTTAACGAACAATTTAGGATTATTAAAGGAATTTTTAAACTGTAAGTTATTTTTAATTCTTTCACTTTGTTTTTGAAATTTTCTATATTTTAGGAAATTAAATTGGTATTTTAGAAATTGTGAAAGCTTGTTTGAGTCTTTCTTTCTTTTGTTACATTCAAACTCCTTGTCGTAACACTTCCTAATACAGGTGAGGATCAAAAGCTTGTACTCTCCTCAATAGCATCACGTGCCAACATCGCTTGCACTTTTTACCTAGCTCGTCTCTCATAGATACAGCAACTCAACTTGGTGTTTGTTTCATAGCCTTGTTTGAGAGTGTCTACGTTTGACAGTTTGGTGTTTGTTTCATAGCCTTGTTTGAGACTGTCTACGTTTTAAAGTTTGGTGCTTGTTTCATAGTCTTGTTTGAGAATGTCTACGTTTGACAGTTTGGTGTTTGTATCATAGCTTTGTTTGAGAGTGTCTACGTTTGACAGTTTGGTGTTTGTTTCATAGCCTTGTTTGAGAGTGTCTATGTCTGACAGTAGCACTTCCTTGCTCATCCTTACGATTTGCAAAGATATCCCTGTGCTCTATACGATCTTTTTCTACTTGGATCATCTCCCCTTCTGTTTAGTACCGATAAGCTGGACCTATATCTGGACGTCCCTTTTTATCTTTTAAAGTCCCACTGCATGGCCGGGGTTCACTTCAACTTCCAACAATTTTCGACCCTGAGTTTATGGCGGCAGAGAAGGAGCCCAAAGGGGTACATTTATGTAGTTCATTTGGTACTTTTAATATATTCATAATGTGTATGACGGGACAGCCATTCTACACAGCCCCTGCACTTCCTGCCATCAGGAAACCCTCATTGTTCCGAAATACCTTAAAACGGGCTCAGCCCAAGCAAACCAAAAACACAAATCCCCCAGCGTTAACGATAGGTTGTCAAATTCAACCAGGCTGATGGATTTATTATTTATTGACGTAGCTCTTATGCAGATGTTTCTGTTTAATTGCTGTCTCTTGATTATTTCCCACGACTGCCGGAAGTTTTCACTGATCAAACAGCAGATAGCGCCAGTATATATGAATGCCTTAGTAGCATCCCCTTGAATATTTATTTAGCTTAAAGAAAGAAGACGTCATTTTAACTGATGCAACTGTGGGTGCCCTATTGTTAACTGACACTGATATGACTGGATTACTACCAGAGGCCCGTCCTGGTGATGTGATACACCCCTGTTATAACCTCCACGTCCGTTATTCTTGGAACGTACTTTCCAGCAATCGCTGGCATATTGTCCAATTATTCCACAGCCATGTTAAGTATAAATCTTGCAACTCGGGAATCTAAAGAAGATTCAGTTACTTCCACTTTAATCCTGTTTATTGCATGGCTTTCGTGTTCCAGCTCCTATCCTCTTCCAAACCGTTACTCTGTTTTGTTATAGGACTCTCAGTACTTTGATTCTTTATGCCATAATACATTCTTCTATTCCTGAAAGTACTTTGTCTTTCACGTGTCATCATTTAAAGAGAAAATCATCTTCTTCTTGAGCTCTGTGTCTAGATGTAAACCATCATAAATGTATTAAAACGCCAGTAAGTCGCATACTGTTTATTCTTGTTATGTCGATAACAGGAATTTGTATTACAAATCTAATCTGCCCCGAAAAAAAGTCTACAGTTGTTCTTGCTCGTTTACCTGCACTATTTTCTTGCTTTTTTCAATTAGCTTTCAATTTGAAAGGGTCTGAAACTACTTAAGCTGCTCTGGGGTGTAGATGAGTGACTTAAACAAACTTTTATTTTGTCGAAAAGTTTGATATTTTGCGAAAAAATGGGTAAGATACACAACAAAAAACCATTAAAAAAATTAGTTAATGTGAATGTTGTTTATAAAATGTCTTGTACATTTCTTAAGCGAATACAAAGCTGAGACACTGTTATAAAAGTACACTGCCCACCTCAACACCTTATGGTAAAAATGCTTCTTGTCAAATCATTGATACCAGCACAAAAAGGTATGTTTGTTAATTTTTCATCAAATGTAGCAAAGTGTTACCTCTGATTTCATAGCCTGGTTACGCTTAGACATTTAACACCAACTGACGTATGCTTGACATGATTTCTCTCCTCCCGCGTATGTCGTCAGTTTCCGTCATTCCAACTCAGATTGGTTCTCCAGTTTAATTTGTTTCGAGCTTAACGCGTTTTGATCCAGACTGCTATAACATTGATATATGCAAAATATTGATCAGGAACATCAGACCCTTTTTTAGAAGAGTTTGGCTGCTTTTTAACAGGCTTGTTCTTCGGACAGATCACTACTCCGTACAAGGAAACACACACACACACACACACACACACATGCAATATACAAACATACTAAGCAACATATTTAGTGAAAGAGGTCGTATTTAAATGTTCATACAGCTCATTGCGAAACTGCGAACGGCGAAAAGTCAGATTTAGTGTTGCATTACAATCCTCCTGTGGGACTAAGGTATGCGGACAATGCTCTGGTAAATCCAAGGCATACACATACTGCTCCCGCAGATGCAAGGTATACGCATAGTGTTCTGGTAGATCCATGGTGTATGCATAATGCTCTGGTAGAGTTAAGTTATTAGCATGATGCTGCGATAGATCCAGGGTATGGTGCGCTGTTCCTTTAAACTTGTAAGTGTAATGAACAGCGTAGACCCTGGCCTATCAGCATATTATGCGACGTTGGACCTGTTTCAAGTAGTCTGCTTCTTATACACGAGCGAATCATGTAGACATTCCAAGAGTATGCCACATATTTGAAAACCAGTCACATAAAAACTGGCGTGGTACCATCGAATCAAACTGTAAATTTCAATCAAGTATATAATTACACATCTCGCTCTGCATGCTGAAGCCGTTGTGTATTTGTATGCGCCTTTATATGCATCTGGGTGCGCTTGCGCGCGCAGTTAACTGAGCTGAGAACATAACATCTCAGAGAGAGAGAGAGGGGGGGGTATATCAATGAAATCTTTTTTGTCTTCTAATCATTACGGATATTATAATTTAGAATCATTACTATAAGGTTTACTAGTACATCTTTGTATACAGTAGCATGTCGTAATTAATACCATCCAATGGACCGAGGATTAGTGGTAGAGTTGATAGATGGTCTGATTTCTCTCTTAGTGACCTTGTTTGGCAATGGTAATTGATCTCTCTTTTAGGGGGGATGTGTACCTTGGAGAACTCACGCATTTAACAAGCATAAAGAGAACATAAAGACAAACTCTCATATACAACAAAAATATGTTTATTTAGATCAACTAATCCAGCATATTCATCATAATGGCAGCCTTTGTTGACATCAGATCTAGACCTGAAGAAAAAATGTACCACACCATACTACAATTAATCGTCTCCAGTTATATAAACATTTCAGATTTTAATTTCAAGGCTATTTTAAGATGTAAACATTCTCTAAATAGTGCCTGCAAAAAGCATTTTATTGTATATGTCATCGTTATAATATATGTACAACGTTGTTATTATGTACTTCGAATGAGAATCCAAATTGCAGTTTTTGACTAACTATATATCAGTGATGACGTAACACTAAAGTTATAGATACAGGTCTTTTTCATTCACAGGTTGCAATAACTTTTTTTGCAAACGGATCATTGAACGTATATATGACTTCTGTATTTTGACCATGGATAGCGTGGAAGTAAGGCAATCGTTCGGTATCTTTGTTGTCGCCGGTTCAATCTCTGAATTCTAAACGTCCAAGATCATGATCAAAACATCGCTCGTTCTTTTCCGTAAACCCAAACGAGGCTTGAATAGTGCTCAGTGAACTGATTTACATCAAACAGAAGTAAACGTTTGCCGGAAGTAAATGTGCCTTCCATAAAAGAGTGGAACGATTTGTTTACAATACCAGTAGGTATGATAGAGTTATATTTCCTAGAAATGGTTCTGAATATGGTGGACATGCACTGCCTCTGGTTATTTCCGGATCCAACGGAAAAAGCCGAGTTGTATTCCGACTGATTTCGAAGAGTTATATTTACCTTTGAGCTGTATGTAAAATTACTGCTACTGACAAAGATGTGGTATGGCTTCATGTTGAAGATATCAGGGAACAGGAAGAAGAGCAGAAGAAGCAATGCTAAAATAATTTAAAAAATTAATAAATCAGTAAATCGATAAATAGCAAACATTATTTAGCATAAATAAATTCAAGTCATACCAAAAGATATTAACCATAATATCCTCACCCAAGAGCACTAATGCAAATGTTTTGTTATATGTAGCATTTTCCGATGTTGAAAAAGCAAAATGTCTTAATTCCGTTTTCACTGCTTTACGTTGATGACACTAATGTCAATCTACCGGATATACATTTGAGAACAAATAACATAACAAGACGTTTTTGATGTAATCAACACCCCGTCCACCCACAATGCCTGTTTGTGGATGAAATAAGTCACCATATGTTTAAAGGAACTGTCGCATCCATAGTTAAACCACTCTATATTCTGTTTAACATGTCTCTTGTTAAAAAAGGTGTTTCCAGCCTTATGGAAAACCGCAAACGTAATGCCAGTGTATAAAAAGGGAAGTGGTAATGATTCTTCACACGTGTTCTCCTTACAGACAGCTCAAAAATTCCTTTACAGAGTCGACCATGGAAGATTTGTTCGACAAAACTTACCAACGACGCCAGAGTCTGGATACCGCGTGTTCGAAATGCGGGAACAATAAATACGATTGATGTATGAGAACAGATCGACATTGAACCTTTGAATCCTCGCGACAGTTTGTTTGCAGGGAGAACCAATGCCACTCGCTTTTTGTATGAAGCAGACGAATCTCAAGTAGATCAGATTAAATATATCCATGTGTGTTCGTTGTGCCCTTGGATTAATAAATATGTTCGATTTCCTACCGATCACCCTGAACGTTTGACACAAC